>VWYP01000825.1:131916-282846 GCA_013400435.1 Pycnonotus jocosus | reverse complement strand
TCAAGCCCACCTTCCCTTCCCTTCCCTTCCCTTCCCTTCCCCCTCTGTTTTTTAAGAGCAGCTATGGTCTCATGCCTTGCCATTTATCCTAAGCTGTCATTTCTACTTCACAACTTCATGACAAAAGCTATGTTTCGTCCTGTGGACTCACTCTCTCTCACTATAGTGGGCAAAAGCTCCTGCTATTGCACTGTGCAATCTCCTGTTCTTCCTTCCATTTTTCAACACAGGTTGCTACACATTCTAGTGCCCTCCTGGAATTCTTGCACAAAGAAGGATGCATTTTGTTCTGGCAGGATTGCAATGAATCAGAAATGCTCAAAGGTAGGTCCTTCAGCACTTTACACTGTTAGCACCTTATTAGACAATTAGATTAGATGATAAGAATCTAAATAAGCCTTTTTTGCTATTAGTTTACAAACACGATGAAACAGTCTCTGCTTACATTTATACAGCCAAAACCAGTACAATAACTGTCAATTCCAAAGTTTTACTATTCCACTGCTTTCTTATTACACCACTGAGGAATCATGAAGGAACAAGGCCTCTGTAAATGATGGAGATACAAAGAGCTCTAAAGCTCATATATTGTGTCCTTTTGTCCTATGGCTGGAAATCTTGGGAATGTTTCAGGGAAGAAGAGAGCTCATTATGGAACTTATTGCTCATAGCAAGTATTAATACACACTCTTCTGGTTCATGACAGGAAGCATACCAATAATTTTATTTATAAAATTAACTGTCACAACAGGGAGATACAAACAGTGGGCTTTGGGTTGGTTTCCCCATGCTCCACCATCCCCATTTTAACCTTTTTCCTAAGCTTTTGGCTGAATCTAGTTTCTGGAGTATGTGTTTTGTGCAATAGTTTTCAGAATTTTTTTGAAAGGAGTTGCGTGGGATGATGAAGGAGTTAAGAGCAGCTGCAGCTCTACCATATGCATGAGAGGAGACTGATGTGTGTGTGCTGGAGCTTCATGTGCATGTGTAAACGGGGATGAAACAACACTGGCACCTCACACAAGAAGATACTGTCTATGGCAAAACAAACCAGGGCTGCTGTATCAAAAAGCTCCACCCTCTTTGGTCTTATTCAGTAAGGTTATCACCCTTACAGCTGGGCTTTGATCTACAGATAACCCTTTGAAGATCCTTATCCCATGCAGATACAGATGCATGTATTTCATGTTTCTCTTTGTCACGTAACTGTGTCCAATGCAACACTGCCTGCATGAAGTACTTAACACATTTCTAAAATGTTTCTATTTCTACACAAGTGAAAGGAAACAAAAATGTCACCAGTGCCAGTAATATGTCAACATCAAACTGAAAAAATCATAAACACATTCATATGCAAAGCTCATTAACTGCTTTTCCTCCAAAAGACTGTGTTTTTTCATGGACTGGATGAACCTATATAGAATAGTAACATGTATTCCAGCCAAAACTGCAGATTTCAAGAAAATTTGCTCTACTTTTTTAAAGCACTGTCCTGAATATTTAATTGGGTATCTAGAAAGGCCACTGAATGGATCAAAACTACACAAAGCAAACTTTACAGCCTAAAATTTTCTTCTTCTTACACATGAACGAAGGAACTTTGAAATTTTACCAACCCTCTCAAACGAAGCAGAATAAAAACAACAGTTTGATCAAACCCTCTCTAGCCACAGTGTGCTCACCAGGCAGGTTTCTTCTCTTAAGTTTTGCTTTCACATCAGCAGCATTCAGAAGATCTCTTGGGCTGCAACAGACTGCACAGATCCTGCTGCACTCACAGTAAAACAGTTTTCCTATTCTAGCTGAGCCCTGGCTGTGTGCCTGCTCCTTGCTCTTCTTGGCATTCCTCATTCATCACTTTCTGAAGGCTTTGTGTTGACTTGGTGTCACCACCTCTGCCTTCCCCACCCCACATTCATGAAGCTTTTTCCTTCTGCCGTTCTCCATGCTGTCTTCTTCTGCTGCTGTCAGGAATGAGATGGTCCCTCTCTCCTCTTGAGGGTGCCACCTAATCCAGAAGGCAGAGCCAGCCACAGGTAAACAAGCAAGTGCCTTTCTCCTTCTAAGGACCAGCTACGCCCTTGTCAAGAGAACAGAACACACGTTAACTGTGAACAAATAAAATAATGTAAATTCCACCACTCACCTTGGAATTTGTCTGGCTGACCTTTAGGTATTGGAAAGCCTCATCCAAGCAAGGCACCTGAACTTCCTCTGTAGTGCATAAAAACGATGTAAAGCAACATTTGCAGCACAGCAGTTATGGAAGCTAAGGAAGGATACGTGCCTCTCTCTCTTCGCATCATCATAGCTCTTCAGGTGACTTTTATTTTCAGGGCATTTTAGCACCAGTCATATCAAACACTGATGGTTGCAGTAGGGAGCTGGACAAAATACTCATTCCTCTACACCATCAGCAAGAGCTAGCACAATAAAAGCAATTCAGTCTTTGTCATACAAAACAGGAGACCAGACAAGCACCTCCTGCAATGCTGATCAAAGCTACACACACTTTAACACTCTGTTACTGTGAGAACAACCTCAGATCAGTCCAAGAGATTCTTCACAAAAGTTCTCATCCAAAGACAAATGCTTAAGTGTCAAAGTGAAATCTGAGGTCACCGGTGACCTTGTGCATGATACCAAAGGGCCTAGCCTGGCTTAGCTTGCTTCACATGTTCTCTTTGCAGCTCCTACTCCCTCCAAACTCTAGCCAAGCATTTGTGACGTGTGTGCTTCCCAATTTGTTACCTCAGCTCTGCCCTGGTTTACGTCGCTCAGTTTCATGCAACAGGCTGCCTGGAAATCAACATCAGCTGCCATAGAACACAACAATTTTCTACTCCCACAGCAATTCAGGGTCCAGTTCATCACCCCTAAATGCAGTACTAACCTTTCTGTCTCTGTTACAGAGAAAAATTATGTAAGATGGTGATGCTGTTGCCACTGTAAAAACTTTTAACTACGGAGGGGTTTTGCCTTGATACCTGGGGTCTGCCTGTAGAAAAGTGCTTCATAAAGCTTCTAAATACAAAACCAGGTCAGTGCTAAAGAGCATGCAAGAGGCTTCCTTCACCTTAACATTTCAAAAACCAATCCAGAACAGAAGTCCCTTGCTGACAGTGACATGTTTTCTCTTTGTGTCCCACATGAGCTGCAGCAATGTCATGTACAAATACAGTCAGTATCAAAGGCCTTACACAGATTTCAAGGGAGTCAGTGTTACCTAAAAGTGCTTTTGTACTTTCCACATATCACAAAAAAAATAATCAAGCCAAAACAAGCTCCTTTAAACACACACACTAAACTCCCTATACTTTTAATCTTTATCACAAGACAAACTCGAGAACCTGGAAAAATTGCATTCAAAGTCTTTGTAACATTTAGTCTAACTGTGTTTTCCTTGGCACTGTTCCCTTCACTTAGACTTCCAGGCTGTCTTCTCCTGGCTGATGGCAGAACAGATCACTTATTTTCTATTCTGACAAGGTTCTCATACTTTTAACTGAGCCAAGTCTGTGGGCACATAGTTCTGTACATGAAAGAGCGTGGCTGTAAAGGTTTGTTCAGCAAATGAATTGATCTGATCCAGGCAACAGTAGTCAAATTTTCAATTGCAAGGCCTATAAAAGTGCATCTGAGGCACAACTCCTTCCAAAATCAAACAGTTTTGCAACAGTAGCAGCAACTTCTCGAACCACAGTTTATTTTATTACGTAAGCTTACCCTTGTCTGAGTAAAAAAAAAAAAAAAAGTCCATGTACTTTTCTGTTTATTTTAAAGTCAGCCAACCTCTGAAGTACCTGTCTGAAGCCCTGTATCTTCGGAAGTTTTGTTAATGGACCTAAAATTATATTCCATACTCCAGTGTTGGCAGTTTTCCGGAAGCTCACAAGTCTGTACAAGTTGTTACACTGTCTCCTCCTCACCCTTCATCCCCTCAGGCACTTGGATTCTCTGTTTCACTCCCACATCTTCCCTTCCACTCCTCCTCCCTGGCAGCCCAAGGGTTCTGCACCAGCTCTCTGCTGTGGGCAGCACGCGTGGCACATTTGCCAGCCTGAGATTGTATTTTCGCTGGTCTTGGTGCTTCTTGTTGATGTTTAAGTGACGCTAACGAAAAGCGCCCTGCTCAGAAAGTTTGTGTGCCTGTCTGCCATTGCCAATGTGCTGAACTTGGGTAGACACACAACTGAGTTAAGTATAAATTAGACTGGGTGGTGAAGCCTTGAAGATAACTGAGATACCAAATACAAGCTAGTCACAAAATAGGAATAGAGATAAAATATTCAGTTTGTCCCATTATTTGTCCCATTATCTGAGTGCCATAAGGGATATTTACTTTACTTGACAAGCTGGGAAAAGGAAGCATTTAACTAATCCTATAAGAGATCAGAACACAAAGTATAACTGTAAATTTCATTATTACATGCTTTAAGTTTTAAAGGTGAGATGGTCCTACTGATACTTTTCCAGTGCCTTCAAAGGCATCCAGAATATCATCCATTTATGAATTCATCTGTAAAACAAGGACAAAAACATACTAGGCTGCAAAAGATATTTTGGGATTTTATTAATTCAGATTAGCAAAATATGTGAAGAGCCTACAGTAAAAGTCACTATGAAGTTGCAAGACATTATTTTTCATCTGCAGATATTTTGGCTGATTTTTCCCCAGTAAGAACAAGAATAATTACAAATCACCTTTTCCTCTGAATTTTTTTGAGATTAGATTCTACATTTGCAAAGCAATCCAGATACTGGAGCTTTACGCTTTGCAAAGCAGAAAAAAAATTTTGAAATTCTACTGAGACTTCCCAAGCTGAACCAATTTTGGACCATCCACTTCAACAGAAGATGGAGATGGATTGAAAGATAAAATCCACATGTCTGCTGCAAACCCCAGAGATCCCTCTCATTTGATTCTTAGCATGAGAGAGACCCTTCCCCTTCCATTCTGTGCCCTAAAGCCTCTCCAGTGCAACCCTGAGGGCAGCAGTGCTGCCATCTTCCCACACAGCTGTAAGCAGCCCTGTTCTGATGGAAGGAATCATTATTTGTGTTACAATCGCTTTTTTAAAGCCCCTGCTCTGTTCAGGAATAGTTGTATTAGCCCATGTGCCTATACATACTAACAGATGGTTCTTGGCCTGGAAAACGTACAGGAAGAGACACAAAGAACAGAAAATAGCACAGTGGACCCCATTTTCTGGAGTGGGAAACCAAGACAGTGAGACAGTAATTTTCCAGGGGTACAA
Source organism: Pycnonotus jocosus (assembly GCA_013400435.1). Classification (NCBI taxonomy): domain Eukaryota; kingdom Metazoa; phylum Chordata; class Aves; order Passeriformes; family Pycnonotidae; genus Pycnonotus; species Pycnonotus jocosus. The sequence continues at coordinate 277,588 of VWYP01000825.1, read as the reverse complement.
AAGAAATACATATGTCACAAGAATCGTAAGTTCAATGTCTAACTTTCAGCTCAGATCTTTAAAATCTCAGATCAGTTCTTCAACTATTCTCTCTCCTCGATGTAATGCTTTTTAATTCCTGGGTAGCACTCTGATGATAAGCCACAGTCTGCAGAACTCAGACCATATCGGGTCACCTGTGGGAACTTGAGAGCTGCCATTGGAATACGAAGAACTGCTGCTCACCCATCTTCCACCCTGACCATGTTCTAGTCCCTTGATGTGGGAAGTCAACAGAAGAAGAGAAAGGAAAAACTTATTAGGAGTATTCAAGGGAAGTTCCATGCGCACATCAGATGCAGTCTATCATACTGTAAGTGAAAGAAGCTGATAAAAATTCAGCTCAGGTGGCCCTGCAGCAGAACAGAGAATGTCAGCCTGAATCAAATAGACCAGCAAGTAGCATCCCAAATTTTTCAGCAAATTCTGAGAAATTGAATTAATCATTTTATATCCAGCTTCTAAATTGCTTTTGTTTAGTTAACAGTATCCCCAGGCAATGAGACCAGTGATACATATTGAAAACTATTGCTGCAGTTTTCCCTCACAACTATGCTATGGCTGTCAGCAGATGATGAGAGGAGGAAGAATAATAACAATAATAACAACAATACCCATCACCATTATAAATGGGAAACCAGACTACTTCATTTTGTTACAGAAGGGAAGGCTTAGGCCACAGTATTTGTCTTCATCCACTTTGAAGCCTTCATTAATGTAGTTCAAGCAGAAAACAACTGCAGATACAGAATGACAGAATAAACTGTGTTGGAAGGGAACCACGAGGATTGTTAATCCAGCTCCTGACCCAGCACAGGACACTCCAAAGTCACACCATGTGTCCAAGACCATTGCCAAATGCTTCTTGAGCTCTGTCAAGTTTGGTGCTGTGACCACTTCTCTGGGGAGCCTGTTCCAGTACCCAACCACCCTCGGTATGAAGAACCTTTTCCTAATATTCAACCTAAATGTCCCCTGACACAACTTCAGTCTGTTCCCTCAGGTCCTATCACTGGTCATCACAGAGAAGATATCAGTCCCTGCCCCTCCTCTTCCCCTCACGAGGAAGCTGTAACTGCAGTGAGGTCTGTCCTCAGTCTCCTCCAGGCTGAACAGACCAAGTGACCTCAGCCCTTTCTCATAAGGCTTCCCCTCAAGGCCCTTCACCATCCTGTACTGTGGCACTCCAAACTGCCCCCAACACTCAAGGCCACCCCAGCTCAGAGCAGAGCAGGACAATCCCCTCCCCTGCCTGGCTGTGATGCTGGGCCTGATGCCCCCCAGGACAGAGTTGGCCCTCCTGGCTCCAGGGCACTGCTGGCTCAGATTCAGCTTTCCATTGACCAGGACCCCCAGGTCCCTTTCCATGGTGCTGCTTTCCAGCATCTCATTCCCCAGTCTGTCTGCACATTCTAGGTTGCTCCATTCCAGGTACAGAATCCAGCACTTTCCCTTGCTGAACTTCACATGGTTGGTGATTGCCTAGCCTTTGCATTTATCAAGGTCTCTTTGTGGAGTCTCTGCCTTTCAGGGAGTCAACAGCTCCTCCCAGTTTAGTATTATCTGCAGACTTGCTCAATATCCATTCCAAGCCTGCATCCAAGTCATTTATGAAGATGTTGAAGACCAGAGGGCCAAGGATGAAGCCCTGCAGAAGCCCACAAGTGACAGGTCACCAGTCTGATGTCACTCACTGTAACCCTTTGTGCCTGACCTGTGAGCCAGCTGCTCACCCATCCCATGATGTGTTTATCTGGCTGTATGTTGGACACCTGGTCCAGAAGGATCCTGTGAGAGACAGTATTGAAAACTACCAAAATCCAGAAAGATTACATCAACTGGCTTCCCTTGACCAATGCAGTGGGTCACCTTGTCATAAAAGGAAATCAGGTTTGATAAGCAGGACTTTCCTGTCACAAGATCATGCTGGCTGTGACCAATGACTGCATTGTCTTTCAGGTGTTTTTCAATACCATCCACAATAATTTTCTCCATAGCTCCAATTTCTGTTATATAACAATTTATCATCAAGAGTACCTAAGACACACTGTGATCTGCAGCTCCTTTCTTGTTTGGCTGTTACTAGCTCTACTACCAATGTATTGACCAAGCAGAGCCTGAACAAGAAGTCCTCCGGAATAAGGAAAAGGTAAAAGTAAATCATGCACCTCTAGGAATTGACTCATCATTCATAATCTGCTGACTGAAAAACATAAAACCTTCTGGGACAGTTACAGCAAATTTCAGGATATTCACAATCACAACATCACCATGGTTGTGTGGAAAAGTTAACTGTTCTGCCACCCTTTTTCTACATGGTTATAACTCTCCCTATGGCACAATTTCATCAAGCAGTTTTGTGTGTTGACTCTTGCTAACTGCCATTTACAAAAAAGAGCTTCCAGTCTGTTCTACTATGTTCCACCTTGATTTTCTTAAAAATTCTATCTTTTTTATTTTCTTAATTTTTTAAAAATGAAATATCACTCATATTACCTCATAACTTGAAGTACTTGCAACAGGACAACATGACCAATATGTTCCAACCAGAGGCTGGGACGAATTCTAGTGAAGGACAAGGCTATCTACAGTTGACAAAAACCTGAGTCAGGCATGTAAGCAAACACTTTTAATCTATTCAAATCAAAGATTCTACAAACACACAAGGTCACCGTGACCCGAATGCTAAGAAACTAAAGGAGAAAACAGTCGTTTAGTGCAGTAATGGTGTAATTTTCTTTCCCACACAGAGTGACCTCAGAACTTGCCATATCTTTTGGAAACACTGCTCCCTTTTTGCAAGGAAGAACTGAAGCTAAAAGTTGTTTGGGTTTTGTTTTCGAAGGTTTATTTTCTGGTATTTTATATATTCAAAAACACTGCTGTCCAAGGCAAAAGAGTGATTTGCTGTCTGCTGTAACCAAACAGAACACAAGAAAAGCAAAGAAAACAACCACATAGACTGAAATGAACCCAGAACCATCATATTCTCCAAAAGGCTCTTACCTTGCCTTTATGGACTGAATACATTAATTCATCTATTCCCAGAATCATCAGCAGCTACAGCAGAACAGTCCAAAGGAAATAGAACAGTCCAAAGGAAAAAGAAGGGAGAAAAAATACTAAAAAAAATGAAAAGTACGGGAATCACCAACGAAGACAGACATCCTCTGACTACAGGAGGACACTCCAACCTAAAAGTTCTGATCATCGGCCATTTCTATTGCTGACAAAGACTGTATTCATGAGAGGGGTATATACTCTTGTTTTTAAACAGTATTAAAACCCTCCCATAGGCCAGGTCAAACACATTGTAATCCAGTGCAGCTATGAGAAAGAAGCCCTGGAGAGAACCCTGCAGATTACCTTTGATCAACCCAGCAGTGCAAAATTACGTTGTCTATTTGTCTATACGAGGCTGCTATCACACGATCAGCTGCTACCTTAGGAGCCTACCTCTTTCTACAGTAGTGGGAACCAAAACTTTTCCCTCTAATCCATCTAAGATACCTAAGCAGAGATACAACAAAGATATGACATTTTGGAATGTATTGATTTCGTATAATTTAGACACAAACCAAGCAGATGCCAAAAGAAACAAGGCAAGCACTTCTAAAACTTTGTGTGGTCACTTTTAAAATAAAATATGAGCCATCAGTATGAGATACTAAATCTGTAACACCACTCTGAAGCACAGCATTTATTCAAAGCTTGGAGAGAACATTATCAGGAAGATCCAATGCAAACAGGATGAGAAAGCATTCATTTTGCAGAACAAGACCTGCAGATGGACAGTTATTACCAAAACTCTGTGCAGCCAGAAAAACCACATCTCCTCAAGGCTGAATAGACAAATTTATGTAACTCACAGCATTTTTAAGATTTTTGTGTTCATCACAGTTGCTTAAAATAACCACTTCTTTATTAGCACACACCTACTACTTTGGGATGTGCTCAGTCTGAGTGCAAAGGGAACCTTTATGATTTCTAAGCCAGTCTTTCAGTCTTCATTCCCACCTACCTACAGATACAATTAGTCTGTTTGATTTCAAATTAGATTAAATTTCTTTGTGTGTCTGCAGAGCTGAACAGTACCAAGGCCTTGACCAAAAAAATTGAGTTTTCTTAAAAAGTAAATATTCTACGTGCAGCTTAAACCCTTACCAAAATGGCTAGTCCTGTGACACTTTGCAGGGAAAGGCCCAAACATCCACCTCCAGGATATCCTGGCACATTAGCCATTCTGGAGAGTAACTAGGAGGTCTCAATGGTAGCTCAGCAAGTCAAGGAAGATCAGTAACCAGTGCTGTAAATGCTTTGTGGCACTGCTTTCCTTCAGTCTCTGGGCTCGTGTCAAGCTTCACTCCTATTGATAAAATAGGCCAAGTTATTACAGCCTGGAACCAGGCGAGAGGTACCCTGAAAGAAACATTTCAAAGCCAGAGATAGATTGACACAAGGGAAAGACAGGAATGCAGATGGGAACCCTGAAGCTTCTGAAGTTGATGCTACTTTCCAAGAGGACATACAGCATCTTGGACAAGACGTTGTTAACTTTGTGCAAATGTCCACAAATCACAGTTAAAGACATGTCTTGTAATCAGGGGATACTAAAATATCATAGTGTCAGGTAGCAGAGGAAACTCCAAAAAAATACCCTGCTACATAGGCTAGAGGGGCTTTGGTAGTTAACTAATTATAAAAAAAGGCATTGCAGCAACTGGAAACAAGATGCAAATATACTCTCAGTCCTCTCCCAGAGGGCACCAGCACCTTCTCTCCAGAGGATGAAAGCAGCAGATTCTCCAGCATCATGTCTCTGTGGTGGCAGTGGGCTTGGTAATAGACAGTGCAATATCTTTTATTAACTATTTTACCAAGTTACTGGTATTTGGGACACTGAACTCAAGTCTGGTGACCTCACATCCAGGATGTGTTTAGGCAGCAACAGCTGCATTGATAACACATTTAACTTCAGTAGGTCTGGAGCCGCAGACAAGGAGTGGCAGACAAAAACGTTTTTTTCCCCAACTGTAACTTTGCCAAACTGCCTCAGTCACACTGGATTTAAAGCAGAGTTAGGTCTTGAGGGCTCTGTCAATATTTAGTTTCCTGATGGAGACTGTCAGTCACCACTAATAACGGCAAATTTCAATCTAGCCATCAAGAATCAAAGTGAGCCTACAAGCTCCAGCTCCACATGACACTGAGCAGCCATCACATGACAGCAACCTTGCAGCAACAAGAAGCCACATCTAAAGCAAACCACTTGCAGGCAAAAGGCTCCTCCACCACTACTGCTCTGATTTTTGTTCTAATCTCTGCACAAAGACATATTGCCCTGAGGCTGAAATCCCTCTTGCCATCAAAGGACTGCCCATCACCTGCAAAGAGTGGCTTGGAGGAGAAAGTCTGCAAGAAACACAGCTCTAAGCTGGTCACCTCAGAACTGTCAGCAGATCATGTATGCATGCCCCTACAAAGCACACACACACGTGATCAAAGCAAACAGGGCAGCAGGGTGGGTGTCAAGGCCTGCCAGGCCTCTGCAGTACATATTCAGAAGCAAAAGAGACATCAGGAGAACTTACTATGAACACTGAATCCATGCCTGTAAAAATTACTTCTTGGATTCTTGACTCTCAGCTGCTCCCAGGGCTACACAGAGCTTTGAGAGGAAGAACAAATAATTATCAGCTTTGTTCCTGGTGCAACCAGTGCAGACTCCATTACTTTTAAACCAGGTAAAGCAACTCACTGCCACAGGTGTGGTGTTTGGCATCCACAGAGACACAGGCTTGTCTCTGACAAGAAAACTGTAATACTGTTGGAGGTAAATTTCAAATCATACACCAACATCCTGACAGTCTAAAACAGTGGTGACAACTCCTAGTTGCAACTGTGGGTCATTAGAACACAGCTGTCTTAACACTTTCTTTCTTCTAGATCCCCTGCCTGTGTACAGACAGGTGCCATGGCACAAGGCAGAAGAAGGAAGCCCTGAGCCTACAGATACCTTGGGCTTTATGAATCAGCAGTGCCAGCTCAGAAAAAGGGGGCTGCACTAAAGGGAAGAATCCACCTCCGCAGACAAAAACCTACCCTGTCTCCCAAATAAGAGGCCTTAGCTCTGTCTAGAACACTTTTTAATTAGACCTGCAGAGGCTAATGCAGAAATTAAAAACTGAAAGGACAGAATCAGATGATTGACCCTAAATAACATCTAAGCAGTTCAATCATGTCTTTCCCATTGCTGGCTTAGACAGCAGGATATCGTAACTGGTATTGATTGGTCTGTTTGCTACTCTAGCTGATAACAGTCTGCATCTGAATGAAAGTTTTTTATTTTTATTACATGACTCAGACTATCTGAGCAGATAATCAATTATATTAGAATCTTATTCGTTGAAAAATTAGATTAAAAAAATCTTATTTCTCTTGAAAGACATTATGTACTTCATTGTCAACACTCTTATCAGGGCTCAATAGGCTATATGGAGAATCTACACTGAATTAGCTATAAAGGTATCACCAGAAAATGAGTACTTGGAGGCTCAAAAATAGCCTTCATATTCCTTTACATCTTCCACTGAACTATTCTTTATAGGATGCAATATGAAAATGTCATGCTGATAATGTAGCTCCAGGAATGAACACGAACGTTTTAGGCCTCGCATAAACTTATTTTTTAGTGCTAGAGATTCACAGAAAGCCTATAGAAACAAAGATCTTCCAGCAACAGTGCTCTTTGGCTCATACTGTTATCCCTGTTTAACTGATGTGATTAACTGAGGCAGAAAGATATTGAACTTTCTGTCCAAGGTCACACAGTGAGGTCAGGAATGGAGCTAAAGCAGACTCCAGCTCTTTCAGTTCACTGCTTTGTTTTAAACCATCTAATCTCCCCTTCAGCTCTTGCATGCAAAAGTACAAAAGACTCGATACACTGTTACACTTATAAGTGCAAATCCCCAGTGTAAAAAGAACTCAGGTTAGGATTTAAAGTCAGTGTATGAAAATCCCCTTTCAGTCCACAGGAGGCAGAAATATTGCAGCACATCCCATCACTTGAATAATATCTCACATCAGAAGGGACTTGAGTCAGGTTTACTGTACTGCCAATTCAAAGTAAAAGCTCTTAGGAATACTAAAAGTTATGCAGTCAGCCAGGGACATGTAGGTGATGTAGACTCCTAGAATCATGTATTATAACCAACTTTTTAATTTGCATATGAACAAAGCTTTAAAAAAAACCCCAAAACCAAACAAAAAAACCCCAAACCAACCAACCAACCAAACCCCACAAAAAACCAAAACCAAAAAGACAACAACAAACCAAACAACTCCCCCCATCCTAATTTCTACGACATTTTTCAAGTGTTTTATGAATACTAAGTAATCATCTTGACAACTCCAAGACAAAATGTTACCAAGCAGTTATTTCAACACAGAAGCTGCACAAAGATGTGCAAATTAATGCTGTAGCTTCAGATCTAAGTAATGACATAAAGCCTCTAACTGCTCCAGAGGCCAAAAATACATAAACATTAGTGAAATGAAATATCAATGCCAGCAAACTCAAGCAGTGACAGGATTCCCTGGCCACCATCCCCTTGTTCCAAGGTTTTCCATTACAGATTTTACATCCTGGTCCATGTTAAAGAAAGCCAAATCAATGCAGAATAGGTTGCTTTCTCTTTCTTCTTTACTGAACTTAAACAAAACAGCTTTCTTGATAATGCACAACGTGGTGTATTTATCCCTACTCCTCCAAGCATTTTCATTTCTTTACAAGGAAGGAGAAACACAACTTCATTTCTGTTGGACTTTGGTTGCAGTTAGGAACTTTTATTTCCAAGTAATAGCGTGTACTGAAAGTTCAAAAGACTCATGTTCTGTAAGAATCAGATTTGATAAACCTTTTAAGTCCTCTTCCTAGATTTCTAGAACAGCTACCTCTTTGCCATAGATGTAATATTTTTCTTTCAATTTTTTTTTCTTTCAATTTCTTTCTTTTCAACTGCACCAGTAGAAACAGAGCGAAATAGCACCCAGAAAAAAAAATGTAATTTAACAACCTGTATAGCAAGATTTGATAGTGTATTTTTTAACAAGGGCTTAAATGATTCAGACAAACCATGAAAATCAGTGGGACCTGAAGTCATTTCAGAAACCCCATTCTTATTTGTAATTTAAACATCCGAACAAAAGTTCTGAGCTGCTCATAGGGTGTCAGCATTTCAAACCTTAACGTTTTGTGTGCATAGCAGATCCTGAGGATGCCTCCCCTCCCCGAAAAGCTGCAGCCTTGTGTGACATTCAGAGACCTTTTTAAACAGCTCTTATTAACATTGCTAAGAAACATTTATGACATGAGCATCAGTATGACTGCTGGCCTTTTATAGGGGTGCTGCAAAAATAAGTAAAGAGTAAACAGCTGTTTATTAGAGTAGATGTGGAGAGAATCTCCCACTTCCAAGGCCCACATATCAGCCACAGAGGCAAACCAGGGCAGAGGAAGAGGCACAGAGGGACACCAAGAGCAAGGCATACAAGCAGTCTGGGACCTGCCTAGAGACTGCAACTGGAAGACAAGAACAAGCATCACGACTGGATCACAGAAAGGCCAGAGGTGAGACCACCAATGACACAAAAGAATGAGCTGCATTCCAGGAACTGAAATCAAGTTTTGATTAAAAACGCTGACAGCTCACCACGAGTACAGTGAGCAAGCCAGACACTCAGCAGAAAAGTGCCAGTGTACAAGAAGGATGCAAGGAGCAGCGAGATCTGCAGAAAGGTATATATCCTACCATATGTACTATCTACTGGGGACAAGTGTCCCACAAGCCAGAAATCTGCCACACTGAGCCCTTCAATCAGACCACAGCAATTTTGGGAGTGAGTATGTTCAGCACAGCTCCTTCCAGAGAAGTCTCTTTACCCCACTGCCTCCTTGCCAGACCCGATAGGGCTCTTCATACACGACTACAAAGAGGCTCAAACCAGGTTTTTGTTTAGTTGTCTTCCCTACTACCACAGAGGAGTAAATAATAAGGTATTTATAAGCTGGTTTATAATGAAGGGTATTTTTGGCAGAGAGCTTTACTGACCTGCAGTGCCAACAAAATATTACCCACTTATAAAAAATAGCCCAAAGTTCCATTTCGTTTTTAGCATTACACACTCGTCATAAATTGTTATCTTATTAAAGTCTAATCCTTAAAATAGAAGAATTCTAATTCTTTCTTCAGCCCTAAACATCCTGCAAAACCAAGAACAGACTGAAAGGGCAGTTAACATTCACACCCAGTTTAGATATTTGATGTGCCACAAAGTAATTATTACATTTGTGACCTATTTAAGATATAACTAACAGCACAGGTGATTGGGAAGGATTCATTATAGAAGTCAATTGCAACACCTTTACCCACTTCAAATAGCACTTTGCCTTGAAAGCAAAGACAGTGATTTCAATGGTAGACAGGGTACTCTTTAACAGGAGCCAAAGTGACCCAAATGGGCCCATTTTTGTAGCAAACTTCATCTTCTCCTGTGTTTATGAACAGACTGCACACACATTAGGATCCAGCATAAATAAACAGACAAGTTATAAAGAGATCCAGATCTCTTAATGATAATGCACTGTTTGCATGGCACTTAAATGTTCCTTAACCACTGGAGTATCAAGTCCAAATTATCTTCACGGTCTGCATATAACCTCTTTCAGTAATGAAACTGCCTGTTATGGTTGCTGCTGCTCCTATTTTAGACAAATATTGTAACCACAAAGTGCAGGTGTGAGCTTCTCTGACAATTCCAGTCAGGAATGACAAAAGCCAAGATACCTTAGCCTCTTTATCCTCAGGAACAAGCTACAAACACTGTCTGAAGAGACAAGTAAATTTCAGGCAATGATTAAGTCTTGAGAGCAGCTGTAGTTACTGTACATAGGCTTTATGTGCTTGGAGAATCAATTCATTTACGATTTTTACAGAAAACAGTGCACAGAAATATGACACAGTTGCCTGTCTTCCAAACATACCATTAGTGGAATTGCTCTGAAGTCAGTGTCCAAAACTTATAACCTCTGCTTCCACTTGAAGCAGGCAGATACTCATTTTCACTTCACTAGTCAGGCAGTTAACCATTACCAGGGAAACACAAACGGCATCACTAGGTCACTGATGATCCTGAGAGATCTGGATCTGAGAGACAGGAAATTAGTTCTCTCCTTTGTGGTTTTCTTCCGTTACCCAGAAAAGCCATCAGTTTATACTGTTCCTCAGTTCATCGACAGCTGCTTACACACATAGTATAGTTATGACAGTTTTTCATGTGAGTAAGGAAAACCAATAAAATTCCCCTTATATAGGAACAATTGGTTTTCATAAGCAAAAGCCACTGTGATGTTTGCAAGCATAAGTTGATTTTAATATATCAGGTATTAAACAAGCAGACAGATGAAAAGGATGTAATAGGCCCAAATAAAATGACTGCATCTTTAAATGTTTTAAAGACCAGAAACCTTAAACATGGAATTTGAAACAAAGCTGAAATCACTATATTGTGTACATTGCTATATTGTTACCACAACATTGTGTATATTACTACTGATATACCATCCTCCAGTTAAAACTAGGTCAGATAAAGGCTTATGCTCTGTTTACAAGATGTTAACCCAATAGAGAAGTATTTGTATGCTACCAAACAGAAGAGGCAATAAAAGTTTGGATAATGCCTTCAACATGTGCTTTCTATAATGGAAACTCTGGATGTGAAGAAAAATACATCCTGAATAACTTGTTCTTCCCTTCAAACATCCATCTGTGTGATTTTCCATGAAGACTGGTGAACTTCCCTGAAGTCTGCAACTAAAACATTAAATCATAACAAGAAAAACATACAAACCCTGACTTCAATGCCTGCATCTTGATATTTCACCTCATTGTTCTTGTGTGTTCAGCAGCCTTCACTGTTTAACAAAAAACTGCAAATTTTTGAGACAGCTTTTACGCCTGTCTTCAAATTGCACACATATGTAATTACCTGCCTCAAGAAATGAAAAACAAAAGCTAGAAGCAAACAAGTATGAGAACTTTGACACCCTTTTTTGTTTGCTTTCTTCTGCAAATCAAAGGAACCTACTCTCCTTCCAGTTTCATCCTAGGAGAATGCCACAGACTGCAGTGAATTAACATTTGATTACACTGGCATCCACAAGCAATAACTGTTCATTCCAGGGCTCTGAAGCCTTGCATTTTTATATTTGTAAATCTTTAACAGAAATTTTTGCCTAGATAGTTTTCCTTTCACATAAATGTCATCACAGTATTTTATCATCTGGTTTAGGTAAGATCAGAAGGGTTGCTAAAGGATTTGCAAATTGGTCCACCAAGGCTAGCATTTGACCTCTGTAATAAGGTAATACTGACATGTTTCTAATGAATGCAGAAGGCATACCACACTTAAGACATTTTAATTCACTTAGCACATCAATTTTTTAAGCTTTATTTATCACTCAAAAGTACTTACAGGGTCAGAAGGACCACAGAAGTCTCTGAACACCTTTGAAGGATCGAATTGTCTAATCTCCATTGCTATGCAAGGACCTGAACACAACTCTGAAACCATTTCCTGGAAGAGAAAAAATACAGAAAAAAAGTTGAACTCTTTGGGCTTTAGCAAGGGTTGTATTTCTCCCCAATACAAGACCCAAACTTACAGGACAGGAACAATTAAGAAATATTGATGTATTTAGGAGAGCAAGGACACTAAACAGATACCATTAGTATTCACCACAAAAGAAATGTTTTCCATTTTGCTACTTGGTTTAGAAGGTGGAAATTGAGAAAAAATTTGATATTCAGCTTTAACAGGATTCTGAGTAGAATATAACAGCATCCATAATACTTTAAATTCTTTTGTAGGTACATCCTTATTGATCTGGACCTAGATTGCATTGCAGTATCTCATAACTTGTCAAACTAGACTGAATCACTGGAATGCACCTTGCCGAGTTTTAATCCTGAAAAATCACACTGTGTTCAGCCAGTTCCACAGACAGCAATGTACTTTGCAGTGTTCCCTTCCAGAAGCCCAGTACACAGCCTATATCTGTTTCCAAATATACACTCGTTCAATGGCTTTAAGTCATTAAAATGTCTCCTGGGCTTTTGGTTCTCACTGTCTTTTCCTCACAGATTACTACAGAAGCTGAAACACACAAGCCAACAGAGTCTGTGCCTGTGGCACAACCTGTTAGGGAAAGGGTCTGGCAACATTCTTGTGATGTACTAATACCAGGATCTCAATTACAGTGAAATCATCTGTTTCCCTGGAGTCTCCAGGAGAGTAAAGAGACATCGTGAGTTCTGTGTGGGTGATGAAGATGGGTCTTAGTTTTCAAAAGCTTAAATTAACTCTGGGCATTAGTGCCAATTTGGAGTTTGTTAATTAGAGGTATAGGTTTCACAAGCAGAAAGAATCTATTTTGATGTTCTAGTCTGACTTCCTTTTTTAAATCATGCCCTTGTAATTGCATACTTGTCTAGAAATCTGGGCAGACAAGTTTTAAACAAATCAAGACAATTAAAGGAATGAAAACCAATAAGGAAAGATGAAAGGACAAAATATGCACAGAAAGTAAGGGAGGACAGGTAAGGACTAGCAAGGTTCTGTAATCATGCCCACCAACCACAGGCAGATTAAAGATGAACCATGACAAAGCATACAAAGTGGACGAAAGAGCACAAGATAAAAAAGAACTAAGTCCTTCTCTCCCTTCTATGAATTATGACAGAAAATAAATACACAATGACTCTGAATCAAGCAGCACTGTTCCAAAGAGCTGCTATCCTCATACTGGATTCCATACTGAGAACGTGTTTCTAAGCTCCCCTCTGTGAATTTTATCCAGTGCCTCTATCATCAACCGGATCCTAGGAAATTTAGGTAGAAGTATTCCTTAAGGACATGAAAAGAGTGCAGACTAGTTTCATGCACTACAGCATAAATAAATATTTTAATTCCAAAAACTGTATTATCACCAACAGATCCTCTGTTCAAAAGAGGTCCAAGAGCTGTGCTTCATTCTCCTAAGAAACAGTAATTTGTCCTAAAATCACTACTCCACAGAATTTCATTAAACTCTGTCGTCTAAACAACTGTTAATAGGAAAGCAGAGAAGAAATGGGCTTTTAACTTGAGTTGAATCAACTCTCTGCAACTCCTGCAAAGTGTGGTTATTCTTATTCCTCCCTCTTTTGTTGTTTCTGTCTCAGCACAGACATCCCACCAGCAACAGTGAACAACATGACCAAAGTTACTCCTGAATGAATCCTCCGATACTGCACAGAGCTGAGACTTGAACACCAGCTGCCATCAGGTACAGCACAGAGGCAGCTGGTTCTGTGCCAGACAAGCCTGATCTACTTACACAGCCCCATCAAGTCCAGAGTTGAGTCTAAATGGCAGACAACATCTGTCTCGTGACACTCCCAGTTACAGCTACATCAAATTTTCTCTAGCAAATAGTTCATTTGTCAAATAGCATGGTTTATGGTCAACCAGAACCCTTCCTGGAGGTGGATCAAGAGCAAGGATTTTTGATTAACCAAATGGATTCTGAGCTGATCTAAAATAATTTCACTTTTTGCCCCATTTTCTATTCTGGCTAGAGTAGGAAGTACAAAGCAAAACACAAAAACTAAGCAACAGTATGTAAAATCTCTTGTAGGGGATACTAACAAAGCTAAAATTTTGGGCAATTGTACACTTTTCTCTTCTCACAAAGTACTTAATATACAATGTCAAAACTTTATCTGACTGACAAGGCATAACTGGAAGAAATGGAAGTACAGTTTTTTAAAGGGATTTCTAGATGCTGGTATCTTCTGTGCTGAGTAATTTTGGAATGATAAATAAAATTTAGATCAAAACAGATGGTTCTGAGTCACATATAGAAGAGGTCACATTCTTTCTCCAATATCCTATTTTATAATACTTTCCTATTTGGACTGCACTGACAATATCTGTTGCTGTTCCCTTGTGTGCCTTTTCCAGAACCCTTTACCATCATGATTAGCTTTTCCACATTTTCCTGTTTCTCAGATATCCTGAGTGCATGAAAACATTAATTTGATTTATTTTCAACTGAGTCAATCCAGTCAATCCTGTGTGCAGGATGGAGCCACAGATTCTCACTTTTCTTGACATCACCTAAAACGTATTTCATTTATTGACTTACTTTGTTTAAATGTCACCCTCCCTTCTGAGTAACTCTCCAATTAAATTATGTAACTAAAATTTGTTAGAGGGTAAGAGATTGTGCAGCCCAAGAGCTGTAGAAAATGGTAGAGAATTTCCCATATTGTTCAAAGAAGAGATTTTTGCACCATTACAGGACTCCTCAGGCCTTGACATACTGGTTAGATACTTCCACGTCTAAATTCTGCCACATATCTACAAGTATGCCTGTCCAAACTCCCTTTGGTACTTGTCAAAAATTATGTTCAGAGGAGGCCTTATGAGTATTCCCCAATCTGAGAGTGAACTAACAGTACTCCTAAACCATTTAAAGACATATCTACAAACCCTGTCGAAGTTACACTGAACAATCATAAAGGAGGAAAAAATAATAAAAATTTTACTTTCAGAGTAATATTAGTAAATATGTAGAAAACTTACAGTAATGTAACCATTTAAAAATCAAGGAGAATTTGTAACATAATAGCATGGGAGTGAAGCTAAACTCATAACTATGAGTGAAATACATACTAAAGTAAAAATTACTATGAGTAAAATTAACCAAAATCCTCTGAGAAAAGGTGATGCAGAAAGACAAGCTCATCTTCTTGTATTCCCATTGTTCTATCTGCAGTCAGGAAGTTTTATGTGACAGTACAACAAAGCATAATACTGTAGAGAGTCTCAGATGTCCACTGGGATTACAGCATATCCTAAACTTCTTAAATGTTCTGAATATTTACCAAAGTCAGATGAATAAACCAAAGAATAGTTCAAGATGTCATTAGGAAAGCCTCCAATACAGCAGACTCATTGTAAATAAAATTATAAATATGCATTTTGGCCCAAGCCACTATTGCAATATTCAATCAAAGATGCAGGTGTGATACATTCTCATAGCTCAACATCAATAAAATAACTTTTCTGGGGGGAGCCAGGGACATGACTCTGTTGTATTTTACAAATTCCTTGGCTGAACAATTTTCATGAAAGGCTCTCCTCTATTGTGACACACATAACACAATTCTCACAATGAATTAATTTATTTGAGAACAAACTAGAACTGTTCAATACCAGGTTCATAAAAGAAACCACATCACAATCCCAAGCAATAAGAAATGTGGTAATTTCCTCATTTGAGCATATTTTATTTTTAAACAGATTCTTGTTAAAGTCATGCTTACCAGGTATTCAGGGACAACGCCTTTGTAAATCTCATAAAATTCTTCCACATTTGTACGCTCCATGTTGAACTAAGAAAACCAAAATATTAGCCAGTCTGAATTAAACAACAACAGGAATAAACAGACATCCCTTCAGCAAACATTCAGAAGCCTCTAAATTTTACTAGGTAAAGGGAATGGCTTTACTACTGCAATATGTAGCTTGGCAGCAACTTAGTCAGTGATGCCACAGGCAACATGGCACACAGTATCTTTTTCCAAATCAAATAGAAGTAGACCATGTAGTGTTGGCTGATCTCACTAAGAAAGGGGCTATTCTTCATTTGTGAAGGGGATTTGAGCAATAGGAGAACGTCAGATCTTGAGACTTCCATCAGAGTTGAAGGGCAGGACTCTTGGGAACAATCTCTGTGCCCAATCCCTGTAACTGCTGAGGGTGTTCAGGGTGTCAAAATCCCTTAAGTACCTTTAAAAGCATTCCCCATAATTCATACTAAATATATACTTTTTAAAAAATTAAGTATAGTTTCATTAATCTTAGGTAGTACATTTTGTAAAGTATCTCAAATTGTTCCAGAAGAGACAGATATAATTATCTCCCCTTCTAACTATAGGGAAACTCAGATACAGGGAAGTAAAGTGTCTTGGCTCAAGGTCACCAAGCAAACAGAAACAGATTAGCTGATCAATCAGATACTAAAACACAAATATCACAAGGACAATGCTGATCCCAAAACAATGCTACAGTCTGCACACGGGTTTTACGTTTTTACTGCAGGAAGACACCTGTGCACTGACGTGCATACAGCACTGCTCCAACTTCTGTTTATCATAAAAACACACAAAAGGAAACCTACCATCTGCAAAGCTGAGATCTCAAATCCTTCCTTGAGGATGGCTTTTATAATCTTTCCAGCAAGCCCTGAAAAAACATGGAAAATACAGTATTCAATTTTAAAAAGCAGAATTTACTACTGAAAGGTATTATGCCAATATACTGCTTATTCTCAAACTGAAAAAAACATGTTTGTGTAATGCTGTGAGAGGAAGCAGAGAGCAGAGCTGACTTCACACACTCTATGTTCTATACAAGGCTATGTGTTGATGGTTTCAAATAACTAAATTCCATGCAGCTGTTGAAAAGCATTTCTACCAAAAAAAGGTAATCAGTGAAGCCTTTGCCTTTCTCAGATCAACTGCAAAACACCCAGCTCCTGCAAGACCAAGATTTATATTTTTAATGAAAACCCATTGGCAATACTGATGGATTATCAGTCATCAATTCAGGGCACCAGCTGTCTTTTTCTTTTTGCAGGTCCTACTTTAAGCCAGAAACAATGCAGGAAGATAACAAATGTTGCCAATAAACTAGCACAGGAGTTCATGTCTTCTATGGAAAAAACACATCAATGCAAAATAACTTTCTCCTTCAAAGTTTATAGCTCCCAAATATGCTATTGCTGATGATATTGCTTGCTTATTCTCTTCAGAACACATCCTCAAAGAGTGAATGATATTGTAAAACAAAACACTGAATTTCAGAAAACAAGAACCACCGATCTTCCACTGAGTGTATATTTTAGATTTGCCTGTGCTTATAAGATCAGGTTGTTTTGAAGGTTATGTCAGCCAAGCACAGCACTCTGTGTGAGTAAATTTCACAGAATCATTGTTTTTTAGAGAACACAAATGCCTCTCCTCTAGTACAATTTGTGAAAAACTACAAATTTCTGGACATTTATCTAGAAGAGAATTAATCATAGACAAATACCCTATAACGAATGACAACAGCAGGATGTGACTCCTGGTCATTAGATCTTTTTGTTAAGTAGCCTTTAAATTGCAGGATATTTAGCACTAATAACTTTAAGAGATGAGAATAGAACAAAGCTAGTATGGAAACTATAGCATGCTTGAGACACAGCCTACTAATACCTGTGGCACAGGACTGGGGAGCTTCCTACCACATTAAAAGGTCAATGGAAGCTCTGAGTAAATGAGACTGAGAGTTGAAAGACTGTCAAAAATTGTATTTACAAGCAAAAATGAAAAAAACATGTCCCTGAAGTATTTGCTACCATATATTCACACTAAGATTTATGTAGAAAAGCCTTCCCTCCACAAAACACTGCATATTTGTTCCAAAAATCTTCCAACTAGTAAAGGGAAAACCTGAGATTTCAGTGCATACTGAGTCCATGCAGCTCTTTGTGTTTACAGAACATGGAAACAAGCAGAAGCAAATGCAATTCCTGTCTCACTATACTGTTCCACCATGTTTTGGTGAATGTTTCCTTTTAACACTCCTGTGAATCCAGGGAAAAAAAAAAAAAACACCTTTTTTAAAGATAAAAATTATTTATTTTTTTAAGACAAAAAAAAATGCAACAGCAAAATAAAGGGACTTGGACAGGTTTGCCCAAGAAATGCAAGACCACATCAGATGAAAAACCAGAGCTCTGGCTTCCTTTTGTCTACCCTGGGGGAAAGGCTGAGCAGCTCAGATGCTTCCACACAGGTTCCACTGAGGCAGTGAGCCTTCAGTCTTGTTTTCAGAGATGAATGGGCAGTTTGTAAAGAGATCAAGTGACTGGCTGGGAATCATTCAGGAAATGAATCAATAAATTGAATAAATAAATTAACTTAATTAAGTAATTAAATATGTGCCACAGCATAAGCTTCTCCTCACTCTCATTCTTCAAGGACAACACTCTGGTCAACTGCTTCACCAAAAACCAAAGGCGAAGAAAGGGCACTGGCGGATAAATGGTCACTGTTACCTGCAGGGAAAAAGCTATGAGAAAGGTAAGGGACAGCTGCTGTGCCTGACAGATGTCCATTTTACACTTTATTAGTCAAGAATTGGCTACTTGCATAGGCACTCTCAGCCAGCAAGCATCTAATTAAAATACATCAAGTTATGGGGGATTATGGAGATCTGCTTTTTACAGAACTTTTGTCTTCAGCAGTTTTACAACTTACAGGCAAAATCCACGTTTTAGAGAAGCAAAGGGGGTCTCTACTCAGCTTTCTGGGCTGTTTCTCTACTGAAGTCACTAAGACTTATCTCTACTGTAAAGAGGGGATAGTTTCCTTTAACGATAGAAATTAAGGTAGGAAGGTATTTTGCATAAAGGTCTTTAATACAAGGTTCCTTAATAATTGTGGTAAATCTACCGTGATTTTCCTCTACATTGTATTTCTGAGTTCACTCTCAGTCATTAGAGCAGCAGAGCACTTTGTTGCACCAGGCAGATTGCCCATGTCTGCAACACCCAAAAGGCTTAACCAAAGGATTTATTTTCACCATTCAGACACCTTACTCACAAAATTCAAAGTGCCTTGAGGAAGAGGTTTCACTCATGTTTGCAAAGCAGGATGTTAGCTCCACTTCCCAGATGTGGGAATTGAGGCAGAGGAGCATAAGCAAGTTGCCAGTGGTGGTGCAGATCCACAGATCCAGTGACTTGCCCTCCTTTGTCCCAGTTTAGGCAATCCATGTATCATTTCTCCTAGGGACACTTTCCTTTCAAACCCTACCTGAACCAAAATAGAAACAAAAAGCACAAAGACAATCCCCAAGCAACAGAAGAGTGCAAGCTCAAGGCTCAGCTTGGGATCTGTTTGAGGCTTTCAGCCAGTTGCATGACTGAACTGGGACGTATCTTCTTTGGGGGCAGATAAGGCTCAGGAAAAGATGAACTAATTAATGAGTGCCATTTCAGCAGCTTTCAACATTTTCAACTTTAAAATCCAAATCTGTAGTGAAAAAAAACTTTCTAAGGACCCTTCAACAAGGTTCAGTTGATGTTTAAAATGTGATTACAGTAAGAACCCAAATGAAAGCCGTAGATTAGGCACCAGTTATGACGAATTTTCAGTTGCAAAGCACAAAAGAATCCCAAGCATTACTAAATACAACTGAGGGAATTTAACACTAATCCAAGCAAAAAGAGTGAAAGAAAGGGAGCACAGCCCCACATTTCATGTCTGCTGGGCAGCATTATGTTACTACATATCTAGTACAGGACATCACAATTTTCCAATATAGACAGAGATAATTTTCCAATATATTTTAATCAGGTAAAAGGATAAAGTACCAAGATTTACTCAGTTACATTAATATTATACAACTTATTTCTTTACAACATATAGTGTTTGAAAATTGTCCTTCATTAAGAAACAGAAAGTAGCAGGGAAGACATCAGACTGAAAAAGGTTACAACTGTTTGCAGAATCAGGCACTGGGATAAAATAAAACAGTTTAATGAAAATCACTTTTAACCTAATAGCACTTTAACCAATGAGCCATAGCAGCTGTGCTGCTGGGACCTTTCAGTCCCAGTGCACTACAAACCACCAGCCCCAGGAGTAGGAACGTTACATTCTCTTCCCTTTCTTCTTGGCCTGTTTCTTAATTTAACCATTCCTCTGTTAAAAGCTCATTAGGCAAGACAGCAGACTGCTTTCAAAGCAAGGCAAGAACTAGATTCCTCATCGCAGCCTCCATATGTAATTTTTTAAAATCCTTCAAATAATTAAAAATCATTCCTCTTAAACAACAGGGTATTTTTGACAGGAATACAAAAACTGCCATGACTGATCAGATTGATCATCCACCTCATCCAGTAACATATTTCTAATAGTAACCTGTACCAGGCACTTAACATATCACTAACTATAAGCTGCAATTTCATTGCATGTCTTTTTTTGACATTTTGAAATGCAATTTTACTTCACAGTTTAATGAAATAATCTGATTCTTTACTGCCAAGTGGTAAGGTCCTATTTCAAAACTCCAGAGAATCACAAGCAGGCTTGACTCCAAGCAAAGTCCTTTTTGAACTCTAGAAGATGGAAAAGTGGGATTTAGTGTTGGGCCCTTCTGCAATGTATTTCAGTTGAAGTTCTTGCTAATCTTTGTTTCAGACAACACTGAAAAATACTGGGCAAAACTGAAAAGTTTGGTCATGGTGATAACTCACAATTATTGGTCTCCCAGCCCCATTGTGTACTGTATGAGAAAGGATATGCAGTCATTTTTGCACCTGTGCTCTGGCACACCAAGGGAATGACAGAGGGTCTCCTGAGCAATACACTCTGGCCCAGCAAAGGAGAGGGGACCTCAAAAGCCACCCAGGCTAGCGATGAGGAGGGAAAGAAAAGACCAGTAGATACAGACGGGAGAGAGAGCAGCATGTGAGGAAATGATGAAACAGTGTTGTTTACAGCCATAGAGTCCGGGATTTTCCATTATTCCTCATTTCTGTCTAGGTACTGTATTAAAGGAGAACCTCAAGAAGTTTGAAGGGCAGCTTTACAGACATTTATGGAGAACTTTGTCAACACTGCAGCACTGGTGAAAACCTTTACAGAAAATACCCATTTGAAAATACTAAAAGGTAAAGGAATGAAGACAAAAGATATCACCACAGCCTTACTGGAAAATGGAAGTCAGGATAGTGCTACCACACGAAAAATTACGCATGCAGATAGTAAATCTCAGGAGGCCTTGAAACCAAAATGACCGAGTGTGGGACACGGCTGAGAACGGGAACTGACAGCTTCAAAGGGGGTAAAAGGTTCAAAGGCTTAATTCCAGCTGCAACTTTCTGAACTGTCATGAACAAGGCAAGATCACGCATGCGAATGCCAGACAGGGCATTATAAGATGCAGAATGATGAAAATCCATAGGGAAGAAAAAGGTTTTCTGGGAATTTTTGCATGGGAACACATGCGAAGAGTCACACTTAGCATTTGGATACAACAAAGGCCCATAGAGGAATTCAAGGCAAAGATCACAGCCAGACTACACAAAGTATCCAGCAATCTCACTGGGCAGGGTGAGCCACTGGAGAAGAGAATTTGAAGAAGAAAGCAATATTATCAAGAAAGGTCAATATCTGTGCAACAGTTATGCTGAACTCAAACTGACAGTTGTATACCTACAAAAAAAGTCCAAAACCCAGAAAAGCTTTATTTTCTGTCTTTGTTCTTATGCTAAGAGAAAGTTTAAAAAGAAATATCCAGTTTGCTTTGCTCTTGTTTCAAGATGTTAATTGCTTTGTATTTCCTTTAGCACATTCACTCAGACTTTATTTTTCTTTCAACTTAAGAAGATTATGGTCAGTTATTCTGGCTAGTAGAATATTTCTATGGCTGTAATAAGTTTCATTTATTTTTGCTTATTTCTTAAGTGTGAACAAAACTAAATACAATGTTTCAGCAAAGGCTGTACCACTGGATTATATGAAGGCATTCAGTATTGTAATTTAAACCATTCACAAGCTTCGTTTTTTCTGGTTATCCCTGCCGAACACTGTGCATGGGATTTCTCATGAATGGTTACAGCTACAGAGAGGAAGTGGTTAAAATTATTCCTTGGAATGTGTATTAGCCCGTAATTATAAACAATAACCTACTATTTCACTGTCAATTAAATTAATTCTGGAGGTTAAAATCTTCATGAGATCCCCCACAATCTGGAAGGTTCACCAACTCACTGTCCTAGAACAATAGTAAATATACTGTAAGCTCTATAATTTATTTTCAACTTGGCAAAAGACTACCACATATTCCTATACTCTGTGCCTTGACTATTTTCAGAGCCAGTATCTTGCCTTTCTCCTTACACTCTGATTTGCAAAGGGCAGTAAAAGAAGAGATTTCAATACATTTACCTTTTGCTCCAAGGTACAGTGAGTTAGATTAGGCATGGCCACATTTTTTTCATTTTTCTAAAATGTTCTCAAAAATTTCTGGTAACTTCAGATTTTGTTACATCATCAAATATCAGGCCTGTGATACACTACTAAGTTTTCCTTAATAGTTATATTAAATCTTCTTCTATCTAAATTAGTAAATATGCTCATATTTTGTAAATGTACTTATAGAAAGCTGCATATCCCTGTCCTACTCATCTCGGGTTAAATAAATTAAACCCATCAAGTTTTCATTGGCTAAACCTCTTACTCTTTTTGCTCTCTCTTTCTGTTATTTTTGAAACAGAGTGTCCAGAAACTGGACATGATGCACCAGTTGGATTCTCATGAGCATTGAGCAGAACTAGTGGGTACACAGTGAAGATGGATTGTGCCTGTTTCATCACTATACCAACCATATCTCTACAAACTTCTCATTGATACCCTGCCAGTTCTTCTCTATTTTATATCTGTGCATTTCTTTTCCCTTCTCCACAGTAGTGCTATGCAGTTTATATTCAGTTTCATTATCTTTGCATCACAACACTTCTGCAATTCATCAGGAATATTCTGAATTCTAATCACATCCTTCAAAATTTCAGTAGGCACTTGGTACCATGTGTGAAGATTGCAAGCATGCTCTGCCTCACCCATCCAAGGCATTAACGACAGTAATGACAAGAACAGACCCCAGGATGCCTGACAAGACTTAATTTGAGAAGCCCTTTTAATTTGACGTGCTCATGTGCAGTCCAGCATTCAGGGAAACATTTAAAGCTATGTGGATGCCCATGCTGCAAAGATCTAAACATACAAATTACTCCACAAAAGGAAAATTCTGGTTTCCTAACAGCAAAGAACTTTCACAAAGGCACTGATACCCAAGTGAATTAGGCTGTCTTACACTGTTTTACCGTCCTTTAGAGAAACCATACTTGGAGAATTCAGGGATCAACAATGCATATTTTCCTTCACAGAAGACATGCTGGTAAAGGTCCATCAACCACTGAGTGATTTCAATGAAATTATATACTCCCAATTCATCAGTTTCTTTGGTATGAAAGAAGTTTCACTATCCTGAAATTCCACTGGTCCACTCTTAGAATTGACTTTCCTCTAACCCTTTTCAAGTGAAAATCCCAAAATGCAGTAAACACTCATTTCTAATATCTCTTTTTTTTTTTACATTAATACCATTGTCCCTGCATAGAGACAAGTTCCAGTAACATGAACATCACCAATATAAGTCTACTGAACACAGTGGCAAATACACTCTTTCCAGTTGGAGGATAGTTATGAGCTTCAGCAAAGACTGGCTGCACCATTTGATCTGTTTGTTTCTCTGAAGTGTATCTCTTCCTCTTCTTTCCTGTCTCAAACTGCCAAAAAGGATTTTCAAACTCAGTTCACCTCTTCCCCTACTGAAATCTATTCAAACGTAAAATATATTTTTCTTACTTCGGAAAAATAAATGTCACTTCCCCACTACCCATTGGAATCCATAATCAGTCTAAGCTGGGAAACCAATGCCAAAGTGCTAAAACTTTAGGCAGAAATAAACAAGAAACACTATTGGCTTGGTTTCAAAACCAAATATCCCAGGCAAGGAATATCCATCACTACAACTACAGCAAAGAATTAAAAACACAGATGGAAGCATACGGATGACTGATCTCATGAAAGCTAATTTTTTTTATTCTAAAAAATGGTGATGAAGTAGCAAAGTAGGTTGTTCTCATTTTAATCACTTTTTCCTAGCTTCTCTAAAGAGAAAAAAACCCAACCAACCAAAAAAACCCCAGCACCACTAGACACCACCAAATGGTTCAACAGCCTAAATATTATATATATACAAGGAAAACATAAGAAACAAACTGCATTTCATTTCACATAAGTATGTCTCCTCCCTGGGCAAATCTGTCTGCAAAAGAATGCCTGCAGCTGAAAGCACAGTGTTTTACTAGTTAGTCCTCACATGACTGCAGCACTAAGATTGCCATATTGCATGTGGGAATACCCTGAGGTCACATCTCAAACCATCCACTCTGAAGTATCAGCAGATTTGTGTTCATTCCACTTTTTTTTTTTCACTTCCAGATTCTACCCGCAAATAATTCCTTCCAGACTTCAAATTGTTAAGTGCATCAAACTAGCACTGATGCCCCCTGGCAATGCACTCAGTCTTGTAGACAAAATCCAAAGAATAATTCTGCCTACAATGAGGTAAACTCCACAGCATCTGCACTTCACCTTTCTATTGTCTGCACACTTATCAGAGACAAAAGATGTACTTTCAGTTACTTATGAGAAAATTACACTCCTCATTTTTTCTCAAGCCAGTTTTCTGAAAACTCTGCTCTAATTCTGGGTCTCTTGAAAATAAAAATACTTAATTGCTCAAACTCATGCCTAAAAGGGTGAAAAAAAGCAAACAATTTCCAGAGTTTTCATATCTAATGAGTACAAATTGTCTTGAGAAAAAGAATTATGAAATAGAAAAAACTATGAAAACTTGAGAAAAAAACTACGAAATAAATAGTGCTGAGAGTGATAATAGATTTGTATCTCTACTATACCATCCTCTTTCTCTTTTCCAGCTTATTCAATTTTCTAACCACACACATGTAAGTATACTTAGCATTATACAGATGTGAACTGGACATTTTCATAGTGATGCCTTCTCTCTTTCAAAGAGCATCAAGTGTGTTATGTGTCAGACAGTTCTTCAGTTGTCTGCAGTCAGATAATCCACTACAGTGTTGGATTCCCATGCTCTACAGTCCTCTCCTCACTCTCTCTTATACAGTAAATTCACTTGAGATTCTGCATAAGTAAACCTTGTTTCTGCACCTGCCTGAGACTGAACTACCATCCTTGGTATTCTTTTTGTCACATTCAGGTTTGTCTTTGGAGCTGCAAGCTACTCTCTCAATTGGAATTTTTCTGCCTTTGCATAAAGAAGGAAATATTCTTATGATGTCCTGTTGTGCAACATTTTGTTGATCAATGTAAAGTTCTACAACTTTCTAAAGTTGTCCACCAGCTACTAAGTTAATATAGAAGAGCTCTCTAAGTTTTATCATCTACTCAGAACAGCTCTAAAATCATGTTTCCACACAATATGTTTTCCACTTGGCAAGAAGGTATTCCTGCTCCTTTTATTTTCTATGAGATTTAAATTTTCTTTAGTTGAAGAATACTGTGGAAGACAGCACTGTATTTTTTTTAATTAAGAGGAAAAAGAATTTAACTAACCAGACATGTTAGAACAAAATCTCAAGCTTAACACATGCAAGGAGAGCAAACCTGTCTGGGTAGTTATTCTCATGCCTAGGACCTCTCAAAATCCTAGAGGTTTCCTTGCCTCTAGGCAGACCTTTCAGTTTGCAAATTACACACTTCTGACCTCAGCCTTTATAGCCTGATCATTGCTATTTTAAATTTTTTCCCCTGCTATTTTTTCCAAGGAAGAAGCTAAAGGCCACATCAAAGAAACTTAAAACCAGTCACGAAATACCAAAGTCTACTTCCTACAGCAAACATGACTAAACTGTTACACATAAAAATATTAAAAGTTAATCCCACCCAGTGACCTATAGGGTGCTATTTCTGCTCACAAAACCTTCAACTAAGGGCATTAAACTGATGTTTATCTGTTCTGGTAAATGTACAAGTTTGGCTTCTGAGCACTAGCGCTAATACCTCCAGATCCACTAACATGAGAGGAATTACAAAAAGAAAATGTCCAAGTGATTGCAACTATGATCTTTTATCTCAAGTATCAGAAGCACAAGAAGCAGGAGGATTACAGAACACAGACCAACACTAAAAATTTCAAATTATTAGACAACTTGACTATGCAATCCTAGAGCTGTGCTTACTAGTTACCATCCTCCTTGACTGAAAACTGGTCAGGAGACAAGAAGAAAACTGAAAGGCACTGAGAAGTGTAACAGATTCAAGAGGGGATAAACCACATCTTGTCTCCCAGATGCAACCCTGGTCAGAACAAATTTGCCTGAAGCAGCACCAGGTTGCTTTTGCATTCTTCTAGCTCTCAGTGAAGAGGAATTGGAGTGTTCTTGCAAAGCCCCTTCAGAGCTAAAATAGAACCACGTCACTGCTGCCAGCCAGGGAAATTCTCCCCCTCCACTGGGAGCAGTCACCAGTGAGCTAAAGCTGTCTAGTCCAGAGCTCTGGGCTACACTGCCTTCCATGGCCTACCCACTCCTGATCCTCCACAGAAGATGTTATGCTGACACCAGACTGACAAAATAGCTATGGCCTTACTTCTTCAAAAGACGTGCATGGCACACATTCCTTGAGGGCCAGTGATCCCATCACTCCAGCATTACCAGCACTCTTGACAGCTGAGGTTAAACTTCACCTCAGTCCCCCAACACCTTTTATCAGGCCTCAGGGTTCCCCTGCAGCCTGGCAGACATGCTGACACTCCTCCTTACATGAATTCTCAGGTGCCTAGGCACTGCACCAGGTCCTGCTGTGCCTGGCTGGCTAGGACCAGATGCTTCTGTATGTCCATCAGGAGAGAGGCAGCAAGGCCAGAGATAAAACCAACACTGATTTTCCTCTACTTTATCGATGGATAGGAACCAGCTGTGGCAATCAAAGTCATTTCCATGAGAGTATTCTGCCCAAGAATTAATCAGCCTAAACTAGAGATTACATCCAGCCTTTTGTAAGCAAGTTAAGCTTAGTGAAAAGCACTCTAGTTTACAGCTGCCATTAAAGCACATCATCTTCCAGGACAGAAAACCGGAAAGATTTTTCCTTCTAAGAATCAGTTGTGCAACAGACTCTGGAGGAAAAACAAACATTGGGGAAAAGAGCCAAAAAGCAAAATTCAAATCATTAATTCAGTCAAATGTCTCTACAGAAATAAAGACTGTATCTCCATATAAACTCAAGACGTAAATGGAACTTCATGTAATTATAAATACACAATGAGCAGCTTATTATACTCACGGTAATTAGATAGCCAAGTTCAAAGCCTCAGCAGTGCACAGGCAATTGCAAAAAGGTTTATTTTTAGATACTCAATACTGAAAATTTGTAGAGCACAAATCAAAACTCCAGCGCAAAAGAGGCTCTGCTGCTTTGACCCACATGATTTTCTCTCCATGCCTCTGGCTTTGCCAAACTACCTTTCCCCACTGAAGGCCACACAGGATTTCCTTTCCTCTGCAGCTGCTGTGTTTCCACTTACCTGATCGATTGTGTGTGCAGCTTTTGCTTTACCTATTAAATCTATCACCTATTATTTTGCTTTACCTATTAAACTGTCCTTATCTTAACCCATGAGTTTCCTCACTTTTACTCCTGTGATTGTCCCCCAGATCCCAGAGAAGCGAGCGAGTGGTTGTGTGGGGTTTGGTTGCCAGCTGCCCTTAAACCACAACAAAGTGTTAAAACAGTTTGCTGTTGCCTTAGAAAAGTCTGTTCTGATTTCTTCATTCTGTTGAGAGTAGTAATCACACCTGCATGGAGGGAGAATGCTCACACAAGGTACTTCTTTGTCTTTCAAATTTTAGTTGCTTTTTTGCAGCCATCCTCTGACTTTCCAGCCCTCTGTGGTGTGAGAAAAAGGATTATATAGGGGACATTAAGACCTCAGGGTCTGTAAGATACCAGGACTATACAGGGGACACTAAGACCAGCACATACACTGCAAAGCTGGATGTGCACACACATTTTTTGTTTACCTACATCTATACCTCCTCTTTTCACTACCCTCACTCTCCTAAAGGTACTCACACTCCCAGAGGGATGTGCAAACAGAATCACAATTTGTCTTCTGGCAACTCAGAATAATTCAGAGAAGTTCAGGAAAAAAAAATGGAACAGACAGCACACTATGAAATCTACAGAGATGAGTAAGATTAAAAATAGGAAGAGAAAACCTGCGCTCACTAAGATAAGAGTCTGAGCCTCTATATGTAATAGAAATTTTATCTTAAGTCCAAAAAAAACCAGTCCAAGCCATCCACTTTGCTATTTTTACACTCAAATGAGGGACTCTAACAATCCTGCCACAGAAAAGTTTCTCCTCTGCAAACATATAGCTAGGTAAAATCATAGTCACAGCTGCTGCCCATATTTCTGTAAAAGGAACATCATTGTGTCTTTGCTGCATGGCAGACTTATCAGTAGCAGATACCATGCAAGGTCTGGAAGAGATAACAGGCACATTATCAGTAGCAACCACGAAACTCTTTCTTGTGAAAGCCTTTTTTTTTTATTTCAGCAAGCTCTCCAGACATCCCACTTGAGGTGTGAAAGGCCTGGAAACTGCTCCAGCCACTTCTGCTGTTTCCATTTAAGCTACCCACAAAGAAGTGATTAAAATGTTGCAGTGTGCTCTGTATCTTACTAAGAAAAAACTCTATGCTCTCACATGGTGATATTTATTCTGCATTCAAAAACACTGTTTCAGTGCCTGAATCAAAATATTTTACTGCACTCACTGATCCTACACATGCTCCTGGATCTAAGTACAGGACACACCAGTGAGATTATTTTTGCACAGTAACAGTACAACATTAAACATTTCCAATACTCATATGGCAAACTCCCAGGGCATTCTCCAGAATAGAAAGCATCACAGAATTCACCAAAAGCTTTAGGTTTTTGGTTCACTTTCATAAACAAGCCTTTCCTACTCTCCATCCCCACTAGATTCAGGGGAACAAGATTCTTAACGGCACAAATTCTCCCTTTGTGAGTCGTTTCAATCTGATGTGCTACTGCCTGAGTGGAGGGCCCTAGCTCATGGCCAGGTGTCCTGCTTTACTCTCTTGGGAGGATGCTGACCTCTAGCAGGTGACTGTGCTGGGCACACAGGAGCAAGGACATGGGAAGCTGTCACAATAAAAAATGTTGAACCTCATGTAGGTTTTAACTCTTTTCTCTTTTGCCTCTCCCTTCTTATTCTGAAGTGAACAAGTATCTGCATGGAAAGCACATGACCCACTCACTCTTCATGGAAATGAACTGCAGAAATAGTAAATGTGTATGAAAGACAACATATCCTGCAAACTTTGCATGTACTGTGAAATACACCCTGTGCTCATGCAGGCTCATTCTCCCAAAAAGAGGGCACAGGAATGATCATGGATACAACAGACACACACTCTTTTCTCCTCCATCTGCATAGCTTACCTTCATTAACAGCATGAGGCTTAATAATGCAACAAGTACAGTTTGTGAATTTTGCACTGTTGACTGGTCCACGACCTCCACTGGAGGGAAAGAACAACTCCAGCTCCTGAAAACAATTGTAATGAAACACATTTTAGATTGATCTAGCTGCACACATCAGCTTTTATCATACGTAACAATATCTGAAGTACCCAAAATCACAGAAGATAAACCTCCTGTGCAGACTGGTTTTTTCCTACAAATACTTCTTCCCTAAAATATTATCTCAAATGTATCTTTTCCTCTCTGGCATCATTGCTACAATCATAAAAACAGGAGTGGAGTATTTCTTGCAATGTTTTCCTTTTCACTTCTGCAATGCAATCTGTTCACACTCGGAGCATTCAAAATGCAGGTGCAACAATCATTTGGTAGAGGTGTTTCCAGCTCTCTCTCTTTTCTCAATATCTTTCCAAATCCACTCCCTTATACATATATTTTATTTTTCTTTTTTTTTTTCAAATAATCTATTCCACTATATAAGCAAAGACACAACTATTTTCCATTTCTCAGTATGTTTTCTTTCCATATACAAAACCGACCTCCTTTCAAATAGTTTACATTTTTTTCCTTTTCTCTTAAACAGCTAAACTTTGTCTAAAATTGCTGAGTTACTTCTCATGCCTTATTGGCCCTATAATTTTTTTTTAAGTCTTACTGGATTGAAGCTGATGAACTCAATTTCTTTGATTTCTCAGATAAATCAAAGGAACCTTTTTGCCTTCAGTATCTTTCTTCCCACCATC
Source organism: Pycnonotus jocosus (assembly GCA_013400435.1). Classification (NCBI taxonomy): domain Eukaryota; kingdom Metazoa; phylum Chordata; class Aves; order Passeriformes; family Pycnonotidae; genus Pycnonotus; species Pycnonotus jocosus. The sequence continues at coordinate 247,452 of VWYP01000825.1, read as the reverse complement.
ACTATTTAGATATCTGATACCTTGGGTCTTAGACCATACTGGGGTGAACTTGGCAGTCAGGTTTCTTTCCTCAGTGATATTTTTTCACTGTTCACTGCCAGCTTCACACTTTTTCCATACCATTTATTCAAATATGTTACACAATCTGCTAATTAACAAATGTGCAAAACACAGGTTCCATTTCATACCTATTGGTCAAATTCAGCAAGAGAATTGGTACATTTCTATTTAAGAGAAAAAATTACATCTAAGAAATACTACTATCAAATGTATTTGATTTTTTTCCTGTACAACAGTAGCAGTGCTAAAGGCCATTTCCTGGAATTGTCTCCCTTAATTTAACTCAATTTAACTCAACTTAAATGGAATAGACTCACATTTAGCTCATGGCATTTCAGCGTAATCCTTTCCTTAAGAATTACACAATTCAAACTTGTCCTGGTTTGGATCTTGAACAATGGATCCTGGACAATGGATCTTTCAACAGAAGGAAAGAGGGCCTTTGCTTTTCTGCTGGCAAATAATCCACATTTTAAGTGGGCACACCTGAGACAATAGGGTTCATTCCTTACATTCTTCTACTGATAAAAGGCTGCATGATTCAAGGAACTTGTCCCACTCTGTTAATTGCTATTTATTCTAAAAGAAGCAGCCAGAAAAAGCCAGGAAAATGTGTATAATATTTAACACTTAGTTTTATCTATTAAAATCCATAAAAGGAAATTAACTCAATAATGCCAAAGTCAGGCATAATGAAAGGTCAAACTATAATCTTGTGGAGCCCTCAAAAAAAATCTATTCTTTTCCTTACCCTTTATTCCTGATCTAAAGAAATTCCAAAACTTGGCCTGCAGAGAGACAGTAGCTTAGAGTGTATCAGAGACATACTTTCACTTGTCACTTAGCCATCAAAAGAACAATACAGCTTTCCACTCTAAGTGTTCAGCTTACAATGCGTTCATTAAATGTAGTTGAGACTTCAGTTTTCTGTCAGGAGAGTTCATTTAGGTCCCTTTATCTTATATTTCTTTCTTTTCAGCAAATCTTCTGCAGGCACAGTGAACTAGTTTCCATAGCAACAGCTATACAGCCATATAATACTAGGCCTACTAAATTAATAAAGGCACAGGGACACTAAATTCACAATTTTGCTTGATTTATTAAAGATAGGTATCAGTAACACCACAAAGAGGCACACACCTACAGTGTCATAAAAATGCTGCAGATGAACAGGCCCTTCAGACAGCATTTCAAAAATAATGAAATGCAACAAGAACAACAAACTAAAACCTAAGCACACACTTATGCTTCTAACCAAGAATTTATGCTAATACTCTTTCCTACACTCTCAGTTCAGAAGCTGGCACCGTTGTCATGGTAGTACACAGGAAAAAAGAGAAACTTCCACCCTTATCTTTGAAGATGTCTAACTATTTAACCAGAACTCCAAAGACTTTGCTGACTATAATTCTCCTTCTTCAGGAAAGATCACTTTTATCCAAACTCTTTTTGAGTCTGTAACATGTTCATTGAGTTGGTCAGCAGAAAAACTACTCCATGTCCAACATCTGATTTCTTGCCAAAACCCAAGGCCCAGGGAGAGGATCCAGCAGCTCAGGCACAGTGCAGAGCAGCAAGGTGAGTGCTTGGCCAGCAGGAGTGCTTGGCCTGCCCATGCTCTGCTGTACCTCACAGCCTGACAGCACCAGAAGGGGAGGCTGCCCAACTCTGCCCTCAGCGCCAGGGTATGATCTTTGGGCACATTTTCTAGCATACACTACTTGGCAGCTTGTTGGGTGTTCTGAGGCACGTCTCTCTCCAGCTGTGCTACTGCAGCTGTTCCAACTTAAATAGAGGGAAGACTAGAATCAAGGAAGCAACAACTGGTATCCTTCTGCAGCTAAAGTGGTCTACAGCTGAGACACCACAGCGACACATCAATCAACCATGAGATACTCTTGCCATCATTTATTAGCATATCTATCCCACAACAATGCACACAAAACTCATCTTAATTCTATAGAAATGGTAATAGCTATCACCCAGTCCCAGGGCTTTTTCTTAGCACTGAGAAAAGAAACACTGCAAACAAAGCAAAACAGAACCAAACTCCTCAAAGCCATGTCCACTGTGTTACCTCTCAAAGCACAAAGCATTACCAAGTGGCCTGTTTTAAAATTTTTCATTCTGAACAATAACAGCAAAGTAGGCTGCAAGCAGAGCACTACTGAGAACTGTGAAGGAGAACAGATATGTGAAACACAAGAGGGCACAGAAGGATCTAATTGTTTAATCCATTTTCTTTTTATGACCAACATTGGTAGACTATAGGTAGATTACACAGAGTATGCAATTAACTTACTGTTTGTGATGTACAGGAGACATTAAAAATGACTTGGCATGCTCTCCTGATCAAAGCACCCAAGATTCACCTTTGTGATAAACAAGATTTCTGTTTTCAGACAGTTTATTTTTCCATGCTAAAAAGGAGCAATGAAGAATATGTAAACTAGTTCTGAACTCAAGTGTGGAAACAAAATGAGAAAATTCCTAATCTGGTTGTTAGCAGATAAAAGTAAAAATAAACCTCAGTCAAGAAGGAGTCAAAAACTTACTTTAGCAGCTGAAGCAACTGAATCTGGGCCATGAGCTGCATCTCTGAGGCCATAATGTCCAAAGCTCTCTGAGATGCTGTCCAGTGTATCACTCTCAGTCGTTGTAGGGTTTGCTGGCCCCACTATTGCCCTCCATTTACTCACTGCATCATCTCCTAAGAGCTCCATAGCAAGGATGGGGCCACTCATTATAAGCTGGAGAAGCTCACTGCAAAATGGAAATAGCACATGGTGATCCATGCTACAAATGAAAACCAACAAACACATGATCCAGTGCAGATGCTCAGAACTCAGCTTGGCAAGACCTTGAACAACCTCATCTAACTTTGACGTTGACTTTGCTTTGAGGAAGAAGTTGGATTAGGACATGTGCAGACATTCCCTTATTATGGTTGTAGAAAAAAAAATGTAGATAACCCAAACTCACTCAAGCTACTCTGTAGAGTCTTAGATTTCAAAAGAATTTTTAAAGGATCAGTACAGGTGTCCTGGCAACAGTGAAAGAGAGACCCTGGTAACCTCTTGTCTGACAGGAATGATTCCTAAGCCTTCCTCTTCTGCACAGCAACATTTCAAGACTCTCATACATGATCTGGACACGTACCCACTGACAGAATGTCAGCACTGCTTTCAAGCTGAATTTTCCACTGCCCCACAGATCTCTCCCATCAATTTTGCCCAGCCAAAGTCCAAAGTGGGAGAGAAGAGAAAGAATTGAGTTTGCATGGGGTACTTGCTTACAAAGTGAGTTATTACACCTTGGCATAACTCAAGTGATTTTACTGGGATGAATCCAAGTAAGGAGAAGAGGCTGTCAGGAGCAGCCTGCCTCCTGTCCTGACCACCTCACAATAGGAAACAACCACCCAAAACTGGTAACTCCCACATTCCATTTAAAAACTAAACAAAATATCATAACTACAATTCAGTATCTTCACAAAACATGCATGCCAATAAGCCTGTTTTTTCACTGCTTAGTCTGGACAGAACCAACAAAGGAGAACATCTGGTTTTTGCACTATTTTGTTTAAAAGAAGAGCTTTACACAATTATAATTGTGGATGTGCATGCTTCGCCAACTGCCTTTTTCCTAACGATCACTGGGCAAGAAGAGAAATCCTAGCAGTTTTTTGAAAAAACAAACAAACAAACAAACAAACCCCAATATTAAAACTATGAAAAGTTACATAAAGAAACAACACAATAAAAAGCTATTAGAAGTCAGGTTCTGTTGGTTCTGTTGGTCAGAGTCTGCTTGTTTAGGACAATTAAATAGCACATATACGTACACCCAAGAAAAATGCAATTTCTATAACACTATTTACTGTGCAGACTAATCCTTGAATATTCATATCAAAACCATTATTTTCCAAACAATATAAGTGTTATTTTTCTTTACTATTCACTAAAATTACATTGAACTAGTGAACCTGCAAACTAAATCTGAATTTAAATATAAGACACAACATCAAATATAAATGAGTTTTAGACTTCACACTTTACTGCCTTGAAGTTTCTTGTTTCTATTTGATTAGGAATGCTCTAGTGCTATTTATATCTAATTTACAGAAAAATCCTATACAGAAGATGTAGCCAATAGGACTGCAGGATGGGAGACAGGCACATCATAGTGGACAAAGGCTACAGTTCCTCTGCAATTACCATTAGTATAGACAGACATCTGTGAAATAACACTGCAGGCAAAATTCTTGATTATTTATCAACATACTCAAGCAGGCTTACTCAGCAAAGAAAAGGCAATTCCAAATCATCCATTCTCTGACCCCTCATGGTCAGACATAGCCTGGGGCCACGTCTCTCTGAAGGGCTTGAGTTTGGACCCACAGAAGTCAGCTGCTGCTGCCAGAGAGCAGCTGGCAATGCTAATTCTCAAGCACTTTGTGACAGTACTGAAACCAGGTCTTTCAACCACATCAGTGCAAACGCAGGCACCAACACGGCTGAAAAACACAAGGCACCCTCTTCCTAAAAGAGGCAGAATGCCCAATGGGAGACGGAGGAAAAGAAAGTTGCTGGCACTTTCAGGGAAAGTAGAAACTACTCAATCTCTGGGTCATAAGCATCCATCTGGTCAGTTATGGAAAGACCACAGTTTCTCAGATTAGGTGGAGCAGTCTAGCATCATGGAAGTTTGACATTTGTCCAAGGCTAGCAGTACAGAAAAAACTGCCCCAAGCACTATCCTTTCAGTCATTTATAATTTGGGGTACTTGGTACCAAATCAATTCTTACAACTAAGTGTTCCCCCTAATTCTCATTATCTGCAAGCTCCACCCTGATCCTGAAGATATCCCTTCTCTGGGCTTTGAAGTTTTGCCCTGCTAGGAGCATTTTCACTTCTGAGGGACAAAAGACATTCCCCTGATACCACTGGGTTGTAAAAAGTGTCAGTTAAAATCTTGAATAGCTGAAATAAGGATCTCTCCCTGGAGGAAGAAGAAAAGGTGCATGCTTTGCAAAGGGCTCTCTACTCAATTAAGACAAGCTCTGATTTTCCCATGGTCCTGTGGTATCAAATATGGTAAATTTATTTCATGCATTCAATGAATAAGCTTAATACACGTCAAGCTGAAATTGATATACCTACTGATAATAAGGTTTTGCTCGATGATCAGCATAGAAATCAGCTGCTTCTTTTCTGGAAAAGTAAAAAGACATAGATATAGCTCTCTCTATATATATACATATAACCCCCCTCCCCCCAAAAAAACAAAAACAAAACCCCACAATTATCATTCATTCAAATATCATTCATAAACATGTTTCTATAGGCAATGTCTTCCTAAGCTGGACAACTTGCCGGGTGTTCATGCCCAATAACAGAAACTACATTTAAATTTCTGTCATATTTTGTGTGGCTACCAGTATAGTTGACAACTCCTTTTGCTCCTGCTCTGAGGAGGAATTACTAAAGCCCATTTCAGGGTTACTGATGGTCCCCACATTCTCAGGCTGAGAAACAAATGCAGCAGAGTCACCTTCTTGCCAAGCCATTTGCTGTTATGTTGCTTCATCCTTCCTCAGTTTCAGTGGGGATATTGGTTAATGAAATTTGTTTTTTAAAGCATAAATAAGCAATTTATCTGTTTCACTGGAACACTTCTTTATCAAGGCTAGTGTTTGATTAAACTGGTGCATAACAAAATACTGCATAACCAGGTTCCCATTCAGTGTCCTCAAATCTTTCAAGTTGCATAGGCAACACAATGCCTTCCATATTAAAATTGGATTTCTCTCACACTTTCACACTTCAAAACTCAATTTGGTCTTGCACATCTGCTCAAGGAACACAGCAGTGACTACACACTGCCTTCTTCCAAAGCAATGGGGTTTCTGCAGTGAGGGGGTCTCCTTACCCTACCAGGCAAATAAAGGCTACCAGATATACCCAGTGTGTGTGCAGCACAGCTGTTACTCAGCCTTTCCTCAGGTGCTGGAAGCAAAACAATGTCCTTTCCAGACTGGGTGGTGGCCTTTCCCAAGTTCTGCATTGCCACAGCCACGCTCCTATCAGCACTGGGCTCAGCTACCCAACTAGGCAGGTTTTGGGAACCACCACAGTGCAGAGCTACCATCCATCCACTGATGGACACACCATTCCGTGGCTTCTCACCCCACCAGCCCCTGCCACCAGCAAACCTGCTCTCTTCCCTATTTTCCCAGCTGCTTCTCACGTTTTACTCTTGCTTACTGAACTGCTTTTTCTGCATGGCAACAGCTAGAGAAATCCATGGGGGTTTTCAGCTATAAAACTGCTATTTTGCAGCTTCAGAATTCCTGTTGAGAACACAGGCTTGGTATTGGCTTGCTCCAAATCCTGGTGTGTGCCATTTTTGAAGCTAGAATTTGTACAGAAGGACAAGCTCTTCAAGAGGATTGACAGGTGAAAGAAAGCAATAATGCTGACCTCTACCCTGGGTACAAAGTTCATAATCAGAACAGTGCTGTAGGGTGACTAAGAGATTCCAAATTGGAAAGTTGTTTTTACCTGCAGCACAGTCTTCTGATTTTTTCTCATCTTCATGAGTTTGCTCATTTTGAGCAGCTCTCTTTACTGACAGAATTTGCCTGCATATTTTTCAAATAACAGAATCCAAGTATGAACAAAGGCATAGTTCTGTCATCTGAAATGGAACTTTTGATGCCTCCCTCCCATTTGCAGTCCAGACTTAAACCAAGTATTGCCAGAGGAAAGAAATAACATCAAGAAGAACCTAAGGAGAATTTAATTTTCTTAACATTTATCAGTGTTTGAACAGTCACATTTTTCTCCAGTTTTTTTATCAAAACAGCCTGAATAATTCCTGGTTTGTTACTTTTAGTTCAGTACAAGAATAAGCCATTCAAAATCCAAAATATTTTTATTAACCATACAGTAAATTTGCTTCTCTTCCATTTCAAACTAAGAAGCATGATGTAAAAAATATTCTAGACACAGGAACTCTTGCAATCTCATGCTTCAAGCCTACACTCTGCAAAATGTTTGCCTACAATTTCACCAGAAAATCCTCTTCTGAAATTAATTCACCAAATAATTTTGGAAAGCAAATATGAAAAAGGTATGTGAAGAGATTAAGTATTACCACTTCTGACTGCAAGAAGTATTTGAGAGGTCTGTTTCTGAAACAAATTGAGCTCTAGTACTCAGTCAACAATTCCCACTGAAATAAATATCAAAGTGCAGTTGTGTTGTATAACTTAGTTCCCTTTTAATTTCATTATTAGTTCTTTGTTTTCAAATAACAGAAAACACTGTTCACCTATGTATAACAGACTGAACTGACACAGGATTAAAGGAAGAAACTGAAGAAGGAAGTGCCTGCCCACACTTTTGTATCTTGGCTACAACTTTTCCAGAAGGCATGAATCTACTTAACAGTGATTGACAGAGAAATGTTGTTAATACTTCCTTTAAAGAAAGCAGTAGATGATGATGATTTGAAAAAGCAAGTCTGCAGAAATCTAAGGGTAGAAGACTTTGGCAAAGCCATAGTTCTAGCATTTTAAAATGGCACAGTCCCAAGAAACAAAGTAGACAGTATGCAGAGAAACCACAAAATACTCAAGACACTATTTAAATACATTCAGTATCACAGCCCAGTCTTGTGCTTATTAATAATTACTTTCAATTACACAAGAAAACTAGAATTTTTTATATTGCAGTAGGCAGTAAAAGTTCAAGTCTCCATTTCTTCCCTTCAGTCTGAGTCAACTCTAAAGCACATGACTTGGCTCCATAGTTTGACTTCCCAGACAGACACTGAAATAAAGCACCACCCAAAGCAACACTTCAGGATCAAATGTCTCAGACTGCAGGACAAAGGAAGCAAAAAAAAAGCTCGTTTGAAAGACATTATGAATCGTAAAGAAACATTAGAAACCTATTTGAACTCATGAATTTGAGTTGTTGGATGGAGGATCTGGGACCAGATCATGTCTCTGCATGCACCTGCATGCAGAGACAAGAGGAGGAAGTCTTATAGTTGTTTTATCAGTATTATAGAAAGCCAAAAAGGTTCTGAAGGAAAATTGTTCCTAACCTCACACACAAACAATAAGAACACATGAAAATGGTATTACATAAGACAGATAGCTTTTCTTTCCAAAAACATGTTGCATACTAATAGGTTTGGCAAAGCAGCAACGGAGAAATAATGCAGAAACATTGGAAAAGTCTTACAAGGTAAATTAATCATGTTCTCCTTCCTCTGAAACATGCCTTCATTTAAATCTTGGGGTTCAAGTACAAGTGGAGAACGTTGAAGGTTGGGGGCTTAGGAAGATGCATGAGTAATACCTGTCCAACCCTGCACCATCAGAAGATCATTTGATTTGCCCAGGACTTCCAGTGATTAAAAAGCATAAATCTGAGACCACAAATTAGGATAACAGATTTACTGAGAGCAAGCAAATCAAATACTTTAAAGACAACGTTATTATAATCAGCAATATCATCAGTATGAGAAAGCCTTGAGGTGAGGACATACAGACATGCCAGTAATAAACACTGCTGGATTGCTAAAGCTATGGTAGCCACCTTGAACTCATACAGACCTGACATATTTCATCACCCATACTCATTTGCACATCACTTTTTAATACTTAGCTTAAATCTCTCAATACTTTCAGAAACCTAAAGAATTATGAAACTGATGAGCTTCATGAGTTACCTCTCATTCACTGGAATGGATCTGACACATGGAATAATACAGAATAGCTTCAGAGAATATTCTTAATACTAAAAACATTTAGATACAATAGAGCTAACCTTAAAAATTCCTTACCTTGAAAGCAGCATCATTTTGGCCTTAGTTATTGTCAATCCTGCATTAATAATGATATCAAATACTTCTCCAATCTTACGCATTCCATCAGGTTTAATCAAAGCCAGTGTTCTGGGGAGGAAAAAAAAATAGTAGAGAGATACAGCCAATACAGTTTTCCTTAGAGCATTTGGTGTGCATGTTGGGTTCATATTCAGACAAAAAAACAGCATGTCAAAGAGAGAATTTTGTCATAGTCACATATTCACTGTCCCAGTGTCTCATCAATTTCCATGCTGTTCTTGAATGCCTGTGCAACATATTATTCTGATAAGAACAAGCTTTGCACATTATAATTTCCTTGGCTTTCTAACCCAAGTCAGCTCACAGTATTCCACCAGGAGTTATTATTTACCAACTTCTCCATTTGCTCTCAGAGCACACAATTTGACCAATTCTTCCTTAGCTAATCAGTATCTCGACAGCTCCTCACTCTGGGTTAGAACACAACTGAATTGTTTATCTCTCCCTGTGCTTGCTCAGGTCCCTTTTTTTCTAATATTAATCACACATGTAAAATTCAGGCTGTTAAAATTCAATTTAAAAACATTACTTAAACATGTGCCTCTTCCATAAAACTCAAAATTAAATTATTGTTTTATTAATACTTTTAAAATATTTGAAGTCCTCAGTGAGAAGAAGATCCTCTTGTGCTTGGTACAGTATAAAAACTTCATGGTATAGAATGTGCATGCCAAATAGCTGACACTGTTAATAGACACAATAAAAGGATGGCAGAGGAGGTATTGCATCTCTTACACTGACTGACAGCTATATTCTATATTCTAAGGGACATCAATCCAAAAATCTCTACACTCTCCCCCACATCTTTTTTTCCAAGTACATCCTGTCTTCTGGGTAATTATCTTTTTATGCTGTACATCCCCAGGGCTAGGACAGTTTTATTAGTGAGCTTTGCACAGCACCAAGAACACCATCAGCACTAAACGTATTATTAATCAAAAATAACAAGCACAAAAAGAAGGTCGGTAAAATTGCATTTTCTATTTGCATTCATCTTGTGGTGAGTCAGCTCCAAATGTGTGCAGCTTACAAACCAACAGATTTACTCAACCCTGCATCTCAGAAACGCCACGTCTCTGACAATCCTAAAGAGCAGTTGCCATCTTTTACACTGTTTCCAATAAAGAAGGCTCTCCAAGATGGAATTTTTTATTGTAGTACTTCCTTGAATGAAAGACAAATAATTGCAAATTTCCTATTTTATGTACCAGCATAGCACGGAAAGCAGCCATTAGGTTAACAGCAATATATCCCAGCCAGGGCAAATATGCTGAGATTATAGGAGATGGATGAACTTCCACTACATTTACTCTGAACCTTAAGTGACCCCAGATTGACAGATGCTTTGGCAAGAGACAGACTATTTCACAGCAAATGCAAAGCAAGGGAGGTGTTAGGACCAGGAAATGTAACCAGGAAGATTTGAACATATGCAACTTTTTATCTGCAACTAAACCAGAGTCCTAGATGACCTTCAGAGCTCAGAAACAAACAGATTTCCTCAAGCACCACGAAGCTCCTACACATGGAGCACCTCAGGCTCAGACCCACTGGGAAGCATGATACAAAAAGACTGATGGACTAAGGCTGCAGCCAGAAACTGCACAAAAGCAAGACTGTGCTTCAGTCCACTGCAGTGCAGGCTAAAGTTGGTTTAGGCCCATCTTCAGATCAGGAAAGGCTGACCTCTCACCGGCACTGAACACAGTTTGCCAGCGTACTCCGTGCAGCCTTACAGCCTTGTCCCTCTTTCCCCCAAGGATTTCACAGCTCCACCTCATCCTGTGATATTATTTATCATATCACAGGGTGTATCACAGGGTGAATCCAGGCCTGTGAGGAGGAGGGTCTCAGTTCACATGGTACACCCTGTGATACGATAAATTTGCAGGTTTGACCAGTGAGAATCACACAATGCATGACCTGCATCCTGGCACAAAAGGTTCTCAACACTTTCATTTCTCACAAACAATAAGGATCAAACTCCTGGAATGAGATCTCCAGCACCATTTACATTTCCTCAAGGAACACTTCTTTGAATTTACATTACTACACAGGTGGTTTGAGACAGACTGGTAACGCTAGAAATAAATTGTCCCTTACTTTTCTAATTTCAAAGGTTTTAGAAATAGAGTAATTCCTACAAATTTGCAAAGAAATATTGCATTACAAAGCAATTTACCTAGAAGATATTAATACAAACTGCAATGAGCAACCTTTGTAATATCTTTTGTCTAACACTGATATTTAAACTTTAACATTTCAGTGTGAGCTTTTCAGAAGTAAGCAGGATACAAAAAGCATACTCCAGGATGCTGAAGACTGTTTCTGAGATTGGATTTCAATTCATGTGCCCTATTTTTAGTTTTAATTAGGAATACGTTTCATGGGGTTTGGCACGATGCAGTCTGCAGTGCAGATTTGAAAACAGTTTCATGTCTAAGAGCCAAGGAGAAAGAAGGAAAATTAAGCTCACTTGCTTACATTTTCAGAGGCACTGTGTGACAGTACTGCAATGAGTACTGAAACAACAGAAAATGAAAACTGATCAAAGGAACAATGCACAAAGCATGCTGTGACTACGCTTTTGAGACCTACCTACTTCTAATAATAGCACTGCTGCATGTACAGTAGCTTATGTCTTCCAGGGGAAGAAATGCTGATTATGTCAATGACTAGAAGCATAAGAATAACATATCCCACTCAAAACAGACTCAAAACTATTTCTGGGTGACACACAAGTTTTCTAACATCATTTTCAATACCAGTGATACTGACTAAGTAAAGCCTACTTAGACAGGACACACCGGTCAGACAAATGTTTACCTCAGGTTACAACCACCCAGGATCACAAGTGAAAGGCTACAGAAACAGAAAGCCCTCTCCCATGCCAGTGACTCCTTATGTGGCACACTGTAAGTAAGCACATGCTCACCTAACCATTTTAGTCACTGTTTGTGATGGTTTTGTTGTGATACACTGGGAAGAGAACAGAAATGCACAACACTTAAATACAACAATATTTAAAAACTGACCCAAGACTTAAGAAAAGTAGGTATAGAAACTGAAATAGAATTGTCTTAATAATTCTAGCCTAATTATAGAAAGTGCCTATGCAAATCTAGCCTTTTTCTACACATCTGTTTTGTATCTCATGTACCTAAGGTCATATTCACTTGTTTTGCTGACAAAAATAAAGGTTCCTAATTCAAAACATTCAAGACTTTTTGTTATATATTCACCCTGCAGTCTCTCTCAAAGGCCTCTGCTGAGCCTGTCTGAGCACATATTGAGTGACCAAAGAATGTATTTCCAAAGTTGAACTGATCTGCCAATAGTCCTGTCCAGCATAACAGCAAAAAAAGACAGAGAAACATTCTGCTTCACACACCAACCTTAAAGTTATTAATATAATTCCAACTGCAAATTATTTTGGGAATTATCACTCACAGCAGAAATCTTATTACATCTAATAACTGCTGTAAAACCTGCTAGGAACAGGCCAAAAAGACAAATAACTCACATGCAACTGTTTTGCCCAAGGAAACTCTTTTAGTAAGACCCTGTTTACTTAGTGCTGTAAGCTTCTGTGAAGAAACTGGATTTCGAGGATCTCTTGCCTGAGTAAGGCACCTTTCGCTACTGTTCCTTTGGGCTATTCTGAATATGTAACACCACTTGAATATCTATGTTATCTTTCAGCCAACATTCCTAAAGTATTTTCCAAACAGCTGACATGTCATAAATGTCTTTTCTTCCTTTTGTAGAGCAGTACAAAAATTTGCCTTCTCCCAAGACCAACCAGTTCACTGACACAATTACAGTGTTGCCATGCAGACTGCAATGTCTCCTTGCAAGAAGAAAATGTGATTTTATCATAAGCTGCCTTTTCCTGGTATAACTGCACAAGCACTGCAAGAGGGATTATATTAGTTTAGGCAGAGCAGGAAATACACAACTTTACACTGATATAAAGATGTAATTTTTACATCTACTCAAAGCTGCACTGAGGAACAAAAAGAGTAGCCCCATAGACAGAATCCATCCCCTTCTGTTCTCTACCTCCTTTGCTACTCTTTCACCACACCCAACTCCAGCTTGCAGAAGTAGCAGAACTCCTCTGGAAAGGTATTATAGCAGGCATTTTCACAGCAATTTTTTTTGTGCAATTAAGACAAAGATGCATGCTAAACATGCAGCTCTTTCTCTATGTCTGGTTATGTACAACTCTCCAAGAAGAATTCACAACAAGCCCATTTACTGGGAGGAAGCAAGAGAGCAAGTGATTAAGGCTCACTGGAATATCACACCTAAGAAAATGTTCTGTGTTCTTTTCAAAAAGGCTGGAGGGAATTATAAAAATGTATTAATTTGCAAATTCAGAGATTACCTGCACTGCCATTAAACCAGATCTAAATTCTTGTAAATTAACCTTAGTGTCCTGATATTTGCTCTCAGATGGCTTCCTAAAGTCTTTTCCAAAGCAAGTCTTTAAATCAAAAATACGAGTCTTATCTTCATCCATGATAAACAAACTTTATCTTAACAAACAAGCCTGTAATTTTTACTGACATTCTCACACTGTACTTTCTGTCCTCATGCACACAGAGCTTAAGAGAAGCTGAAAAAAATTCTCAGAAAAAAAACCCACAGTGAGGAAAACCAACAAAGAATGGGAGTGGTCCTCTTTCATTTATTACTACTAACAGAGAGTAGATCAGACTGGTGAGACACCAGGCTTCTGCAACTTTCACAAGGTCTAGCCCTTTCAAGCTCAGCATGCATCAATTACCATATCAATTCTGCCTCAGGAGAATCCACAAATCACAAGAACCCTACTGCTGCTGCCATGGCTGAGTAACAAAGCTGAATAGGACCCATTTTCCCCCTCCCCCTCTTCTCTCCCAAGGTACCTAGAGCAGCCAGCAGCTGACACCACAGAGAAGCTGGCCCTGTAGTGGTACCACAAGCAGGCACCACTTTGCTTCTGTGCAGCATCAGAAAATCAGATCAATTCAAACTGCATGCAAACATGCAGCCATCTCCTCTTCTGCCCACATTAGTACAGACACCTCATTTCTAGCAAACATCAACTTCGAAACCCCAACCCCGAGATGCCCAGATCTCCCCTTCTCACCTTTCCTTGCGGCTCCCAAGCTTGCGAGACGTGTACAGATTCCCATAGTCCACGATGGTGAGGTGCCGGGAGAAGACGGTGACTTTGCTGCCCATGTAGAGATCCTCGAGGTGCAAGCTCTCGTACTTGGTGCGCCTCAGGAACGTGCGACGGTTCTTCACGTCGTACTGCAGCAAAAACAAGAGCAAAACAGACCTTAGCAAAGGATTTAGTTGTGGGCAAACTCAATCTTAACTGTCACAAATTTCCATAGTACTGTGGGATTGAATCTGATCACTTCATCAATTTAATTCTGAGTCCTCCAAACTTACAGGTGTACCAAGAAAGCTTAAAAGACTAAACCACAATTACAAATTTATTCCTTTTAAATAGCCTCAGGCCAAGAGCTGTATTTGAATTTTTTTTTTTTTTGGTTTGTAATTTGCTTGTTCTAACTCAAGCTGTGACAAAAGGTTCAGGTGCCTGGTGGATGCCTCTGCCCAGTCTCACTGACAGCTCCCCCAGCACATCCATGCTGTTTCCAGCCCAGTGGCTCGCACCAGAACGATCAGGATACACACTGGCAGGTCTCCTCTTCAGGGCATCATTCCAGTGATATTATGCTCTATTTGACTGTGTAAGACTCAGCATTAGGGACAGAGAGATGATTGCAACACTTGGCTGAGATGTTGTCACTGCCTAGAGCTGCAAGCTCAAAAGCCTGTCAGGACAATTCAGCTTTCCGTATCATCATTCCAAGCAAGAAGCCAGATACTAATGTGTAGTTTTCTGGGTGGGTTGGCAAAGCACAGAAGTCAACCTGCTGAACAGTTTCTTCGCTGCAATTAGATATTACAGATGCCTTCCATTTCCTGGGGAAGTGGAAGCCTATAAAAGGAACTTTGTCCTCCTCAGGCCAAACTTCCCCTTCTGTCTCGACCTACAGGTGCTGTCCTCCACAGCAATGGTGTATCTGCAAGAATAGCATTAAAAGAAAGAACATTGTTCCCACAAATTTTGGAGGGGAAAAAAATTTAAGAGCAAAATTCCATGTTCTGAAACATGTGAATACGATTCTGTTAGAAGGCCAGAAGAATTGTAATTGTTTTCAGGATAGTCAAAACTTAGCAGATTGAAGAATTGTAAATAATTTCGATACTTCCTTCTGCTGAGGCATGACTGTAAGAATCCTTCCCTGCTGAAACATCCTTAGCCCCTCATACATGCTCCTACTAAGTGTTCACTATTCAAGTGCAGTAGGGAATGAAATGACAACATAAAAATCAAAGAAGCCAACTTGAATTCAGCTACTTGTTCTCTCCCAGACTTTGCCAGGAAGCCTATTAACTGTCTCAACCATAAGCAAATTCTTCCTTATCTTCACCAAAAATTGGAGTATTTCCTTGGTTATTCTACTAACTGTTGCTAGAAAAGCACCTTGAGGTGTTTCTCTCCTCTCAAGAAGAGGGTATCTACCTGTGTTAAAGAAGTCTTCCTCAGAGTGGACTTTTGAATCTGTTTAAAAGACTTTTTTATTAACTGAATAAGCCACAGCAGAAGAAATATAAAACTGTTTGGTCTGTTCCACTCCTGCTTGTGTACATGTAGAAGTAAATTACCCAAAACAAAATAGTTCTCTATTAAGAATCCATCCTCTGGAAATATTTCTTCTCTCTTTTTAGGAAATCTTTTGTAGAAAGAAAAGTTAATAGGGCTTTAAGAATTCCCCATCAGAATTATTAACTATGGAAAATTGGGAGAATGAGGCCTCTGTCAAGAGATCCAGTTTGACTGAAAACACTGCTTGCCACCCTTGGACAAAAATATGCTGTTTTCTTACAACTGCAAAGCAAGGTGGAAACTTCTCTCATTATTCCCACTGTCATTCTACTTCACCAACCAAGACATGAAGGACAGAAAGAAAAGTTAAGCTCAGGACTTCATTTAACACAAGCCTTCAGGAGTTCTGCTCCACCCTCAGGTGAGGTGTGTGATAAGGGAGAGCTGTTGTCAGGGATAGGGGGAAAGGGGATGAAACATCCTCCTCATACATGGGGAAAAGCTGGCTCATATCCATCACCTCCCTTCTCCCATATATGTTAGAGGTAAGAGCAGGTTGGCATCTCTTCAGGAAAGTACTAAAAGATGCAGAAGAATTATGCAGTAATTAAAAAAAAAATAAAAAATCACCAAATTCTGCAGAAATAAAAAAAAAAACCTATCCAGAAAAGAATTCTAAATGTACTATCTGTCCACAAACTCACCTCCAAAACGGATTTTGAGACATTCTTTCTCTAAGGGTGTTCACATGCATTTTTTTTCTTTTAATTCCTGTCCTGCCCACATGCAGTCTATGGCTGTGAACACACCATGCTACTATAACCTAAGAGCACACCAACAAAATGCAAAAGTCTGCCAAGACATAGATACTGCGTTAAGAAGTTCAAGAACACCTTGGTTTTGAGACGTGTAGGTGAAATGAACAACAATTTTGCCAGCCTACACATGGTTGTGGAGGAAGATTATTACAGTTCCTGACTGATCAGCTAAACTGTCTCTGGGAAATATAAATTAGAAACTTCACATTTTGAAAACTGTGCATATACAGACGTTGTACAAAGAACTAACTTAGCAATCAGTGCAAAGTGCATCTTCTCACACAACTGGGTATTATTGCTTCAGTGAGGAACAGTTAGAGTAAGAAAAGGCAAATTCCATCAGATTGCTTATTTCTGCAGTTGATTTTTATAGCAGCAAAGTTAAAATTTGATAATGAAATTACTAAGTGTGAATATCCAAATCTAGGCTATTCTTCAACTCTTCACTAAGAATCGGAACAGACAACTCCATTCCACTTACTCATTCCTAAAAGAAGCACAAAGCATTGGTTGGCATGAGGATTATCTTTACAGTAGATATTATATTTTTATATACATGCCTGCTAGTGCAAAATGCTGGTTTTCACCACTGTCAATAAGCAATGTGATTAGTTGTATGAACCACAAGTCAGAAAGGTCTGTGCAAGCACCACTGATGGAGAAATTTGGATCCCACTGTGAGAAATGTCCTACTTCTCATTAAACCAAATTCACCATTTTCTCTACTTTGATAAGACTCTTCTACATTTTACTCTTCAGAGACTTCTGGAATTCCTGCTGAAGCTCATTCTCCTGTTTGGAATTAGCTTCAGCTTACTTTTCTCAAGCAGTAGGCCAGTGTTGCTGAGTTTCAATTCTGAAATCCATGTAGAGATTGAATGAAAACAGATTTGTGAAAATTAATCTCTCCACACCAAAGCAAGCTTTAAAAAAGAAAAAAAAAATCATAAATGTGGAAGCTATTCCATATGCTTCACTGTAAACTCATATTTTTACTTTTCTTTTAGTTTTAGAAACAGAGCAAGATACATTTTTAATTAAATTCTCTTACCTGGAAAATTAATAGGCACAGGCGATGGCTTGCCATTTTATGAACTGTTTAATTGGATATTACATTTCTGACAACAGATTTTTTTTCTTACATCCTTACCATTTCAATTGATGAATCTTTTGGATAATACAGAAGCTCATAACGCCGAAAGAGCGAAGCATTTGGGTCATACCACTCAGCAATGAAAGCATATCTCTCATCTTGACTCTGGAAAAAGAAAAGGGGCAAAACTGGCTATTAGAGAAAGCATACATAGTCTATATATAAAAATACAGAAATAAAAACTTGCTTCATTCATTATCAGAAAAGGAAAAAAAAATCACTTGTAAATGGACTTGCACACTCTGCATATTATCTCCTGCCTACCACAGCTGATGACACCTTTTCACTTGTTAGCTATCATCTTTTAAATAGGATGGAACTTGGATCATGGCAGTTTTCCAGACAATCCCATAACTTACCCTGACTTCATCAGTCATGAAGCACGGACTGCTGTTGAAGTTGCTATTAGACTTCTCAACTCAGTCAAAGTATTTGATTTACTTTCTTTTGTTAAAAAAAAGTGTTCACCTACAATTAAATTACAGACTCTTAACACATTTTCTACACATCTTACAAGGAAACACTTTCCTCTTCCTTAACAGTCATATCTAAAGTACTCTTACTGATGAGATAAACATATTCAAGTTAAGGACAACATTAGTTTGATTCTCTACTTAACTTCCTGAAATTTACATAAAGCATGAACAGCCCGATCTCATTTACAACTCATTTTCTGCCCCTAAGGAGTGCAGATGAGGAAGATGGATGGCAGTAATTCCAGAAGTGTTGAATCTTCCAGCTTCTCTCCATGCCTGATCCTCAGAAGATAACAGCCTCCAGCAAAGCAAGCACAAAGGTGAGGCGTAGCACGTGAATGTGCCATTCTCATCCCTCTTAGTGGTACATGTTTGTTAGTTATTGATGCAGTATCAGTTATTTGATAGCTGGTATAGTTAGATGGAGCTCTAAACTTTTAATTCCCATATGTCCTCTACATCTGACCGCTACTCCTAAGGGCAAGCATGGTCTCATCACAGACTTCCACCCTTTACACATTTCTGTACTCTTCTCATGCAATTTAAACACTGAGGAACCACTGGGAGTTTAAGTTAAAGCCATGTGGGCCTTTTCAGTTCTTCAGATTTTAGAAAAGGGCAGCATTTCAGTTGTTACAAAGATCACTTAATAAACAAAAAGACAGAGAGTTCCTGTAAGCTTCCATGGCTATTCTAAAACACCACCAGGAAAAGAATCAATTTTCCAGCATCTTCATCTTACCACTGACTTGGGACTAAGTGCTTTTGCAGGTTGAAGTCCTAACAGAAGCAGAAAAGAATGAGATAATAAAGAATAAATTCAAAATTTTGCAATATGATGAATACTAGTACTTCTCCAGTCAAGAGCATCATGGCAAATGCCCCACCCTCCTGTCAGCTCTTATGGTACCCCCTACACTGCAAACAATGAATGATTGTACCTCAGAAACCCTTCTGCCATGGGGGCAGCACAGTGCCCTGTAAAGGATGCAAAGTTTCCATTTCTCTCTGTAGAAGTCTGTGCAGCACTGGAAGCCGTATTAGAATCAGCTACTCCAACTTCTGTATTATCTGTACAGCACACGTTGCAGCCTTTGACAAGAGTTAAGCTCATCTTTTACATGCAGCATCCAGCATGAAAACTCCCAAGGGACTCAGCCTGTTTTCTGGCCCTTGCTTGAGCTGGATGTGTTTGCGTCATTACTGCTCCTGCCATCATTCTGGAGAAATGCAAATCAGAACAAACTCTGTCTTATGGCAAAATTCACTCCTGATTTTTCTATATAGGCAATAAGCAGCAATGTGGGTTGGCAGACTGATTGCAATTTTGACCTTACTGGACAACAAAATATTTGATCAACTGATTTGACTGACTATCATCTTGTTAAGAATGGATTTTACAGAGAAGCAGTTCTCTGCCAGAGAGGTTGTCTAAAAAGAGAAACAGTCTGGTGTCACAGAACCACAGAATGGCCTGGCTTGGAAGGGACCTTAAAGGTCATCCAGTTCCAACCCCCTTGCCATGGCAGGGGCACCTTTCACTAGACCAGGTTGCTCAAAGCCTCATCCAACCTTGAAGCCTTACAGAGATGGGGAATTTCTCAAGTATTACCTCCAGAAAAAGACTACTGATGGATGAAATAACATAAAAATGCATAAAGATGCACCATCTTTAATCAATGTCTCTTCATAACATGAAGACATATAACTGCATTGCTACTTTCTCATGTTATAGCATTGATTTCAACTCTATTTCCCAGGTAGCAGTTGCCACAGAAGCTACCAATTTTCATTTAAGTAAAACTTCCAAAATTTGTAAATGCTTACTTGTCTTGGGGAAGTAATGTATTTATGTGAACAACCAAAGAAAGCACCATTAGATTTTTTACTTAGTCACCAGTATCAATCATCAGCACCTTCATGTTTACCGTGAGAAACTGCAGTGTGTGCCTTGTGCAGTGAGGAATTGGTCTGCCTTTTTTTTTTTTCTTTTAATACAACCTTGGTTTCAAGAATCTGAATTTCATTAAGAATCTGAAATTCATTTCATAAGATTTTATTCAGTGTCTGAGCTATTAATACTTGTTATTCAGCAAGCTCTGCTGGCCACTGAATAGCAGAAATCACCATTCTGTATTATCTTCTTCTGGCATTGTAAGCAAAGGCAAAGTAATAAATGCTACTTAGACTCGAGAAAAACTGCAGAGCTAATCCCCAAACACCCAAAAATGCTATCAGTAAGCAGGACAGCTTGAATCCATTACTGTTAGTATCCAGAAAATATGGAGACCTAGTATTTTTCTAAAATGACCTAAATAAAGTCTCTAAAGCTTCTCCTGAGCCATGACTAGAATCTTCTTTGCTGTATGGACACAGAATTATTACAGTAAATATTTATACATGTAGAGAACTGTATCAGAAAAAAGTTCAAAGCTTATGGGAAACACTCTAAAAATAACTGGAAACATTATATATGAGAACATGTCAATTTTTTCAGAAGCAGACACTGCAAAGTGAAGAAATTCAACACTGAAAGCAAACTGAAGACCCTGCCAAACAAGTAGCTAAAACACAGTAGGACTCCGATCTTACTATTGCAGATTTGTGCAAATAGTCTTAAATCAGATAAAAGACAATACAAAATACAGTCATGATATGGTGAACTTATTCTGGGAAGCCCTTGCCAGGCAATGCTGTGAAACTGCCACTCCAAGTCATCTAAAATGCCAAGCAATTTTAAAACGTAATTTTTTAGAAGTGAGTACATACTAAGTTCACAATATGTTTTTAAATGAGAACAGAATCTTCCATTTACTTATTTAATGGAGTAGGAGTTTGAAGGCAAAAATCAAACACAAGAAACTGTTCACTTCCCATCACATTCTCTAAGGATTGCAATAAATGTTTAAGCCTTCACAAGCTTGAAATTCTAATTTCTGAACATTTATCTTCAAGCAGTTTACCACTCAGCCAACAGAATTGGTATGGCAAGCAACCTTCTTACAAACCACTGCACCAGTGTGTCCTGACTGCAAAGGGGGAAGGAGTCTCAAGGATGAGGAAAGTACTATGGGAGGCAAGCTAAGTTCCATTGTTAGCTTCTGTCCCTCCTCCTAACAAAGGAAACCCAGAGAAAATAACTCTCCAAAGAAGAGTGATTAGAGAACACTGATGAGCTGTCAGGTGGTAACATGTTCAACGCACCACACCGCTCCAGACCTAGAGTGACTCTTGAAAGGGGAGTATCTCATAGCTCTTGACCAGAGAGCACCTCAGTCCCCCAGGAAACGGGACAGGCACGTTAGTCACCACTGGAATCACATTCCTTTGAACAGCTCAAGTAATAACAAATCAAGTGAATCTATGAATACATTATAACTCAGAAAATTCTTGCCTTAAAGAATTAATTTCCATTCATTTCTGTACCATTCCCTCATAAAAATCACACATAGCCTGTGCTCTCATGACTATGCAATTAAATAAGCAATACCTAATGAGGGAGTAATATTTTTTCATAAATGTTCACATTAGTGGAAAAATTACTACTACTAAAAAGCCCAGCAGTGATTATGCACTTTACATTTACATACTGATACTTCCAGAATAGCTGTCTTGAGCTCAGGATTTACATCTCTCCATGGTAAAATCTAGAACTGAGATCAGCAATGTCAAAAGTTCACCTCTTCAGAGTGAAGATGGGAAGAACAGGGGGTTTTCTTCCCCTCTTCCTTCTGTAAGTTGCCTAGAAAAACATTTAAATGCATGTGGGTTTTGCTACCTTTTGCATTTTGTTTCTATTGGCATGTGTGAATATGTAGTAGGATGGCACATGAGAAACACTTACTGAAGTACAGCCGAATTAAAACCCCTAAATTTTGTACTTACTTCTGAAAGTGATGGGGGAAGCAGTCATTCTTAGCCAGCATGGGATTAAATTCTAGAAGCTAAATCCAAGCATCTATCAAAGAACTGTGCTCCCAGAAAACTCTGTGCAGAGGGAAATGGTGTGTTTGGAACCAAACTGCCAAAGACATTCAAAAAGCAGAGTTCTTAACAAGCTGGACAGGACACGATATCTTGTCCTGTAAACCTTTTAGACTTCCAAAAGGCTTCTGTCCACAGGAAAACAAAAGGAGATCTTCCGAGGGCTTCCATGAGAAGTGGTAGAAGAGCAGTGCAAGGACTAAGGAACTCCCATGGAAAGGAGAAGAAACAACTTTACCCCTCCAGTCTGACCTATGAGGAACACAGATCTGGTTTTCCAAACACTTCATGAAGCCACCTGACAGCCACACAACTGTACTATAGTGAATACTTCTGTCCTCTTCCTCCTCCTCTGGTTTTGACTAGAAATTTCATACTAGAGTTTATCTTACAATGGAGAACACAGGGAACCAGGAGGTGCTGAGGGTTTTTTTCACCTCAAGAGAACTGCAGATGAAAGAGAACCAAAATATTTCTTAAAAATAGGAAGCCCTGAGGTATCTAGAAAGTGCACCTCTACATGCTATTAGCAATCTGGTCTCTGTGAGGTTATGCAGGCTGTCAAGAACTTCAGCATGCATGACATTGTCTGAGACAGGCTCAGGGCCCATTGCTCACATGTTACAGCTCGAGGAGTCATGCAGAGTATTGCTATATCTTAAGTGTGCAGCTTTGTTGTCTGCTGTTCCTTCGATTTTTTTCAGTGACTCAGTGACTCTGAAACCAGACCAAAGAGAAAAACAATAAAAGGATTTGAATCATCTCCTAATGACGCAATAAAAGAGTGCACAAACCTCGGTGAAAGCTGAATCCGATCCATCCTTATATCTGTGCTCTGTACTTTGCAAAACTCTGCTGTCACAGGGAAAATCTCCAGTAAAGCACAGACCAAGCTGTTTCTATGAAAATCACTGGGAATAGGATGGACCAGCAGACAGGAACTATTCTCACACCAAAGGGGTATTTCTCCTAATACACCAAAAAAGCTTTCTGGAAAGGTTGCTCTGAAGCTTCCTAAAATTCTTAAAATAAACCATTTTAAGGAAACATCTTTTTCACAACCTGCACCCCGCTCAAACCAGGTTGGTGGAACTCTCAAAAATACCTTGGAAGAGCAAGAGCATTTCTATAAAAAATTAGACGGTTTTAAAGCTTAAGAAAACTAATTATTATAAAACATTTCAGGTGAAGATATCATGAGGCTGACTGACTCCAACATCAGGTAGTCTGCTTACGCATTAACAGGTACATACCTTATGTTTTTAGGAAGAAACAAGATTAAAAAAACACAAATGTACAAGAGCCTAGCAACAACAACAATAAAAAAAGCTGAAATAGCCAGTGAAGGGGTATCTTTATCTTTCCTCTTTATAGTTTCTACAAAAATCCCACCAACTATTGCCATATGTGCTGGTGCCTTGTGTTCTTCAGACAGGGTGAAGTGGGGACCTGACCAGCTGCCATCACCAAGAACATTATTTTCAAAATTAGGCCCAGAACCTGTTGTGATAAACATATAATCAACAATCATATAATCTCCAAAGTCCAGAAGCTACTGCTACAAATGTATGATCCACCTCTAACAGCAGGTATCTAAGTCCTGTTATGAATTATTTGAAACAGTTCCTCAAAGGTCATAAATCTCCAATCATTGCTGTTCCAGACCAATCCCCAATTCAGATTTAATTCTACTTCCCAGCCCCGAAGACGACTTCAGCACAGATGAAAAGCAGGAACTGACAAACTCCTGGTGTGAGGAGCAAGAGCCAAGAGTTCCAGGCAGCAGCAGCTCCCGACAGTGTCACACTCCCCCCGCCGGCCAGCGACAGAAGCACCGCCACAGCGGCACCTGCTTGCTTCAGAGCCCCAGAAATGCTCTGACTGCTCCAAATGCTTGACTTGGTAGCTTTCCTGCTCCCCCATTTTAACATTTGGCAACCTTGCTTTATTTTCACCTGAATGCTTTTAGGTGCAGGCCCTTGCACGATGCCAAACTTGCCACATAGCACCGAGTGGCCACAATTCAGACCACCAGACCAAAAAAAACGTAACTTCAATTAGCTTAAAAGACAGTCTTAACCAGTGAGTTAGGAGTGCTACTCTTTCATGGAAGGACATCTTAAATGTGACAATCCTCTGCAGACATAAAGCTGAAAAAGAAAATTCAAAAACATTTAAAACAACTGGAATCTCTAAAAAATCTCTCTAAAGAGTCAAGTATTTTTGCAAGCATGAGAAATAACGAGGCCTGGTTCTCTATATCCATGTTTCTCATCCCTGACTGTTGTGACCAGAGCCTCTCTTCAGCTCAAGTGTTTAATAAAGGCCCCCACCCACCTGGATTCTCTGATATCTAACCATGGTTGAGCTCACAGTGGTGTCTAACATTCTGCATTGCAGAAAGTGCTCTAACTTTCAGCATTGTAGTGCACCTTAAATCCCAAAATGAATTCTCATCAGTGCATGCTTATTAAGCTGTGTTATTCAAGCCATCTTCTGCCTTCACAGTTTATGTAATACAGGATATTTTCCAGGCAAAACTTAAATCCACAACACTGTGTAGATAGAGCACTCAATTAGCTCTGTCTCTTAAAACTCATTTTCCTCCTCCTCTTCTATTCATGTTTCTGACACACGAGCTGGAATAATTTTTAGAACTCCAATTTTGAAGCCCCCTCACTGCTGTTGCACCTCCCACTACTTTCTCAACAGGCTTTTCTTTAGTGAAAAAGTAACAGCAAAAGATCACTTTTCAAAAGGAAAAACATCTGGCAACTGCAATTTCCATGACAATGTCTTGCCTACAGACAATTCTCAACCTAAGCCTTGTATTCAAAAGCTCACTGATGAATTTTGTAAGCATATCTCTTTATCCTCTCCTTGCAGAAAGCAAAGCCTAGTGAAAATTTCACACACATTCTAGACTATTTCAAATTAAGCAAATATTGGATAACTTATTAACATTCTTAATCATATTTGAAATCTATTGAGTCAAACAGTCTACTGCATTTATGTTTACCCTCCTCCAGTTGGTGCTACATCCTTTGTATCCTCAGACTTCCAATATTACTTATTATTTCCAATATGGTCTCTAGGCTTCTCAGGTGCCTTTTGGACTGGATATGTTCATGTGGCTATTGCTGCCTGGACCATGTGCTGACAAGTAGCATGGGGATACTTCTGTCCCTGTAGCACTAACCAAGGGAATCTCCCTCTTCAGCTGGGATCTCATTTCAGTGACTCATCCCCTTACGCTCAGTGGTTGCGATAAACACAGCTCTAGAAGGTTGAAGGCCTCAAATTTTCTTCTCCAATTTAGGAATCTGCAATTCCATGCCACATCAGCAAAATTATTTGGCTGTTCTGTTGATTTACTAAGCAAGAAATCTGCTTTTAGTACTAGATTATGTAAATTATGTAAGCTTCCTACGAAGCACGTAGGTATGATTAGCATAACCTAACTTTCTTTTCCCCCTGTTCTCTCAAATAAAATAATCAAGAATTGAAATTCTCAACCAGTAGCTTCAATCCTCTTCAATTACGTGTCATACTTAAGTACTTAGTTACAGGATTCCTATTATTTGTTCTAATTATGGAAAACAATTTCTCTAAAACACATGAAGGATGCCATACTGCTCCTCGCTGCTCTGTTCAGGCAGGTTTAGCTTTAGAAGACCAGCTACATCTCGTCTTTAGGAAAACATGCGGCCAGTGAATGCACATTTGAAAAGCTGCAGGTGATAGGATCATGTATCACTGCACTGGTAACTACATGAGCACAGGTAATTCCTCTCAGAGCAGTCAGAAGTGCTCAGCACGTGCCTGTCTGCTTCCACTAACTCCAGCAGAGCCTGACAGTGATTTAAGCAAAAGCAGAGCTGTTCCCTGACTCAGAGCACAATTTGCAACGCAGGTCATCCCACATAATGACACCTGAGCACAGAGTTTAGGTGCTTTGCACTTCATCAGCCAGCAGTGGCAGAACTAATGCAGCCGCGGTCAGCTGCTGAACGCTGCGCGGGATTAATGCCTCCATGTGACACAGGAAGAGAAACACTGAGCTACCTGTGCACAATACCCAACCAATATTGTAGTTATAGGAAAAGCATTTCTGAAAGGTTCAAAACTTGGCCTAACACTAAAGCTGATGTCAATACTCAAAGGTAGTTTTCTCTAATAGAAAACCACTCCTCTGCCAAACTTCCAGCTTCCAACTTGCAGTATTTTGAGAACTAAAGCTTTTCAGAGGAACACTGATTTTTTTTTTTTTTAGTATCTCTATTAGGATTCTGAAGCATTTTCAAATTTTCTCCCCACACATTCTTATTCAGGTATCCTATGAAATTTTCAACCTCCTAGAGAATCACACAGAATGGTTAAAATTGGAGAAAGTTATAAGCAGCTGGAAGTAGAGCTTTGAAAGGAAACACCTACAAATTCTAAACTAAAGCTGTCAACAGCACTTCAAAGCACTATAATGCCTACAGCATCTTCAGATTATCTCAGCTCATAATAATCTTCTGAAAAGCTTTTTCAACAAGAACTAGTTGGTTGCCTTGGAATCACAGCTAAGGGAGAGCTGGTCCTTCAGCCAATCAATACCACGAGCAATTAGCACCCAGGAGTGTGAATGCTCTGAAGACCACACACGCTGCATTCACCTGGAACACTCAGAGCTTGCCATGTTCTAGTAACAATTTACGGACCTATGAAGCTGACAAGTAACTCTGTTGACACGTTTCCCATTCACTACTGTGGGCACTTAAACCAAGTATTTTGTCTGCACTACTGCTTAACCAAATGCTGGCTTTACTTTTTCTCAAATTCAAGGTAGTTGGACTAAATTCAGATTTCAACTAGTACAGATGTCATGGTCATAATTTGTTCTGAAGTCAGACTAATGACAAGTTACATGCAAATAGAAGTTTTCATGATAATAGCTGTTCAGCAATTTTCCACTAGTAAAGTAAGAAATCAAAAACTTCTGTGAGGTACAGAAAGCAAAGTGGGTGAGTATAATCATATTCCCAAACTCTGCCAACCCTAACAGACTTTTACAGGTTTACTTTATGAAGATTTGTTCTACAATTCCTGATTATTTGTCTCCCAAAGCACAGGACTTCTATCATCAGATTTGCACAAGTGAACTATGCTATTCCCCTGAGATGCAAAAGTCTCTGCTGGATGAAGACAGTGACTGAGAGATTCCAATCCAATACACAGTTTGAGTAAGATTGCTTAGTTCCACCTACACAGCTGCCCCCTGCATTAATGCATTTGATGTCCAGCAGCTTTTCAAAAAAGAGGCTATTTTTCCTACTTTTGTAAAATGGGAATAATCATCAGCATGACTTCTTTTACACAAGGATACCAAGATTTAATATCTCTAATATTTGTACTATTTAGGTATCATAAATCCCCCTTCATTTTGACAAAAACAGAGCAGAAGCAGGTTAGTCAGTTCTGATTTCCTGCTTCCACAGACCCTTCACTGCAGCACAGGAACCAGGCACCTGTGGAAGAAGTCAGAAAGGGAAAATGCTGCCCAGGCCACTGCCCCTGTAGCTGCCTCCAGGAAACACTGCTAGACCAGAATGTCAGTAGCTGCCAAGGACTGGATCCAGACCACAGTTCCTCTACTCCAGTGATTTGGGAGTCTTCAGAATTAAAAGACCACGGTTCAATTATCAAAGAGTACATTGTAAAAGAGACCATGACTCAGGGCAAGGACAGGCATTGCTCCTACGTAACAAGAAAACAAACAGCGTGATACAGTCCCACAGTAGGAGAAAGGAAATAAGGAAAGAATAAAAATAGGAGGGGTACTAAATTTAGTGAAGAATCACACTCAAATGTGCAGTATGTGGAAGAGCAGGTACACAGGCTCAACCATGCCTACGCACCTCCCTCCACTCCCCATGTGCAGCCCTCTCTTATATGTGGCTCTCCTTCCAAGTGTGTTGGAGTATTCTGCAGAAAAGGCATGATTTTTAAAAAATATAATTAAGGTAGTTACAATCACTGAAGGATCCCATGCAAACAAATATCATGCAACAGGAACCCATTTCGGGAGAGAGCCACTTCTTTGCAAAGACATGAGCACCCTCTGGTGCCCAAGGACAGGTTGAGCGCCTTACTTAAACATCAAGAATTCCCTTCCGAAACGATCAGTTAGAAGCCATTGCTATCTCTTCCTAGTACACACAGAGCTTTAAAATTAGTAACCTCGTAAGAGCAGGCAGAAATGACTAAATGATAAAGCACAGATCACAACAGCCAGGGCGATGAAGTCCTTTCACACAAGAAAACTGAGACACATGGGCAGCTGGCCTTCCTCCTCCCAAAAATCCAAATGACACAGTTTTTAAACAAGTATCAGAGCTGCCCACTCCAGGACAACTCATAAAGGCACTACATGGAGTTTATCTCATAACTCTAATAGGCACAGAGTGTGAGAAAAAAAAATCTTCCTCTTGTATGTGCTCATCTGATTTGAGATATGCTCGTTACAGATGAAAATATTTGCTAAGCTGTCATTCTTAGTATTAAACTGTGACATCAGGTTCCAAAGCCCTGCCATACACAGTTTACTCCCTTTATCAAACCTTATGCTGTTTTACCTTTCCATTTTGCTGACTGGGAGAGAACTATGGGGTTCCACCCACACAAAGCTACTGAGTGACCCTGGTGTGTTGCTCAGGCACCAGGGCCTCTGGTTTCCATCTGTATAAAGACATGGGGGACAAAAAGTAGTTTGGATGCATCAGGCCAAGCACATTGCTTACTTGCAGGAAATAGTACTTTTGGTGATTATTCCTAGCAGCTACCATTACCATTAAAAGTCAGTGTTCATGAAAAAGCCCTCTTCAGACTTAGAGCAATAGGTGTTCCCTATAACCACTGTTTCTCAGCAGCCAGTTCATGATTAACAGGGTATCCCACCTGGATATACTAGATCACCATAGGATTCTAGAAACTGACACTGAAATGGGCAACTGAACAGCCAAAAACACTTTCTGGAGGGTCACTTTTCCCTTGGCCTAAAGGAAACAGACATTATCAAACAGAAAAACCTAAAAGGTTCAGTTTTTAGTGCTTAGCCACTGGCCACCAAGGCAGTCAGGGTCTGGACAACAAGACACAAGAGAGGAGGTTGGGAGAACTGAGCCTACTCAGATTAGAGAAGGCTGAGGGTGACCTTGCTGCTGTCTACAAGTGCCTAACTGAAATACACCAAAAAGACGGATCTAGACTTTTCCTGAAGGTGCACACTGAGAGCAAAAAATATAAAGGACATATGTGGAAACACAGAACATTCCAGTCACCTAGTAGAAAAACAAAGAATTACCAAGAGGGTGGTCAAGCACTGGCACGGGATGCCCAGAGGAAGGGTGCAATCTCCATCTTGGAAGATGTTCAGGACTTGCCAGGACACAGCCTGGAACAGCCTGGTGTGGTTAGACCTGTTTTGAACAGGTTGGAGGTCCTTTCCAACCTAAATGATGATTCTGTGATTCTAATTATAGCTTGGTGTCTCTTTGCCCAAAGGTAATGCTCATCATTCCAAGCTGCTCCAGATCTGACACAGACCTGGATTACAGCTGGGTTCCTGTATTAAAAAAAAAACTCAGATGCACTTTCAAAAAGTTCTGAGCTCTGATGGTTAAGTGTAAATTTTACCCACATCAAATCTTCCTGGAGCATCTCTCTAAATAACTACTGTCTCTGCCATCAAATTCTATTAATTTTTACTGCTAACTGAAAGTTTGTAACTTTTCTTTATTCCTGGCACTGGTTCACTGAGTAATTCCTGAACTTCTTGAGCTTCTGAGAATATGTATTAAAAAAAACCCAAAAAACAACCAAACAACATATCATTAGGACAGACATGTCAGTTACTAAGATCTGTATCCACAACCCAAAGGATCTGGACAAACAACTCTGTGTGACAAATGGAGATTAGTATCAAACTTATTATTAGACAATGTTAGGTAACTCTGACTATTACAATGTCACCTGTTTGAGCCACCCCATCAGAAGAGCCATCAATTCACCTAAAATTACATTTAGAGACATGGTAATTTCTGCAAGCCAAAGCCAAGATTTGGCTACAGCAGGAGGTAATTTATCCCATGGATTTTAAACCTGTCAACTTTGTATTTGTAGCGTGGTATTTTATAAAGCACATAATGTCATAAAGATGTCAGCATCAAACCCAAAATGAGCTCCTGGAACAAAGGAAAGTTATGGGGGTTTTCAAACAGTTTTCACTCGCCTGACAGAGTGCCAAAGAATTTGTTATTTTATCAGCTACATCTTCTGCAATGCACACAGCCCACATGCTGAAGAAGTAAATTTCCACTGGTTGGAATCACCAGTTCAAGACAAAACCATGACAATACTCCTGATGCTCACAGGAACTCACCACGCAATAAGTAGTTAGAGGCTGCCTGATAGCATTTTGCTTATTTTCTCCTCACACTGCACACAAATTTTTTTCCCTGTGATGTAATGCTGCAAATGAGAGTTGGCCATTACGTATAGAGACTTGTCTTTGTGGTTGGTTCTGTCTTGCAAACTTTCAACTGACAGGATCAGGCCATTGTGCAGCTGAGAGAAATTCAGTGTAATCACCAGCTGCCACTTTAATGAAACTGAGTCTTGTTTTAAGACCGAAGAAGCAGAATTTCTCAAGCATTAGGAAAGTGTCTTTTTTGGAGATACTGCATCTTTTCCTGGAAGAGTTTAAGATGCCNTTTTTTTTTTTTTTTTTAACGGCAGCTCTTTTGCAACAGGAAGTAAACAAATTGAAAATTACAGAAAGTCATTTTATAAACATGCACTTGTTCAGGAAAGTCTATTAGCAGGAAAGAGTTTAGTCTGTTTATATGATCAGTTCTGAATGACAGATCTTCATCAAAATTATTCCATTTTACCAGCTCATCCAGTAGGGTTGAGATCACCAGGTCCCAAGAGAAACTTCTATAAACCAACACAGCCCCATGAGCTGTTCTGCCTTTATAAAGTCTTCAGCTGAAAATCTGAACACGCCATGAAAACCCAGACCTCATTATTGTCAAGTTCTAGAAATTCCCGATTCATTTCCTAAGACTCATTTCCAAAAAAGGAAATAAGCATTTTCTACTGATGAATCAAAGCACTTTAAAACATGTCTCATTTTTCTTCCCTGTCTTGTCTAAACTAAGGATTTCCATGTTGATATTCTCCAAGCTGTGGGCTTTACTAATGAACTGATGACAATAATAATTACAGCAAACATGTAACACACAAGTTGTCACAATTTTCTGTTGAAGTGAGCTGAACTGCTCATCCCTTGATATATTTAAGATTTTTATCAAAATTACAAGAGTGAAAGCTCTGGCAACCAGGAGAGCAAGTTTCATATATACTTTCCTTTAACTTTGCAAAAAGAACTAAGGTAGCTGGACACTTAAATTCCACTAACTGTGTATGTCTCTACATCCACAAGATCAAAACCAGATGGCATCAATTAGACAAGTCACCTGGCTTTTATGTGCCTTGATTTCTTTATGCACAAGAAGGAAATAATTTGTCTGTCCTGTTGTTCAAAGAGTCTTTGTAATGTAGAATGCAGCTGTCAGATTGCAGGGGTAACAATAATTGTTTCAAAGGGTCTAAGAAAAGGAAATCCTCTAACTGCACCTATGTGCAGAGTTTCCACTGCAATCAAGCTCCATATCTGCGGTGAACAGAGCCCATTGTTCTCTGGAAAATGCTGCAATTCCATATCTGGAACACTTTCAAGTGTCAGAGTGCACCAAACTCATGAATCAAAAGAAACTAACGTTGATAAGATCATGGACAAATACATCTCTGTATGTGATTAGATGAAAGGTACCATTACAGAATAATGGAGCATTCCAGCAGCCAAGAGGGAGAGCACATCCTGGGTGGAGAAAAGCAGGTTTCCCTTTGGGAATTTACTGCTCACCCTCCACAGCAGCCAGGGCTTGCACAATTACAAACCAGACACCAGAATGCACCAGAACTGATCTGAAATGCTGCCATTTGATAACAGGGAAAGCTGCTCTCCACTGATTAGCAGGCTGTAAAGCCAAAGTGCTGTTAGACAAATAACTGCTGCATATTTCAGAACATTTGTCCCTTTACCTCAGCTTCTGCCACCACAGCAATAGGCCTGCCCAGCTTTACAGTGCACACAACCCCTTCCAGAGCATTGCTTGCACGTGAATGGAGTACAGCGTGTGATACAAATACATTTCAAAATGATTGCACTAAAAGTTACTACCTTCTTCTTTCTGTGGCCATGATATGACTTGTAACAGGTTTTTTCTGAGTAGGTATATACATTAAAGCTTACTCAAGCTACATGATTAAGTGGAAGCAACATGCTAGTAAAGGTTGGTCAAATCTTTCTAACCCAAAATCCATTACTGTCAGAATCTAATTAAAATCCTGAGGCTAAAGTCCAGCTTGCAGATCAGTTTTAGAATGCACAAGAAGGCATCTTTTGTATTCTGATTTTGCTCCTGAGAAAGGATGTTCTGAAGAGGTTTAAGATGGGTCAGGTGCATAAAGTCATGGCATCCAACAATCACAGAGCTTAGCCCTTTCCCAGTATCCTGTGTCCATACATAACTGAGCAGCACTCCTTCCCAAACAACGATTCTCCCATCATCTTCCAACTGCCAAATTATTCTTAATGCACTTTAGGAAACCGTCAGGATGAGGCATACATGAGTGGAAAAATTAGTGGGGTTTTAAGTATAAACGAAGCAAGCAGGACTCTGTAATACTTGAAAGACCAGAGAAGGTCTCAGGGACCAGGAGAAGGGCAAGAGAGGCAGTGTTTGGGAAGATAATGGAATGAGTTATTAAACAGCTGATTACTGAACACCTGAGACAACAATATAATAATAAAAAGCAAACAATGTGAATTTGTCAAGAACAATTTTTTTTCTGACACAGTTGTGACAAACAGGGTTTTTAATCTGATAAGGCTTTTTAATCTGTCACCTGAGAATCTGAGAAGGTGAGTAAGGCATTACAGCCTAAACTAAAGAGCAGTTCTGTCTATCACATGGAGAGGTAATTAGGAATACTTCCCTTGCCAACTGGGAGTCAGATGGTGTTCCACAATGATCTGCCATGTACCTGCTTTATTTTGGATTTTT
This sequence comes from Pycnonotus jocosus, assembly GCA_013400435.1. NCBI lineage: Eukaryota > Metazoa > Chordata > Aves > Passeriformes > Pycnonotidae > Pycnonotus > Pycnonotus jocosus. The sequence continues at coordinate 214,185 of VWYP01000825.1, read as the reverse complement.
CTTACTACACTGAAAATGAAACTGAGAAAGCACACTTCCAGAATCTGGGCTGACAACTAAGGTGTGGGAAAGATTGCAAGCATCTTAGAAGCAGAACTCAGAAGGATAACTTGAAAATTCTATAGAAACAAATGCAAAGTATTACAATAAAAATTCAAATACAAGGGGAGAAACTGGCCAGACAACAAAACCACAGGAAATCTGATAGTTATGGTAGGTTGCAGTGAGAGTGAAAGTACAAAACAGTGCAGACCAAAAAAAAAAAAAAAGTAAATTTGATAATATGAAGATCTAAGACACAAGAAACAAATATTTTGCTCTGTTCAGCAGCAGTGGAACACAATGCAGCTGGGAAGAAACCTGCAGGTTAAATATCACATTTAGAGAAAAACTGCAGGCAGAGTGGAAAATGGCTAAATTTTAAAACCACAGTTACCAGCAGAAAAATATTAAGAGAACAAAATTTGTTTACTGAAGAAAAATGTGAAATGAGGAATGGGCAAAGTTAAAAATCTTCAAGTACTTCTACAAATAAAAGACAAAATGGAATATCTTTAACCCACAAAGAACAGAACAAATAATCACTGGTATCATTTCCGGCACAGAATATAATAGAAAAAACTCAGTGACCTATAAAAATCATCATGCAATGGAATTATGTCAACAGATCATGCAGTTCCTATCACTGAAGGCTTTTCAAAAGAAATTAAACAAATATGCCATGAAACACTTTGTTAGAGGCTGCTGTAAGATTCTGCACTGCTTTAATAAAGTTGGTGTCGTCTCAGAAATAAAGGGATGTTAGACACATGTCAAACTCAATGACAGTCAACTAAAACAAAGCAAATGCTTTACCTAAGGTACAACTCACAAAGCAGGATTTCTGTCAAATGAATAAATTCAACATGGGAATGGAAAATGCAGTTTTACTTGGATTAAACAGAACATTTGTAACCCCTGTATCTGAAAACAAACAGTGGAATTTCTATTTAAGTGGCAAATGCTGATCTTGAGTTTATGTTCCAAAAGCAAGGTGCAAAATAAGCTGCTGGAGGGGCCGGGGAAAATCTGAGGTGCTGGAGACAGGTATTTAAGGGTGCATCCACCCACAGGTGCATCTGTCTGGCTACTACATGTGTCTTGCATATGACTTTGAGTACAAAATGCCATTCAAAGCTGTTGATTTTTTAATCAGCTCTACGACATTGGGGTTTGCACACCATCTTGAGCAAAGGGGACTCAGTTGAGTTTTATTACGACCACAGAATATGCTGTGATGGAAGGGAACCACGAGGACTGTCGAGTGGAACTCCAGGCCCTGCACATGGCAGCCTCAAGAGTCACACCCTGTGCCTGAGAGCGTTGTCCAAACATTTCTTGAACTCTGCCATGCTTGGTGCGGTGACCACTTCCCTGGGGAGCCTGCTCCAGTGCCCAACCACCCTCCGAGGGAAAAACCTTTCCCCGAGATTAAAATGTAAACTGGGGTTTTTTTATATTATTGCTCCTGCAGTGACATCCTGTCGTCTGAACTGCATAACTACACAGCAGATCCAGTCATGAATAAAGACTGTGGCATCTGAAACGTATTCTCTCCTCCAAATGCACCACTGCCTTCCCGCTAGGTCTCCCGAGTTCCTGGCCTATTCCCAACTCGGGGGGCTCCGGGGTGGCAGCAGCAGCAGCTTCCCAACAGCGGGGCACCAACGAGCCCGAACGAGCCCTTAGAACCCCCGGGCTGCGCCGCACGGGCCCCTCAGCCAAGGGCCGGGCGGAGCTGGGTGCGCCCCTCCCGGAGCCCTGAGGGGCTCTGCCCCGCGGAGCCGCCACCGCTGCCCCCCGGGCCCGTGTCCCCGCTCACCATGGCGATGACGGCGGTGAGGATGATGACGGCGGCGAGGATGACGAAGGCGGCGCTGGCGGTGCCCGCCCCTGCCCCGGCAACCGAAGCGCCGCCCCCGCGNGGACGCGGAAGCCGCGGGGGTGACAACTGTGGGGCCGTGGCGACATCGCTGCTGCGGGCCGGTCTGTCGGGGCAGGGCAGGGCAGGGGGCCGGGGGCCGGGGCTGGACGGGCGGAGGGTGGCGGCTGTGCGAGGCCCTGGATCCCGCAGAGCTCGGCGTCCTGAGAGGGGCGGTGGGTAATGATGCAAGCCGTGAGGGAGATGGAGGAGGAGGGGGAGGCTGCCCAGACACGTAACTGGCCAGGATTATAGCGTGAACTCTGAAGGAGCAGGATCACCGTGTCTGATGGAGCGGATAAGCCCAAGTGCTCCTAATCAGTCTTTCGTTCAGTATTCTTGCCTCTTCCTGAGCAGCTACGCTTTCGTTCTCGTTCTCATCGAGTAAATAGAGATCCTCAATCAAAAGGAACGAACAGCAGTGGTGATTAACACCTAATGCTATTAATTAAGCAAACAACACAAGTCCAGTTGTAAAAGCAACAGATGGTGAGGCATCTCCGTATCTGTAGTTTGAGAAAGCTCAAGGAGAAAAATGTGTTTCTCTTGTCTTCTGTTCATCACGAAAGATAAACTTGCCTGACACAAAACAAATCTTTAGTCTAGAAACCCAAAAGGACCATTGTGCTCACTGCTGCCATTTTCTTTTTAGGGCAGAGAGGTGCTGCAATGGAAGTCAAAAAGCTTAAAGTAGTTAAACCTTTTCAGTTAGTGGTACAGTGAAAGGAAGCAAAGGCCCTGGGGATCTCCCTTGAATAATGGGGAGAACTCAAGGGAAAAAAAGCCAGCCAAATAAGAGAGGTGTATACTGATCTCAAACTAACATAGTTAGACCCTAGAAAAGAGGGATGAGTGACTTTTCTATAATTGAGAGTGGATGGCCCTGTGGATTAAGGTGGCAATGGTCAATACCTTTGGTGGATAAAGGAGAAAATGGCCAGGATGGTGGTTTGGGCCAAACTGGGGGTCAGTTTTTGTTGTTAGGTTAAAATAACCAGGGCACCCATTCAGGGCACTGACCCCTTCTTTGACTGAGAATCAGCCATATCAAAAAGGTTGTTTCAGCAAGCAAGACTAAAGGAATTGTGCAGTTGTGCAGTTGCCATTGTTTCCTCCTCACCTCTCAATCTGCTTGAAGCACAGTGTAGGATTTCTTTTTCTTGTGGTTCTGTGATTATTTTGGGTTATCTTGGCACAGTCATGCAGTTGTACTGTGGGAGTGTTACAGGCTTTTAAAGGGTAAGATGGTGGCTCACTGAAAAAACAAGGGAGACAAAAAATTGAGGGATGGAAACTAGAACAAGATGAGAAGCAATGCAAAGGAGTTGAAGTGAAGCTCTTGGTGAAAAAGACACAAGTGCCAGAAGACTCATACTCTTCTCCTTTTAAGTCTGTGGGGTTTGATATAGTTTTTTATAATTTTGTGGTTTTCCACTCTGTTTTGGTGTGGGTGTTTTCACTGTGCTACTGAACTGGAGTTTAGAGGTTGTACTATAAACCAGGATAATCCAAGATTAACTGTCGCTGTTACCTTGCTAAAGATTTTTTTTTTACTCCTCTCCTTACTTCTTCCTCAGACTTACCTAGTTAGGAAGAGCTGACTGCTAAAGAGAAAATGACATCTCTAGAAAAAGGTAGGTTGTCCATATGACATCTAAGCAGACTGAATTAAAAAGTACTTTAACTGAAATTCCAAACACCAGAGTTACACTGTATACCAGGCTCCTTTCATTTAAACTTACTCCTTTTATGTAGCTATGAGGAAGTAGTTCTGTGACTTCATTATTGCAGTGAAAACCAGAGCTGCCTGGATGGAACAGCAATTGAATGAAGTTTTTCTAATCCAGCACAATATTGAAAAATAAGTTTGTCACTGGTACTGTGATCTGTCTTGTCTGTACACTTATCTGACAGTCTCCTCTGGTATTTAGAACCTGTTGGTACTGATACAGCAAACTTGAAAATAAGGCAATATAATGGTGTTTCTACAGCATTTTTGAAATCCATTAATATTTGGATAGAGGACACAAGCTCACATTGCTGCCTGCAGCATGAGAAAAAAAAGCAGTATATGTAGTCATGCCCTCAGAAACTTTGTATCTCTCACCCATTGTGAGGAAATTGTACTACAATAATAATTCATTCAGCTGAAAAAATAGTGGACTTAAATAAAATTAATTTCAGTGAATGATGTGTATATTGGGGACTATAGAGCAGAATGCAGCATTACTGCGAATGCTGGAGTCTAGTTCAGAAATGGAGCAGAACTGGGTTGTTGGCTTTCCTTAAACCTTCACTTGGCAAGTAAAACATGTTAGTACTTGAAAGTCTGCTAAACTTCTTCAGGTGTCAGTAGCTGTCTGGGTAATAGCTGTTTTTCATTTGCTTCTTGCTTTTAAAATGATACTGCTCTCATTCTGCCAGCTCCCAAAACCTGATTTTGTTTTCAGCCTATGAGTAATGTTGTCAAGAATTTCTTTTTCCAGGAAAGCTCTTTTTTGTGTCTGCATTTAATCTTGTATGGTGGCAGGAAATTAAAATTAATGCAATTCGGATCGATGTTTTTGTCTTGTATTGCTGTTGTTAATGAGCAATGCATATTTGAGTAAGGACTTACTTGAGTAAGGGCTTACTGTGAGGGTGATGAGACACTGGAACAGCTTCCCAGGGAAGTTGTGGGTGCCTCATCCCTGGAAATGTTCAAGAACAGGTTGGACGGGGCTCTGAGCAACCTGGTCTAGTGGAAGGTGTCCCTGCCCACAGCAGGGGTGTTGGAACAAGATGATCCTGAAGGGCCCTTTCAATCCAAACCAATCTATGATTTTCTGACTTGTGCTTGATAATCACTGCTGCAATGGACTATTTGACACATGCAGTGTACAATTAAAATCTCTAGCTTTGAAGTACAGAAATTAAGGGAAGACTTACAATGACACTATAACCAAGTGAAAGGTGGTAAACTTTTCCTCCACATTTTCTAAATTTCAGATGATGATGCCTCAGCACCCATTCGAGGACCTGGAGATGGCATGGAAACAGAGCAACCAGCTGGATCAGTGGAAGGAATCACTGGAGCCAACACTACAAGCCATCACATCCACCACAGCCCCCATAAAAAGACAGCCTCTTCCCTGAGTCCTGGAGTTCTGCAGCTGGGGAAAGTACATGCAGATAAATCCGTGGAGATTGAAGCTATTCGAATATTAGTCCCCAAAGCAGCCATCACCCATGTTGTTCCAAGTAAAAATGCAAAGGTAGCTAAATCTGTGGGACATAAAGGAGACACATTCCATCAGTCAGATGGAGCCACAGATCCCAAGAAAGAACAGATAGAGCTGAAAAATGCAATTGAAAAGCTAAAGAATTCAGAGAAGCGGTTGTTGCAGGATAAAGAAGGTCTCTCTAATCAGCTGCGTATACAGACAGAGGTAAGGAATTAAAGGTGTTTTCTCCCTCACAGCTGAACTGTTTTGGTTTGTATAAGCAGTTTGTGAATGTGACCAAAGAGAACTGCTATGACACTCTAGCCTTGAAACAAATAGGTTCCCTTTTGAACTTATCAGCTAAGATACGGAGTAGAAGTACATCAAAGTATTCCAGTGCTGCTTCTCTGACAACAGATGAAAGAGTCAAAGACTTAGCTGGGAGAAACACACTAGATAGCTGCAGGGAAATGAATGTTTCATGAGGAAAGACTTTCCTCTTTAATCACTAAGTGAAAAGTGTTACACTCTAGAAGGGTTGACTATAACTTTCTATTTCATACACCTCTGGATATCTTGTCTAATCCTTTGTTATCTTACTGATTCAGGAGTTGAATACTACTAAAACTTTATTTCCTGCAGCAGGCTTTCATTCTTCCTCTTTGACTGTCAGAATTTAAACAATAATGTGTTGGACATGCTCAAATGTTTATGCTTGCTTGGATATGTCCCATTTTGGAAAGACAATTTACTGTTAGCAATTTGCAGTAAGTTGCACTGCATTCTTGGGAGTTTTTATTCTCCATTGATAGTTACAAGAGAGTCTGGTCAAATTCTAGGTCAATCGGGAGTTGAAGAAGTTACTCGTTGCTTCTGTTGGGGACGATCTGCAGTATCACTTTGAACGGATGGCTCGGGAGAAGAACCAGCTCATCCTAGAAAATGAAGTCCTGGGCCGGAATATGGCGCAGCTGTCTGAACAATTGGAGCGCATGTCTATACAATGTGACGTGTGGAGAAGCAAATTCCTAGCAAGCAGGTATTCCCTCTCATGGAGCTGTCCTAACAGCATTCTCCTTCAGTCTTCCATCACATACACTCACTGCAGAGGACAGCCATAATAGCCATACTGACACCAACTATGAAATCTGAGAATACAGAAAAGGTATAAAGAAAGTAAGCTCCTTGTAAATTTGAATAGTCCTGCTTTTCAGAGGTAATACAGTGAGTCCTAAACCTCCTAAAATCTCAAATATACTTCTTGTCAAGAAAGCAAGAGAAGCTCTTAATTTTGAAGCTCTGAATTTTTAAAAATGTCTTCTAGGGCAGCTGAGTTTTCTCTTAAGTCATTAGTTGATTTTCATCCCCAACCTCCCCAGTATGATACAGTAACCAATTTGAGAAGAAGTTGATGTGTTTTAAGAGCTCTGCTTATAGTGAGGCAGGGATCTATTACAGAAGAAAAAGAGTAGGGGGAACCTCTATCAAACACTGGTTGTGTTACTGCTCAGAATCCTACTGTTACTTCTTTAACCATAAAAGCAGGTTCTGCAAGTCAAAATCTCATTTGACAATGACTTCAAACTTGCTAAGTTTAGTTGTCTTATCAGATCTGTAAATAATGTTCTGGGATTTTTCATTTTCTACTATACTTGGATATAACAGACTGAATTATGATGCATAACGCATATCCCAGAAGACCTTACTGCTTGAAGGAAATGGCAGTAGAATACAGTCTCCTCCCTTTAATTTGCTGTTCTTAAGAAGTTTCAGCATATAGGGTGTAAGGGTAATTTTAAATCCTAGCTGAGCAAGAGTTACTGTGCAAAGTTGGGGCTTTTTAACGTTATGAGGAGTTGTGAGATCAAGTGTGTGAGTCTCAGCAGTGTGCTTAAAGTAACACTCTTCAATATTGTAACATTCTGGTTCATTTTTATCTCATATTTCTAACTAGTGGTTATTTAAATGTCATTCTGGTTTTTGCATTTGCAATATCACAGGCATTTGAAATGCCTGCTGGAGGGGTCAGTACCAAGCTTCATGGCATAGAAAAATGTAACAACAGCCGTCTCCTTTGTAACTCTTAAACACTCATCTGACATCGGGTGATTGCCCCTGAGAAGGGCAAAGAGGTAAATGAATGCAGTCTATAGCCATAGCTTCCATTCTTAGAGATGAGTGAACAGATGAATTTACAGCATACTTGTACTTGTGAGAATTGTTAGTAAAAGAAAAATGTATTTAGCTTTTTCTTTCACAGGATCCTTGTCAACCGTGTACACTTTCCCAAGGTATTTTGAAATGTTTACTGTTTACTAGATTCGTATTAAGTGACCTAAGATTGTTTAAACTCAGTCAAAACATAATCTTGCACTGGAGTTGGCTCCAGTTGCACAGAAATTATTCTTAATTAGGTTGACATAGGCTCTGCATCGGGGAGGGGACAGAGAACAGAAGCTTAGGTTGAGCAGACAAATGATGGTCTGTAGTAGAAAACTGACTTTCAGACTGTTGACTTGCACTACTGACTGGAGATTTCCTTTTCAGGGTGATGGCTGATGAGCTGACCAATACCAGAGCAATTCTTCAGCGCCAAACCAGGGATGCACAAAGTGCAATCCAGGACTTGCTGAATGAACGCGATCAGTTCCGTCAAGAGATGATTGATACACACAAGTATGAGTTTTCTAATCCTCTGTGCAAACTTCATTTCTGTCAGTTTATTTTAGGCTAGAGGAGAATCAAGTAATTTTCCCCTCTTCCAGTGATATTCAAGAAAAATCAATTGTGCTGATGTATAGTGTGGTCACTTTTCAGTCTTAGAGCTGAAAGAGCAAAAGTAAGAGAATATTTTCTTTATTCCCTAGAGGTCTGAGGTCTTTAGGGTAATAAACTGTGGAACTGACATCCCTGACATCCTCAGGCTTTCTCTCTTTAATCATTCACTGTCTTGACTTCAAGTCTTCTCTGTTTCCTTCCAAGATATCAAAGAAGAGATTTTTCTACCTACATGGACTTTACAGTGCTTATTCTGCCAGATGTCAAATAAGTGTTCCCAGTGTTAATGTCCTGTGTTGGTGAGGCCTTGCCTTGGAGGGTAGCCCATTTGTCTCCTTGTTCTTAAACACTTTTTTTGTCCATTTCTTTGGTTTAAGATTTAGCTTATGCAGTAAGCCTTGGGAAGAGATGGTTCCTCTGAAGTGTGCTGGGTGCTGATTATACAGTATAGAGTACAAACCCCACTAACAGTGCTTCTTTCTGCACAGGATGCTGGAGGAGCTCATGGTCTCTCTTCAGTGGGGGAGACAACAGACATACTATCCTAGTGCCCAGCCTTACACTACAACAGAGCTAGCAGCTGTGAACTGTAAGCTAGCCAAAGCTGTAAGCTCACATCTTCTAGGAAATGTTGGCACTAACAGTCCAAAAAAGACTTCAGCTACTGTGGAGTTTTGCAATACACCTGCTGAGAAAATGGCTGAAATGGTAAGAACTCTTGATACATGTTACTCTTTATATTAAGGTTCTGGGTAAACAGATATTTCATTTTCAACTTGGAAAAAAGATGAAAAATGGAAAAATGGCTTTTGAGCAGAAATCCTTCCTAGTTCTTAGAGAAGGAAAAAGCCCATAAAACTGTAAAAAAATGTTTTCAGTGTCAATTCTTCCATCCTTAGATGCTACATGTACTGGATCCAGCTGCACATCCAGAAACATCAACAGAAGTTTCTTTTTCTGAGACTTCTCCATCTTCTTTCCTTTCCACAAAGAAAAGTATTGGAAGGTTTCACCCATATACAAGATATGAAGATGTCACCTTCAATTGTTGCAATCACTGCCAAGGAGAGCTGATAGCCCTTTAAAAGCCCAGCCAAGCTGCACATGCACTCTTGCTGAAGAACTACACTAGTTGATGTTCAGCAGGCTTCTCTTTATCCTTTTTCTGTAAAGGGTGGGTTTGGCATTGGAAATCACGAAGTTTCTGCTTCTCTACCTCTTGAAGTTAGGGATTGACAGGATTTCTGTGGTCTCTGGGATAGTTCTACTACTTCTCAATGGGGAAAGCAACTTATTTTCTTATACAGAGGCAAGTCAAAAAACATTATGCTGGTCCAATTTGTAGAGCATAGAGATGCTCTTGACTATTTTATAGTCTTATTAGCAAATCATTATGAATTTTCCTTTAGAGGGAGACAGAAGTGCAACCATACCAAAGCAAATGAGGTGCTGATCAGTAATTTAAAAATAATGGTAAATGGTCAGTTACATGTTGGTTTTTTAAAAAATTTTAGCCAAGGTGGTGAACTGTCCCCAAGTCTATGTTCTACCTTTTAAATTTAGTTATTAAAAGGAGTATGTGCAATGACCATAGCTGTAAGTTCTGAAAGCAAGAGTATGTGCAATGTCAGCTCTCCTGTCAAGAAGGAGATGAAGCTTGAATGAACTCTAGCTATAATATATAAGTAGTAACTGCTTTCAAGTGGATTCTAGACAACTCTCTGGGGTTAGATTATCCTTGTGTTTCCATAGAGCTGAAATAATGGTTTTTCCATTGTTTCAGCCTCTAGAGTGAAGCTGCTGCATAGCTGATACTCAGCAAAGGCAGACTGACATACTTCCTTTAGTACACAACATTGAATCCTGGCCTGGCATTTGGACTCACTCCTTGCCCAAGGTCTTCCTGGGTATTATGGGAAGATGAACACTAAGTTTGCACAGGTACTGTTAAAAAAAAAAAAAAAAGTATTTTTTTACATGTATGGTTTTATAATCTTGAGGTAGATTTGAAGTTCATGATACAGGTCTGAAGAAAACTTTTAAGAGACAATCTGCTAAATCCAAAGAAGCCTATTTAAGTTTCTTGGTTTGACCTCCAAATTTACCATATGAAGCTGTCTAGTTTAGGGAAAAGATTTCTGAAATGGTTGCTTTTATCCTATTTTCCTTTGAATCTCATACCCATGATCAGAATATGTAAGTTCTAAATTCTTGCTGTTGCTGGCTCTGCTTTGGTTTACGTGAAGAATGCTATAATAAACTTCCTTTGCTTGCTTTCAGGTTGCAGTTTTGGATTTAATGAAGTCACATTTCTGACCCTGTTTTCTCTGTAGCATAAACTGAACTGTTTGACATTGAACTGTAAAACCCTTCATTCTGCTGGTGTGAGGCAATGAACAGAGAAACACCTCCTTTGTAGTTTTCTACACTTAGGGAGATGGAGTGTGTGAACCTGTGCAAACATTCCCTCTGGATTTGCTTGCTTGACACAGGAAGCTCTTCTTGCCTCTGGTGTCAGGGGAAGGTACTGGAAGGAGGAAGGCACCTCTTACTTACGTGTCCCATTAGTGTCTGAAATTTTCATTTTGTGTCCATGCTCGCTCTCTGTGCTGGCAAAAGCTGCAACAGAGCAGGCTCCAGTCCAACACCAGTGCTCTCAATATGCCTGTAAGTAGCTCCAAAAATAACCCAGAAAAATACTACCAGCAAATCTGCTTTGTATCTACTACACTTCTGTCTGTTGCAGTACTCCCAGCAAACACTGTGAATGTGGAAAAATTTAAGAGCAATGCCAGGATCATGAAATCTGCTGGGGCATACAGTTGGACAGAATGCTCTTCTTCTTTCACTGACTTTATGATTTCATGAGTGATTTTGGCATGTTCTCTATCAAGAGTTCACAATTTAGCTGGGTAAGGTAGTTTGGTAGATTTATTATATTAAACATTGACATTTATATAAGGAACCTAGCTTTCTTACTACTGGAAAAGGTCATAATTTGCACGAGCTTTCAATTCCATAGAATAGAAAACTACTGAATATGACTCACAGAAATAAGTTTCAAAACCTGTTGCACAAGCACCTACACATTAGTCTTCAGTGACCACTTTCCAAGAACCTAAAAGAACACTCCTCTGGTCTAGAGCTGGTCAACAGATCAATAGGAAGTGGTACAAGAAATATCTTCCTCCAACATAACATCTTGCACAGTCTTAATCACTAGCAGCAGCAAACAGCAATATTAATCCACCAAAAATTCACCATTTTACACAGCAGCCTGCACCCAGGAATCCATGATGGAGCTGAGTATAAAGTGCCTTTTAAAGAAGGGAATGTGTATTTGCCAGCCTTATATATACACCTTGCACTCATTTAGATTTGGTTAAACCAAGAAGATCCCTGAGTTATGTATTAAAGCAGGCTTTTCGACTAAATTACGAATAAATAGATACTAAATCATTGTCACTGAAGGTAATTGTTAAACTTGCTTGAAAGCTTTAAAAACATCACAAAAAGTCAGCAAAGGACAAAAAACTCAAGCCATAAAAATTAAGAAGATTGTCACCAAGAACTCTGGCTACATCAAACTTTCAACTGTAATGATCTATGAAGCAAAAGGATTCCAGCTCTGAATTAAACATAGTGAATGTTCCTCATTTTTCTTGCTCTTCTGGCTTCTAATCTCAGCTGTCTGACTCTCTCTTTAGCAGCTAGTTCTGCGTCTCGTTTCTCTTCTCTCTTCCTTCTCAGCCAGCTGTGGAGAGAGAAAGAGGACCAGAAGTACTGGCAGTTGTAATTTCAAGTTTTACATCATCCATTTCAAAGGAGATTTGTCCCCCGCTTAACTGGAGCCCACCCTGTCTTGAAGGGTGAAGTTGGGTGTCACAGCTGAGACAGTCTAAAAGCCTGCCACACCCAAACATGGGAAGCACTACTTTCCCACCCCAATTCCTCTCTGCTTCTGCACCCACCTTTACCTCCCCCATTTTGTTAAACTGGATTAACTTTATGCTCATTTCATGGACTGAATCCAAGCTTGCTCCAGAACAGGCAACAAGGGTCTGAGGAGAAGATCCCTTTTTTAGCAAAAGGAATTCACTCTTTTCAACTCAGATTCTGACAAATAATTTCACAGCAGTGAACAAACAACATCAAGGAACTGATGTATTTTTGCTAGGGTGTAAGTTTAAAAGGGCACATTCATGCAAAAAAACACCCCTCCAAAACAATGAGGACCTCAGCAGCAAAGATGTACCATTAAGATAGCTACAGTTTGGAGATGATAGGCTACAAAAGTTTCAAATGTGGTCCCTTAGGAATGACCCTACTCACTCTCTAAAAGCTCTGTCGCATTCCTCTGCACTTGGAAAAAAGCACACTTCCTCAGTTTGGCGTCTCAAATATTCCATCCGTCTTTCTTTCACATATTGTTGGTGCTTTTTTTTAAGCCATAATCTGTAGGCTGCTTCTGGATCCCTGTTCACCTCCTAGGCAATAAAAAAGACATGTTACAAGGGTTATCAGTAAATGACCTTTATAATAATCACATTACAATAGTTTTTTTTTGTATTCTGCTGGCATCTCCCCTCCATGAAACATACTTTATAAACATACTAGAGCATGTGCTAATCTGGCATAGACTATATACATGAGCAAGCATTCAAAGCACCATGCTTAAAAAAGTACAGAAGTTAGCTTTTCAAGCTCATCACTTTAAGGCAGAAGAACTTTAGAACAGCATCTGAATCTCTAGGTTTTGATCAGGTCATGTGCATTAACTGCTTGCTAACAAGTTCTGATGGTAAGGAGCACACTCCAAAGAGTCTTCTGGCTGCTTGCTCACTGCAGGGCTCAATCAAGTCCTTCTCCTGGTATATGGGAGCATCACTGTATCCCCTGTGATTTTATAGTTAATTTCATATATGCTGCTTCGACATTGCAAGCCACTCTGCAAAGCAAATCAGTCCTAAACCTGCAAGTCTAACTCTTGACTGAAAACAATGTAACAAGAACATTTTCCATTGCTGTAAATTATCATACACTTAGTTAAGAACACAGGTTTAGAATTTGATTTTCCTATTTAAAAAGAGCACTTTAGACCCCAGATCCACATTAGGGAGACCTTACTTTCACTCTCAGCTCTTCCAACTGCTTTGCACGACGATTTCGCTTTTCTTCTTGTAACTGTATTTTCTTCTTCTGTAACCAAGCTCTAAAAACTATTTCATTCTCTCTTCTCCTCAGTTCTTCTAGTTCCCTTTTCCTTTCTTCTTCCTTAGGTGGAAGGAAAAGTGAATAAACTTAGTTTTTAAGAGAATGATCTTAACCTGCAAAGACTGTTGCAGGCAATAAATAAGCCATTTGAATTGCATGACAGACACACTAAAATACAGATGAAACAGGAATACTCACACTGCATCACAGATGATACTACATTTAGGAAGAAATTGCTTGGAGCACTGCTGTGGTTTGTGATATATTCAAGACACTTCCAGTCTAATGGATTACCTCCATTTCCATAACACCTCTCGACTCACAGACATTTAAATAACATCAGGTGAAAACTCTTAAAATTAAGTTTGTCCAATATCTCTAGTTGGCTTAGAATCACTTTAAAGGGATAAATTTTTAAAATAAATGCATCTCTCAGGCTGGATGGACCACTAAACCCTAAAGAATTTTTAACAATATATGGATTGCAGGCACTACCTTATAAATAAGGACCTTTTTTGGAGATGAAGTTGCAATGTATTTACTTAAGGAGATCTTATTAAGGAGTGTTAATAGCTTCAGGCTTTTTTCAAGTGTACAAAATGAACTAATATTTACAAAATTAAGATATGTTTATTTTATTTATTAATTACATTTTAGCTAATGATAAGTATCTACAAGGAGGAGAAAAAGTTTCAATTATTGCTTCAGAAAGCTGACTAGGACATTTTTCACCAGGATTTACTCTCTTTGACACAAAAGCTACAATTCCTACTCATTTCAATACTTCAAGAAATCTACTCTTCTTGCAAACAGATGACGTTCCTCCCACCTACACACAACTTTCAGATATCCTCCAAACTTACCGTTTCTAATTTACTAGAATGAAAGAAACTCCATCAAAATGAAGCAGATGGATTCTAGTAATGTCAAGAAATGTTTCATGCCTGGGAAATCCATCACAGAATGGAAGAATTCCATTCCAGAATGAAGAAATGAGGTAACACATCCTTACCTTTCCATAACTCAGCCAACAAAGGAAGAATTTAGCACACACTGTTAGGAAAATAACTTTCCTTCCCCTCACTATCCTGCCTTTTACTTAAAATACACAGGCCACGGTTTCAAGAGATCTAGTCTTGTGTGCACAAAGAAAACACTTCAATTTCTCATCAGACTTCATATCCCTCATTACTAAGCTGAGACTCAGCAACCTTTTCAAATAAATCGGGCTAGAGCTCTTTCCACAGATAGAAAGTAACCTTGGAAGCTACTTAGCCAGCTTAATTAGTACATCATGGCACAGAAAAATGGCAGATGCTTCATGCTCCTTTTATAGAGCAACATGCATAGCAAGTTACCTTTTTGTATCATCATAATGCAAGAAAAAGAAAAACATCAACATTTTTTAACTCTCTGGTAAAGATTTCTGAAAAAAAACCCAGCCCCATTACAGCTGTCAGAGGGTGACTCTCTATTAAATATAAATATATTTATATTTAATTTTTTTTTCTGCATAAGTTGCTGGGAAAGAATTTAAAGGGTTCTTAAGAGTTGCTCTGCTGTGTAAATGTTTTATCATGACTGAACACTCTCCCATATGATAATTGCCTAATCCATACTTCTTGTCTACCCAAACGTGCCCCAGCCTTACTGTGGTTAATGTAAACTTGCTGCACTGCAGTATAATTTATGCAGATGTGACACCACGTGCTACATTCCATAAACTGTGGGACTGTAACAGAACCTAGGTAGAGAAAGTCAAGAAGCAAAGGCAGGAAGAAGAATATAGCACAAGAAGGCCTATTTATGAAGGATATATTAAATAAATACTTCATTTCTCCTTTGAGCAAGGCATGATCCTATGCCACTCTGGGAAAGGATCTTTGAGAGATTCTATACAAACCCCAGAGAATTATTGTTGTTGTTGTTGTTATTACTACTACAACTATTATTGCTTTCTCTTTTTTCAAGGAAGAATGGAGTAAATACTCTGAGCACATGGTCTTTGTGGAGCAGAGGAATAGGATGGTCACTGTGATTTACTTTTCTCTATGTATTTACCTCTCTCCTCAGGATTTCCTTCCTTATTTCTATCTGCTTCCTTAATTCTTTTTGTCTGGGAGTAAGACTGTAAGTGGAGCTTTTCAAGTATTTGCTTGCAGACTCAGTCTTCTGTTTTTCCACATCTTTCGAATCTGGATGATCCTTAGCGTCAGATGGAGGCGTCTCTTTCATTTGAGAGGCAGCGGGCAAAGCACTGGATTCTGCACACGTCTGCTGAATTTCAATATCTGTAAAAGAAACACTTATTGGGGGCAAAATGCCCTGGCTTTCAATATCACATAAACTTAAGAGTTCAAACTTTCTATCTTTTTCTATTAGAATTTTACCAGCTGGTGTTTCCTCATCTGGGCCAGCATGTTCTGAAGGTGATGTGGGTTTCTGTCCCTTGTTATCAGAAAGCTGCAGCTGAGACAGCCCAGCTGAAACATCATCTCTTCTTGCAAGGTCAGTTTCACCAGCTTCAGCATCTTCTGGAGGAGCAGCTTGAAGATCCTTAAATTTTAATTTCTGTTCTCTGTTTTGATCCTCAGCATTCTGATTTTTCAGGTCTTTGTTGGCTTCTTCAGTCTTTCCCAAGGCATCCTCTCCCTCATCCAGTTCCTGCTGATTTTCCAGCTTGGATTCCTGCATAGAGCTTTCTCTCTCAGACTCATGGTCCTTCTGTTCAGTACCTGCCCTGGATTCCAAGTATTTTTCATTAGAGTATATCACTTTCACATCTGGATTTTCTTCCATTTCCTCATTGTCTTCCTGAAAGCGGTCTGCAGCTTTAACATCCTCTTCCTTTTTTTCAGGATTCTAAAAAAATTAAAATAAACTAGTCTCTTCTCTCAACAAAAGAAGAGTTATCAAAGAAAGAGAAAAGAAACAGTGAGAGAGCAGTACAAACTATCTGCATCCTAAACCAGGCTGTCAAATAGTGCATGTCATAACTAACAGCTTTTTTGGCACTAACAATTCTCTTCATTTTCTTCATGTTCACATTCACACAAAGTTTAACTAACCAGTAAAGTGATTAGTGACAGCATAAAACCACAATGAGTGTTCCACAAACAATTAAAGGGACCTGAAAGTACTTTTGAATAAAACATATCATTTTCAAAGAACACTGAATTGTCTGCTTTAGGGATATTATAACCAAACTCACCAGTTCACTGAAATGTTTTTTACTATCTTTCCAAATAACCTTCCTTGTCAAAATTCAATGAATGCACATTTCAAGCAATACTGAATTTGTGCCTATGATTCCAAATATTACTCAATTTTGTCTTCTAAATAACACAACTAGCATTTAATGTACCAAATACCTTTTTTTCACCAGGGTTTTGTTTTTCTTCTTCATCAGTTAGGCATTCCGGGTCTTTTTCAAAATCATCCTCATATTCTGCATTTTCTGTTAAATCACCCACATCTTCTTGATCTTCCTTTTCACTCATTTTGGTGCTGTGTTAGAGTTATACTACAAAAAGGAGAGGGAATAAAATGTTTTCAAACCCTAGTGACACACGAACACTGGTATCTCTTGTGACACCCACATCAAACTTGTGAGCAGTATTAATACAAGCATGTTAGACAGTGCCACAGCACCTCAGGACTAAGGATCACCAGTCGTTCATAAACTTGAATGGTTTTGGCCTTTCCAGCTCTGGCTACTGGGAGAAGGTTTGAGTTAAAACAAATCAAGGTGATTTAATGTCTCTGACAGAGCTTAAACTAGAACGCATGATCTTTTAACAGTAAGCCTTGTGCTTGGACAAAGAGACCACTACTTTATGTTAGCTAGAAGTGCTACAAACTTCTTGCTTGTATCTTACCTTGTATCTTATATTGTTTAAACGCAATGTAACTTTAAACACTCATTGACCTGTTAATCAGGCTGGATACAGTCATGCTCATGACAAAACAGAAGATGAGCCACTACAAGGACTGAATCTTTAAAAAAATCTTTGTCCTGCATAGCACACAGGTGCCACCAGCTCCTGAAGGATTACTTAAATGCCAGTACTTGGTGCTCCAGGCTGACTGCCTGCTGCCCCTTGTCTCAGGTCACTCAGTACAAGGCATCAACAACATAGAAGTTTAAAGATGTGGACACACTCACAAGCCTAGAGAGCTGATTCTGGTCTGTTTATAGCTTTAGCCCTTCATCATTCCTTCAATAATTTGTTTATTTCTTTTTACAAAAGCAGCACAGAAGAAAACATCAATTATTAAAACGTTCCTGTTCTTTTTGTACCATCTGCTGTAGGCTGGAAGATGCCACTGCTACATGTCTTTATTATGATTAATGTGTCATTTTCAATACATTAAAGATCGTGGTTGTTGTGACAGAACAAGGAGCAATGGGTACAAATTGAAAGAGAAGAAATTTAGGTTAGATATTAGGATGAAAATCTTTCTTGTTTCAGTGGTTCTCCCTGGAACAGGTTTCCCAGGGAGACTGTAGTTGCCCCATTCCTGAAAGTCTTCAAGACCAGGTTGGATGGTGCTTTGATCAACCTGGTCTAGTGGAAAGAGTCCCTACCCGTGGCAGAGGTCACAATTTGATGCTCTTTAAGGTCCATTCCAACCCCTTAACATTCTATGATATGGCAATACAATATGGGATGTAAGAGAGAGCTCTGACTCTGGGTGGCTCTTGCTGTGTGACCATCTTGCCCTTCCAAACAAGAATGAAAGAGAATCACAGAATCAGAGAATCCTGAATCAACAAGGGTTGCACTTAGACTGTCAAATCTGTCTATGCATTTTGTAAAAACCCTCTCATCCAGCAGATGTTGCCTAAATTCTTTGAAGTTTTGTTTTGAGTTCTGATGAGAATCTCTGAGTTCTCAGTTATTTATTCTCAGGATCACCACGTCTGCTTCTTAGAACTCTGTATTTCATGCTGGAAAAGAGTGATGTTCTTTTAAACCTCAAAACTTAGTCAAGATTTGTTTTTAGAGTGGTAATAAAGCTGGGCATTTTTTGCTGCAAAATTGTTTGTACAAAAACTTTTAAAAGCTCTTCCTTTTCCTTGATCTATATGTTGTTCAAGAAAATCTGGCAGTTCACTTCTTTTTAGCTACCACTTGCCACCAGAATCACTCATTCACACTAGATTTCGCAGAATTAAAATTTTTAGAGCTCATTCAGAATGTTGCCTTGGCTTTCCACACCATATCTATTTCCATCATGTTTTTCCTGCACCACCTCACATGACATGTAATGATTTCTGCTGGGAAATGCCCCTTCCTTCACAAATATCCTTGGTTTGGGTGATGATGTACCTGGGATCTTAGTGGAGATACTTTGCTCTAGTGCATCTTCAGCACAAAAGAACTATTTCTCTGATTTCATTATTATGATAAGCAGATACAAAAGCTGCACAGATGAATTGTGCCTTTATAAAAATATGTTCACATCAGTCTGTGGGCACAGTCACAACAAGAGCCGGGACAGAGCGACGGATTTCTGTCGCTTTGTCCTTCTGCACTAAAACATACACACATACACAGATCCACGAACCCGAACCCCACGCGGGGCGGCGGGGAACGTCCTCACCAGCACTCCCTGTTGCCCGGGGACACGCCGGGCCCGCCGCTCCCTGCCGGGGCCACCGCCCGGCCTTGCGGTTGCCGTGACAGCGGCGGGACGCGCTGTCCTGCGGCGCCGGCCGACCGCACCACGGCGGCTCCCGAGGGACAAACACCGCCTCCCGACGGAAAAACACTGCCTCCGGAGGGACGAACACCGCCTCCCGAGGGACGAACACCGCCTCCGGAGGGACGAACACCGCCTCCCGAGGGACGAACACTGCCTCCCGAGGGACGAACACCGCCCCCGGCGGGGCAGGCCGGGCCGCGCCGCCCCGTTGCCATGGAGACGGGCCCTCCGCGCCAGGGCGCCCCTCCCTGCCCCCTTCTCCGTGTGGGACCTCACGCGTGGAAACTGTGGGGAAGCAGAGCGCTAAGGCGAGCGGGGACACACACACCCCACCGGGAGAGGGGCCGGAGTGCGGCAGGCGGCTCGCCCGGTCCAGCTGAAAGCCCTCCATGGTGCTGTTAAATTATGCACTCCTCAGGGGCAGCCTCGGTTTGCGTGTTGTATTATTGATCATGCTCCGGCTGGCAACGAGCAATCGGATCGGCCCAAGAGCCAGCAGTGTCAGGATTTGGGCTTTTATTAATCACGGAATCATAGAATTGTTTGGGTTGGAACGGGATCTTGAAGCTCCAAGGCCCTCGCCGTGGGCCGGGACACCTTCCACTGGACCAGGATGCTCAGAGCCCCATCCAGCATGGCCCTGAACACCTCCAGGGATGGGGCATCCACAGCTTCTCTGGACAACCTGTTCCAGTGTCTTACCACTAACGAAGACAGCACTGAATCTCCAGAGACACACCTCTCTATGTTAACCATACACTGCTGCTTGAACTTGGAAATGGGAAAACAGAACAAAAAATCAAAGCAAAACAAAAAACAAAACAAAACAAAACAAAAAAAAAAAAAAAAAGGAGGAAAAGACCCCAAACCCCTGAATTAATTCCCATCTGAAAAAAAAAAAACCCAAAACCAGGTCAAAAACCCCACCCTGATTTACCTGTGGAGCTATGGGGGCTGGCAGAGGGAGAAGGATCAGACTCCTCAGCGGAGCTGGAGGGAGGTGGCAGGTTGCAGTCTCCTCTAGGGAGGACCAAACACCTCACAGGAGTTTAGTGGATGCTGTACCTCTGAGGCCAGCAAGTCCCCAAAGAGCTGTGTGACCACCAGACTCTCCACAGAGCATATGCAGAGCTCACTGCAAGGGTGAGCAGCTGTCAGCAGCCCTTCAGGGTGATAAAGTTCACTCGGCATCACAAAATGATTCCCAGCACTGCATTTTTATGACCCTCCTCCTGTCAGCTGGGGCTGCAATAGTATGGACCCGTCTGAGGGGAAAGAGGGGAGAGAGCGAGGGAGAGGGTTCTCACTGGCAGCACTGACATGGTGCCCATCACACTGTCCCTTACAGTGGGACAGTGGCCCCAAGCTCTGAATACACTGGCCTGGCAAAACAAAGGATGACTGTCTACAAGGCCACACACCTCAGAGAGCAGCACCTCCCCAGTGCTAAAGGGTTCATGCTAATGAAAGAAAATACAGGCAAAAAACAGCCACGAAGCCAGAGCTCTGATAACAGAGTAACTCAAGTAGGAACCCTTTCACTCAAAGCCCCAAGGGACAGAAAAGCTGAACCCTTTCAAGGTGGGGTTCATGAGTTCTCTAAAGACATCTGTCATCATAGGCCACATGCCATAGGAGGAGGCTGGAGTCCATGACCTCAGGGTTTCTGTGCATCCTACATCATACAGTGAAAAAGAAAACCAGGTTTTGACATTGATTCTAGTGGTCTGGAAGGACTCCCTTACATTTACCAGAAATAATCTCAGTTACCTGCTTGGCAGTTGTTCCTGCTGTACCTGGCAAAAACTTCAAGCAGTGACCTCACCCAGGGCATGCAGTTATCCCACCCTTGAAGATAATATGCGAAATTTCTGATTTTCCACATTTTAGTTTGACAAGTTCACAGGAGACTAAAATACAGAGAACTGGGTACAATACCAAGGCTTTCTGCTCTGGTTTTATTGTAAGACTATCCCTCATCTTAAAAGCCAGTGCTGTTCTTTTCATTCACAAGAGATGCTTTATGTGACTAATTACAAATCATTATGATTAAGACAAGGATTAGACCCCATTGCTGGGATGTCAAGCTGTTATGTTTGATAATAATAATGATTTAAGGTCAATGAAAATTCACCATTCATTAACCCACATGTCATTAAATGTAGGTTTTAAGATGTTCCCATGCGTGAGGAAGCTGCAGAGTCATGAAAAATGCAACGAGAACAGTAAAGCAGTGCAGGGCTCCAAGGACAGACCCTGACATGTTGGCTGCTGTTTTCCATGTCACTAATGCATCAGACACTGTGTTCAGGGAACAGATTCATGTAGAGTGAGTGTGTTTCACAGTGAAAAGCTGCATAACATCTCCAGAGCAATGTTAAACAAGCACCTTAACATCTTTTTTATGTAGTGTAGGAAACAGTTGACAGTGTCAAACGCCACTGGGAAGAGGGTACAGAGCATCCAGTTTCCTGCCCGTTCCATAGCCAAAGTCTCTCTTTCCTTTCCAGTACTCGGCTGCGATCACACTGATAGAGAAGAAAACGCAACAGCTTCCACACAGAGCACTTCCCTTTCCCTGAGAGCACTGCCAGAGCAGCTGGCTGTGTCACACATGCACACAGCCTCAGCAGCGGTTGAGTGTAACCCTGCCTTGCCCTAGTGGGCTCTCACAGCCACTGCTAGCCCAGGGGGACAGCAGTGGGTGCTGCTCCTGAAACAGCAGCCTCTGGCAGCTCTTACTATTCCTTGCTTTTTGGACAGAACAAGCCCAGCACCCAGTTTTTCACTGTAGCAGTGATCCCAGGAACTACGCTTCAGCCTACCACCACCATAGCGTGCCCAGTGCAGGACAGACATTCAGTTGTAACACTCACCTCTAGCAGCCCCAGCATCAACTGGAACAAAGAAACCCCAGGCAGACTGCAGCGTGTAGTGTTTATCTCATCTCCGCCAAACCGCACCGCATGCTCTATCTCCAGTGCAGAAATTCCGCTCCTTCTCAGCAGCTGCGTGCCCCTTCCAGCTCTCTCAGCTGTACACAGTGTGGGGGGATGTGATGGGAGGAGCAAGGAGTGCCACAGTTCACGTGGACTTGCTTCACTTGCAGGAGAGAGCAGCTTTTCACCAGCACCAGATGAGAAACTTGAACCCACCTTAAGGGTAATGCTATACCTGTATGACCTACTATTTATATTCCTGACACATGCAGGCAGAGATTTTAATCCCCCCCACTGTCAAGAAACTCATCCCTCAGCTGACTCCTGTATTCACCCAGGGAAGGCAGATGAATGAAATTCAGAACAGACCAATATACTAACAGTCTATCCTTCAGCAATAAAACTCAGCAATAAAGCTGTGAAGGAAGCACGTGTAAGAAAGCCTCCCCTCTTCCTTTCCTCCCCAGAACACCCCCTTGCTCTTGTTTTTGGTGTTGTGCAGAAGGCTTGTTGGGTTACTACCCACACAAACCACTGTGCCCTCAAGCCTAGCCTGTACTGTGGAGTACAAGCCACATCTAGAAACAGCACAGGAGAGTCTTCCAAGGCTTTGTGCCAGGCTGGGAAGCTTACAGCACTTCTCCTTTAAGGCCTCAATTTTATAATTAGGTCAATGTAAGTAGAAAGGTTCTCCTGCATGGCAAACCTACATCTGCTTTTCCTCACTGTCACCCCCAGTTAGACTGGAGCTACCCTACATCAGTGAGTGATGATCTCCCTCACTAGACCAGTCTGGAATTAGAGTGGTGCTTCTGGACTGCTCAGAAGTTAAGAATCCTCAATACAAGACACAGAGAGTTATGCAAACCTACACAAGCCAGCCAGGAACTATTAGCTTCTTGAAGCCTTGCTTCTTTTTGCATGTTTTGTTCTAAACTGTTTACCTCTTTGTTACAAAGATGCTCAGAACAACCTGCAGCAGCAGTGCTGTGGATTAGCAGGTATCAAAATAGAAAAAAACCCCACTGTCCACACAGGATATCTCAGAGTATTTTTATTTAACAAAAATAGTGTTTAATTAGAAACCAACAATGTCCATATGGTTACAGATTTTCATAAGCATCATTGTTAACATTGCATACAGCTCCAGTCAGGCTCTATAGTCACCTCATCACCACAGCAACAGCACAGCTCAGAACCTGAACAACATCCAGGTGTGGCTTCCACACACTGTGGGCCTGAAGACACAGCATAGCAAGCTTTTCTACTGTAGTTGCCACAGTTTCATTACTTTGGTACAAAAATCACTGATATTGCTGTAAGTCATTGGTTAATTTATGACTTGCTTTTAAACTAACTGGCCTGTTCCCCATCAGAGATTTGATGTCTGTATGAAAAATATGATTAAAATTGAGCTGCTCCTTTTGGTCACTCGACAGGAGAGCTGTACACCCACTACCCCTGCCTTGCTCCAATTGCCATCAGACCAAGGAACTCAAAGGACAGACTATCCCTGTCCCAGGACAGCTCATCAGGTAGCAATTCATGGCTTCAGATTTTGTGGTTTTTAAAAAAAACAAAAAATTGTAGAGAAAGGAATATATACATGGGTGGCTTCAAGTTTACATTTCAGGATAAGGCAGTTAAATTTACATATGTAAATGCCAGTGCAGCTGAGCCCCTCTTTAGGGGGCTGTTTTAGGAGGCAGCCTGCAGAAAGAAAAGCTCTGGGGAGTGGGCTCCCCTGAGCAGCCAGCCTGGAAGGACTCCCTGGATCCCAGGCAGCACATGCCAAACACATTAATCATGAACCTTGTGTGGTAAAGGCCGAGGCTCACAGAAGGTGATGAGAAATGTCCCAGCCGGGGGGAAAACACCTTCCCAACCCCAATACTGTGAAGTCTCCATGGCACTAAATGCAGATGATGAACCAAAATTGCTTCTTCAGGTGAAAGAAGGAGCTCTAACGAACACACAGAGAGAAGGCACAGAGGGAAAGGCTGCATTGCACCTTCTCCCTTGCCAGCTCTCCTGTACACCTAAACTCACCACAACCTGCATGGCAACAGGCACACTCCATAGGCGTTTGTTGCTGTGCTGATCATGCTGCCTGAGTATCCAGGTGCCTAAGCCCAGAACAACTGTGTGCAATTCCTCCTTAATGTTGAGGCAATTTGGAAAAAATAAATTATTTTAAAAAACAGATATGAGGCAAGTCCCAAATTGCTTAAACTGGACAAAACGAAAGCATTGCCCACCCTAAACATTCATAGTTCTGATCATGTGGAAAGAAGAGGTAGAACTAGTGGACAGAGACCAACCAGAAGCATAAAGGCATTTTAAAATAACAGTGGAAAAATGACAGACCATATATCATAATTTTCCAGAGCCTCAGGCAATCATTCGGCTAACTACCATAATTGAAGATGTCAATTTAATCACCACAGTCACAATTCTCTAAGGGCATAAAGAGTAGCTTAAAATCATGTGAGTTACCTTCCTTCTCAGTGCTATACTAACATAGAGCACCCTCTGAAACAGTTCATCCAGTGGGTTGTAAGGCAAAGACTCCTGTAATCACAGGAATTTGCAGCACCAAGGGACAAAGGCAAAGTTATCCAAGGGTCCCTTGGATTAGCATTTTGCCTATGTCCACTCTCTCCAAGCTTCCCCCCCCCCAGTTACAGTCCCTTGGGCACAGGCCTTTGTGGCATAAGTTAGTGCTGCTGATAGCCCATCCACCAGTGCCATAAATTGCCCCAGGACACAGTTATGTTTTTGGGGAAGCACCATGATCAGCTAAGGGAAACCTCTGGCAGCAGGGATGACAGACAGGAACAGGAGAAACAGTACAAGCTCCTCAAGGAAGCATGTGCGTATGCAGAAACATAAGTGTACCAGTCCTCAGAACAGAGCATCCAGCATCACAGGGCAGCTCCAGTGAGAGCCACACTGCAGAGCACAGTCCTCTGCCCACCCCTATCCCAGGCCTGGGGGGCTCCCCACAGAGAGGTCTGAGAGTGCACCCTCATTTCTGCCCTGTAGCAGCACCTCATGACAGAGAGCAGCAGTTGACCAGACAATCACAAAACTGCCTGTAGATGGACAATGTTAGACTAAAACCTCCCAAGGTTCTCATTCTTTGAGAAAACTTGCTGTTCTTTGCTGCACATCCCATACATGCAACAGAAGAACAAAAGGCATTTTAGAAAGAAGATATTTGTTCTTACTTACGTAAGAGCTAATACATTCATCTTCTAAAATGTGCTACTAATATAGTATAAATGTGGATCATATACCATTAAGGTGACTGCCTTGGGAAGAAAAGGCAGAGATTAAAAACAGACCTATATCTTCATTTGCAGTCACCAAGAGTCTTTACTTGGTGCACTACTGGCTTTCAGGAGATCTGCTTTGCACCTGTTCTAGTCTTGTATAACCTCTCACAATCCTGCAGATGCCGCTGACCAAGAACACCAGTGAGATGGCCGCAAAATAAGAGGCGTAAATCATGAACTGCAGAGAAGAGGGAAAAAAATAATAAAAAAAATGGTTAAACCAAGCAGTTACCAGATTTATAGGGATGTTAATAAAATAAATGAGTTCTCTTCCACTTCTAAAATATCAGGAATCAGTGGTTATTTCTCTGTCAAATCCTTGACCCAGAAGCAGGTAGCTGAGAAGATTTACAGCTTCCTTTATCTTCCTCCCTTCCCCACCTCCCATCAATAAAGGTAAGAGCATCTATCATACCTGGGTGAAGATGTCCAAGCCAAGCCCACTTGCATCCACAACAATCACAGTGAGCAGAGTCTGAAGTGCTAAAGCAATGAAAGTATTGACCCCAAACACCAGGGCATACCGCTCCACACTGAGATTTGTGGCAATCTGGAACCTGGAAAGAAAAGGACAACCAGAAACATAAGGGAAGAATCAGGGGAATGCATGAATGGCAGGAACATTTCTGGACAGAACGACTACGCAACCTCAGGGAGTTACATTGACTGGTTCAGTATTTTCCACAGCTAAATTATCTTGCACAGATAGGGTCCTTTTCTAAATAGGATCATGATGGACAAACTTAGAAGCTAGAAGAGACCCATAAACATATGCAATGCTTTTTTAAAAAACAAACAACCCAACACACCACATCAGGAGCTCTGTGGGTTTCAATGTTACTGAAGCAGCCCTGCTGACTGATGTAAAGGGTCTTGTCACATGGAGGAGAAGCAATCCACTCTGACCCCAGAGAGCTGTTGGCAATCTCAAAGCTTCAGTCTGTTGCTGTGTGGTCCATAACCTTTTGCATCCTTCTAACCAGAACTCTCTTTGCAGTTGCCAGTTTCAGCATCACCCCTCTTCTTGTGCTTGAGCTGTCTTGGAGTGATTTTGTGGTTCAAAACCAGCTATGCTTTCCTCCCCAAAGTGGCAAATAACATTGAAGTAGTTTTCCTGCCGGCCGGTTAGGGGAAGTTGATGCTTCAATACAGGCGAAGCATTGTCCTTTCCTCATCTGTTAACACTTCACTCCAGCCCCATTTATGAAAAACATCCCCCTAGCAATCAGCACTACCTAATATTTAGAAGTAGTCACTTCAGTGTCACAAGACTTTTAAGCTTGGGCACACTGCCAGCCAAATATATCTCCATGCCTCAGTTTCCAACCTGAAACACAACACAACCCTTGCAACAGGAAGGTTGTTACGCAGGAAATGCAGTGCTTTCACACCAGCTGTAACCTTGAGAGCAGTTTACATTACAGAGATACTCACGTTGCTATTGTGATTAGCATCATGTAGATAATTCTGAAGATGACATAGGATGCATAGCACACCCAGATGTTACGAACAGTGTCCATGACATACACAGCAGCAGCAATAAGAAAGGAGAACAGGGCAAGTGCCACTTCACCCCACATTGCCCAGGATGTTTTTATGTGACCCACAACAACGACTGCAACAGCTCCTGTGAGGGGAAGGAAAGCATAAATCTCAGTAATTACAGCTGGAGCAATTTGGAGATGGTGCACTGGGAGCTCTGTAGGCCCTAACAGCCAATGAAGTGGAGGACACAAATGGGAGCACATCAGCAGCTCTCCTTCCTCACCCCTCCCTCACCTGGAACTCTGCTGTAAACTCCCATTTACTTTTACAGAAATAGGAAAAAAAAAATACATAGGTCAATGCTGACTGCCTCTAAAGCGCCCCTCTGGCTCCAGAAGCACAACAGCCCTAGGCTCAGACCACTGCCACTCAGTCCTCTACGCTTGACTGTGGCAGTGCTGTCAATAATTGGGCATTTTCTGTTGAGAAATGCAAACCCTGGTCCTCAAAAGCACTCACCCAATTATTTAGTGGTGCTTTAGCAGAGGGTAGGAAGGAGAAAGACACTGCTCACTTTAATGCACAGCTGTTAGAGCTCTCTCCCAGAAAGCAGAAAAATCTACATTTACTGTCGTCCCCACACTGGGCTGTAAGAGTGAGTAAGACAAGGAGTCCAAATCCACATCTCCTGGGAGGCAGCCTAATCACAGGCTATAATCATGAACTATTGATTGTGCAAGAACAATCCTTTACAATCCAGACAGGTTTGTAACTCTGGCTGGATTTTATGAGGGGGGGATGGGGATAAAAGACAAATCACAGGACGGGAAAGCACGTGGTATTTCATGCAATTCAATGAGCAGACAAGGTGTGTTTCATGCACTATCACAGTTGCAACTACTGAGAAGCCTAAATACATATTATATTAATAGAAAATTCCCATTCCAAGTAAGCTTTGTTCTGCAAACAAGCCAAATAGCAACCAACAGTATAATGGCTGTACACAGCAAACCCGACAAACAGTATACTGACAAAGGGAGGTTTACAGGACGTCTCTGAAAAACAGGATTGTGTTCAGCAGTAGACCACTGCACAGAAGTGCTACAGTGCAGTATCTAAGCTCTTTGTAGCCCTTAGCTGGCATGCTGTCTTAGAAAACCTTCAAGCTCACCAAGACTCCTTATGTACCACCAGTTTGCACAAGCCTGCAATCCTGTCAGACTTTACATCAATCTTACAGACTGGTGAGGAAGGGCACTATGCCAAGGGAAAGGATTTATTTTCCCCCACTAAAGTCTTCTTGGTGCCTACTGCGACATGATCTGACTAACATCTTGTTCTTTGAAAGTCTGGCTCCCCCAGTAGCAAAACTCTGAGATGCAAAAAGAAGCTAAGTCCTAGAGCCTTCTTTCTACTGTCTCAGCAATTATGAAATTTGGGAACAGACATGAGGATCTCATGGCAATTCACGAAACTGTACTCTCCCTATGTGCCAAGGTTGTATCACCTAATTAAGATATTCAGTCTCTGTACTTCAATGAAACACATTCAGCTGATCTAGTAGTTTCACAACCCAACTGATAAAGGATTGCCACATTACAAAGAAGGTGCAGGGATGCAACCTAACAGTCAGCTGCTCTCCCTGGAAGGAACACTATTTCTCCTTCCCAGGACACGGAGCTGACAGCTACATGAGTCACCATGCCAACTTAAACCCTCCTGCAGGGCAGGGATGGCAACAGCACCTTATGCAAAGGTTGTCAAACGTTCCTCCTAACTGAGCACAGAATGACTAAGAGCAATGAAAATGGCAAACCTGATCTGGGATGCAGCAGGAGAGGTATTTCTAGTACAGGGAGAAGAGTGGACAGCATGTTGCTCTGTAAGTCTGAGGCCTCACTGAATAAAGTTGAGAGTAATTCTGATTATCCACCTTCAAAAAGAATGCAACTCAAACCAGGTTTGGTGCAAAGATGGGCTAATAAGGAAGAGAACAAAGAATAACTTTAACTTTACCAAAGAATAACTAGAAAAACCTGGCTTGTCTGGCCCAGAGCAAAAATTTTATGCTAAAATACAACCTTGGCATGACATCAGAGATAAATAAACAGCTCATTAATAAATTCAAAGTGGAAATCAGAAGTTAGAGCATTTGCACTAGCGCCTAGGAAGTCAGGTCACTGCATGCTCATTCTTAACAGGTGTTAGGACTTCCAGTCCTGTCACACACTTCAAGCTTTTAGCTGTGGCTATTAATTCATTAAACTCTGCTTCTTTCAAGCAATTTATCTCTATCAGCTGGAGGGATTCTGTCTTTTGAGCAGTTCAGATTAATTTGGCTGAAAACATCACCCAAAGTGATTCAATATTTATAAATATGATACTTGAGCAAAAAATCAAAATGGGAAACTAAAAACTTCAGTCTTACAAGAGTTTAGGCCCATAGTTCACAGGCCTTTTAAAAAAGGACCTTGTTATCAAAGGCATTTATGATAAGGTTTGAAGAATACCCCTCCCCTCCTTTTTTTAATGTTTTAAATTGTACTGCTATTAGGCCACATTATGGGTCTTCTTTTCCTTGATACCAATTCTTCTCTTT
The DNA here is from genome assembly GCA_013400435.1 of Pycnonotus jocosus. Taxonomy (NCBI): domain Eukaryota; kingdom Metazoa; phylum Chordata; class Aves; order Passeriformes; family Pycnonotidae; genus Pycnonotus; species Pycnonotus jocosus. Next base: position 184,960 of record VWYP01000825.1, on the reverse strand, counting down.
TTGGGACAAAGGTAGGATGGTAGAGGAAGCCAATCCAAACAAGAAGTAAGAGCCACAGGCTCATGCTAGAGTGGAGAAACAATGTATGAGAGCAAGCTATTCAAGGGCAGGTTTCGCACTCCAGAGACTGAATAGACAAAGCCATCAAGCTGCCAACAGTTTCAAACCCAACTAACAATGGGTTTTGGACCAGCTTTTAGAACTATAAACCACCCACAGCTTCTTACTGAACTTCAAGAAGGGGCTGAGCACACCCAAGGAAGTACTAATAATTTGTTTGTGTACCTTGGTTTCTTTTGCCCCCAAGTAGGTGATGTCCACAGCAGATGATGGAACAATGACTCCATCAAAGAAAAGGGGCAAGCTGCAGCAGCACCTAGGAAACCCTTGTAAGGGTATGTTAGCTACTTTTAAAAGGTATTGTCCTAGTTCTGGTAATGAAACAGTATTAAACAACTTCATAAACAAATGCTTGTGTTGACTGACCTACCTGTCCCTTTCAAGTCAATCAACTTCTTTCATCTTAATAGCTTCTGCTCCTGACAGTGCTGGAATGACTAACCATGGCTCACTGCATGCTGTGTGCATACAGGAAACCTTCACAGGCTCCTGGAGGAAAACCAAACTCACAGGACCCCATGTCTGACTCTGAGTGGCTAAAACAAACATAACCCCACTGTCATGGTGACAGCCAAGAACACAGTCAGCCACATGCCTGGAGCCTTCTGCCAAGTATTTCAGAATGAAGATTGGCTTGGGAGGTTCCTCTAAACACCTACGTACTGAATCAGGGCTGCTTCAGCAACTCACTCACACTGAGCACCCCACCTGTGTATGTCAGGGAAGACTCACCCCAAATGCCTCTCCTGCATGCTTGGGGGAATGCATGGCACTTCCAAGCCACGCTCTAGTGACCTTGAGGGAAACAAGACATTTCTAACAGCAGAGCAGGAGCTAAGCCAGAAGCTTACCCAGGAGCGTCGAGGCTGCCTCCACAGCACCATTGTAGATGTCTGCGCTGTGAGAAGGCAGCACCATCTCCCACAGGCCCTGAGCGTAGTTGATGACCTGAAAGTAGCCACAGGTGGACAGTGCCCACCACACAGACCAGCAGAGCATGGTCCTGGAGGAGTAGCACTGCAGAAAGTCTTGCCAGAGATCTCTGAGCACCTTTACGATGTCGACTTTCTGCTTCTGCATAGAATGGAGAAGGAAGGGGAGAGAAATGTTAAGTCTTTGTTTATTAATTCTTCACACAGCTCCATAAAATTGCCCCTTTCAGGTGGTCTGATCACTGGTGAATGACAATCCCACTCTTGGACACAAACCCCACAGAGTAATGAATAAGAAGCTTTCCCATCCCACAGTCTCTGTGCCCAACAGGGCCATATCCTTACACGCAGAGGAAGGGTTCGGTGCCAGGCATCTCTCCATCTCTGGCTCTCCCCGGCAGAGAGCAGGGACTGCGCCATGTTATGTGAGCAACTGAAGGGTACCAGAGAAGAAACACCAGAGAACAGGACATAATATCCACTTTGACAAGACAGGATCAGAAGCCAGCTATTTACATCATAAAGGCAAAAAGTACCACTGACACTTTCAAGTCTTGATTCAAATCCGACCAAATTTTGTAGCACAGAGAACTATATCTGTCCCCAAATATGTTGATTTTCTTTGGAACAGACATTGGGAGTTTATAAATACTGAAAGAAGCAATCTCATTACCACACACTCTGCCCCTGTTGAAGCTCACCAATGCAAGAAGGTGAGAGATGTCACCTGGGGATCTAAAGGGAAACAGAAGCTACTTCCACCAGACACTGCTGTTGCAAATGGCAGCTCCTGCACATACAAATGGCATGAGATAAAAATTAAACTTTCCACTCCAAACCTTTCTAGAAAAAGCATGAAAGGGAGTAGACCCTTAAATAGATCAATTTCAGCAACAGACGATGATAATAATCAAAATTGCTTTTTACATGCAGGCTGTTACAGTCCTGTTGTATACCACTTTATGTCAACAGCAGCAGAAGAAAAGAGCATGTCTTTACTTTGTAGACAAAGGCTCCTGGTTACACTTGCTGCATGGACACATGTACAGACACAGTGTAGACTCTATAGGGCAGGACCCTTCTAGGCTGAGTAGGAGAGGAGCAGTTACTTCATGTGAGACTGGGCAGAGCCCCAAGGTCCACCCAGCACCTCAGGCCCCTCTGAACTTGGATTCCCTGCAGGGAAACACACAGCTTCGTCACAGGACTGAGCTATTGCACATTGTGCTGTCACACGTCCAGTTTCAGAGTGATTTCCAGACAGCAGCAGCAACTTTGAGCTCTTGGCATTATGCCCTTTCCCGGGGAATCATGCAGTGTGTGCCTGGGAAAGACTATTTTCCATGAGCAATAAAACTCATTTCAAAAGGTTTCTACTGAAACCTCGAAAGACCACAGCCTGAAACCTGTCCTGAACTTCCTTTCTTCCACCTTTCTTCCTTTCTTCAAGTGTCACTGGTTTCTAAGCACCTTTATTAAACACCACACAGTCCCACCAGTTCTTTGCCAATGGCGTAACTCTTGCTCTGCATGTGGATACCGTTCCTCCAAAACACAACAGAACAACCTGGGAAGAGGTGAGCTTGTGGCAATGTGACTTTAGCACATAACTCCCACACAGACGATTTCACACGCAGCTCAAGTTTAGGCACAGGAAAACAGGAGAAGGGAACAGTCACACACAGTATAAAAACTGATTTGGCTGTTCAGCCCCAAGCATGTGTCTGATAAGACAGAAAGGCCCACCCTGCCCTGGCAGTCCCTCTTCAGTACAATTATTCCTACAGCCATGAAATATGGTCGCTGTTACCTCAGTGAGAGGGACAACCATCACACTCCAGTGCTTTTCTGCCTTCAGCACCTGGTGTAAGTGACCTCTGGGGAGTTAGGCAGGTGTACTTGCTCCTTTTCTACTTCACTACTTGGGGACTACATGTACTCTCACAGGAGAGGAATAAGGTAAACAAAAGATATGGACAAGTTTTATGTTTATGGCACAGGATTTCTCTTAAAAAATGCCCTTCAGCACACAACCACAACTTGGGTAAAAATATCCTTGCTCACACAAGATCATGCTGGATGGGGCAGGATTAAGTCCCTGGAATGTTAATACCCTTAATTCCCAGCTGTAGCTGGAGAAGCAGAAAGCAGCCCTGGATGCTGCCACCCCAAACCAGCTACCTGTGGCTTACTTGCTAAGAAATACCCACTGCTGACTAATCCAGCAGCTGCACTTACTTTCTGGCTTGTCCTCAGAACCATCTCCTTCTGTCTGAGGAGGAAGGCTGGCCTCTCCCCAGGGCGTGGAGTCCCCCTGCCAGGAATCTCCACGTGTTTGCATTTCCTGGAACAATGTGGCCAGCAGGCAACTACACACTCACACTGAGCCTCAAAACTGGAGGCTGCTCACCCACAGCGGGACCCAGCACATCCCTTCACCAAGCAAGGGTCCCTGCACTTGTTTCCACACAAATGACTTTGCCAAGCTATGCAGCCCAGAAGAGCCACAAGTCAGGGCACTGCCTTGGCACTCTCAGGGGCTGCATTAAGCTCATATTATGCTGATGTGCTTCCTGCAATTTATCCACATTCTGCCCTTCTATAACTAATCAACATCTGTTTCCAAGTGCTCTCAATAATTACTGCAGTTTCATTCCTAGACCAGTTCATACGATAAACCCCAATTACTACACAGCATATTACAGTCTAACTTGCACAACAGTTGGAATAAAAATGTCAAAATGCGAGTGTAACAAGAATTGCCTTTTTTCTGCAAGCCACTGGGTGCATCCAGAAGCACACACAGAGTTTGGACATATGCTCAGTGTTTAGTGTCCCAGAGATGCCCCTTCCTTTGCACCATTGGATGGCAATCTGATGCCCAGAGCATTCAAACTGCAGCCTTGTGAAACAAGAAGAGCAATTTCAGAAAAACTAAGGAGCAGCCTACCACGCTCAAACAGCAAAAGGATGCCAGTAATAATTCTCCCTGCGGCTCACATAAGGAAGTGGGTTTAAGTAAGGGGATACTTTTTTGCTGTTAGATATTACATCTCTACTGCTGCATACACATGCATGTGTGACAACCACGTCAGTATGGCATCTTCTACTAATGCACACTCAGGGCACGACTCACCTGTTTCTCTGCTGAATGACCCTCCCCATTTAAGGGAACTTTTGTTTCATCCTCCCAGCCAGGTGCCCTCTGCACATCGGGATGATCTTGGACAGCCGCTCCATTTTTACAGTCCATGACCTTCATTTCACAACTAAGCCGCTGGCTTGCGTGGTGATGAAAGAAAAGGCTTTTTTGCGGCATGGGCAGGAACCACGCCGTGCCAAAGGCAATGGATATGCTGGTTAAGGAGATAACGTTCAAGCTGAAGAGGGACCATCCCGCCACTGACACAAGGACCTGCCCAGACACCGAGCCCACCGTGTAGCCCACCAGGGTGGCACTTCGGCAGTAGCTGGTGACCTTCTGGTACAGGTTGATATCGACGACGCTGTAGATGTAGGAATAATAGGCGATGTCGGTGGCAGTCCCCATCCCGTAAAAGAACTCGAGGAACTGGATGGCCCGCAGCCCCTGGGCGTACAGCAGCATGAACCAGGTGACGATGAGGCTCAGGCCCTGCAGCAGGACCACGGGCTTGTACCGCAGGTAGTCCGTGGCCAGGAACACGGGGAAGAGCAGCGCCAGGTAGGAGTAAGTCCACACCGGATAAATCTCGTTGAACACCTGCGGGAGGGAAAAGACGGCGGTGACCGCCAGCCCTCACGTACTGCGAACAAGCACAGACACAGAGACAAACACACATCCTGCGGGGAGCAGGGGGAGAAAGGCACCCGGGGCCGCGGTACCTGGGTCTCGGAGAGGTTCTTGTGCGGTCCCAGCAGGTACCGGGTGAGGAAAGGCTCCGACGGCCGCACGCTGCAGAAGAAGCCGTAGGCGCAGAGCAGCGCCGTGGGCAGTGCCCAGCAGCACGCTCCGCCGCCGGCAGCCCGGGCGGAGCGCCGCGCCGGCCGCCCCCCGTGCGAGTCCNGGTCACGGGCGCGTCCCGGTCACCTCTCGAGAGGCGGCTCCGGCCCCGGCCCGCGGCGCTGCGCCCCACGCTGATTGGCCGACGGGAAGGGGGAGGGCCTAACTGCCTCTCTCGGATTGGGCGAGGCCACCCCGTGGGCGGGGCCTGCAGCCACGCGGGCGGGAGGGGCGGGGCAGGGCCGGGATCCCCCCGGGTCGTCGTTCGCCCCCGGAGCTCCTCGTCCCCCCGCGCCCCCGGGGCAGGTACGAGCCTGGAAACCCTGGAAACCCCCCGAACACAGAGATCCCTGCCGCCTCTGCTGCCCTTGTTCGGCCTTTACTGGCCCGGACGCTTTCGGCCTCTGACCTCTGCCGCCGCCTTCGCTTTCGCGAGATAAGACTTTGAATCGCTTCTGTGGTTTAATAAAGCAGCATCTTGTTGTCCATCCAGAAGAAATATTAGACAAGTGGGGAAAATAAAACTATTACATTCGAAGCCATTATCTAAAGTTCTCCTTAAAGTCCCAGTACTACTGTTTCTAGAGCTTTACCAATCCTCTGAACTATTCGCTGTTTTTCTTCTCAATCTATTCCTTTCTATCTACTTGATTTGCCTTTCCCTTTGCTCCACTCCCTTGCCTTGCACCCCCACGACATTGCTACCACTCCTAGGGCTTCCCACTTTATACCTACAGTTTGTTCTCCCACCTGTGCAATTGCATATCCTGCCCCTAAACATCTGGATATACAGAGTTGGGTGGGAAAGAACAAGTTCTTCCTAGCCCCAGGAGAGATTCCTTGCAGTGCAGATTTTATTAGTGTATTACTATTATATATTTGCTACTATTTTATTGCTGTTATTACCATTATCATACCTTTGTGAACAAAGCCACAAAGAGGATTTGGGCCGTAAGATTACTCAACTGTCTGTAAAACACAGCTAAATATTTTGGTCTTGATCATCTGGCATCAGTGGTTTGCTGCTTTCTGGCTATCTTCTGGGTCTAGCAAAATTTTCTTTCTATTGTTCTCCACATTCTCTTCTACAGAACAACCTGTAAGGTTTTATTTATTAAAAAAAAAATATATTCCTATTTCACTACCCTTTAGCTTGAACCAAAACTCTACACACAAAGAATCAGTTCCTGTTAATATTAGTGCCCATTTCAGCCACAGGCAAGGAACGGCTGATCTTTTCAAACAACATGATTAGAGTGAAATGAGCTGAGACTGATAACCGCGTTGCCAGGGGTTCCGTCTCACCTAGCAGCGCCTCTGTCCCGCTGGCATGTGGCTCAGGAACAGGTGACAAAGGGACACGGGCTGTTAGCGAGGTGTTGTTCACATCGTGACCAATCGGGGCCATCGCTTCGTGCTCAGCAGGGCCGGGAGGAAAGAACAAAACCTTGGAGTTCTTGGTGTGCCCTGCCTGGGGGCAACACTTCCCACAGCTTCCAGGTTGCTCATGGGATCTGATGGGTGGCCTTTGTCTTTTCCAAAACAACAATCCTTAGAGTTGTGCCACTGGAGCTCAACTGCTGTTTCCAGTGGATTAANGAAGCACAAACTAGTTTTTAAAGGAGAAAAAAAAAAAAAAAAAAAAAAAAAAAAAAAAAAAAAAAAAAAACCAAAAAAAAAAAAAAACAAAAAAAAAAAACAAAACAAAACAAAAACCAAAAAACCCCCACCACAGACAATCAGGCAACCTAGATTTCTTCTTCAAAAACTGGAACAGAAAAACAAACTGAAGGATTTTGATTTAAATACTCCATGTTTTCTCAGGGTTTCAGCTTTGTGCTCAAAAGAACACACCTTGTTTTATTTTCATGCAATATTTTCAGCCCTTGGGAACAAGATAAAATTTTATTCCCTGATTTTTTTACTTCTGTCTTTTCTTTCTTAGCCCTCCTCCACATTTTCTCTTTCCATCTCCCTACTCTACTAGAAAAAGTAAAGAAAGGTTAAACATGTTTGATAGTAAAAATGTCAATGCTTCCAATATTCTTTTCTAAGATGGAAGACATAAGCTGTGAAAAGTAGAGTTTCTCACACTTTCCTTAATCTTATCTATTTCCTTCTTCTCCTTGCATGAAACGTTCTCCCAAAGTCTTGCCAAGCTGTTTGGAGAAAAGCTTCTGTAAATTAGAATTTTTAAAAACTGCATTTTTGTGAAGCTGTTGTTCAGAATGCTTCCTCAGTATGCGAGAGCACTAAGATGGTACAAATATTTCAGAAAGTATCCAGAAGGAAGGAATAAAACACATTTGCCTTTTGCTGAGCATGGAAGGAATAAAGGCAGAAATGTGATGAACAACAGCAACCACTTTCTTTTAATTTGTTATTTTGGCCATTGTAACTAATCTGGGGAAGTAGACTCATTAACTAGTATCTATGTTAGAATGAAACCGAATTAGCAAGGACAAAATAATCCAAATTATTTCTGAAATACAGGATAATTAGTTTAGATCAAAGCCTATAGATGATAGCTATCTGTTAGTACAGTAGACTGGATATAACCTTGAAGGCCTGTGTCTGCTACTTCCAATGCCTAGTTGATCCTTTGATAATCTGGGGGCTTTCAATAGGAAAATGAGAAATATTATGCAGGTATAAAGGGTCAATTTAAAAGCCCTGTGCATGGGGGGGGGGGGAAACACAGCATTGTAGTTCACTGGAACACAGCTGATACAGAAACCAGTCTAAAATCCAAGGTTCCAAGACCTGCAGAAGCATAAGGACAAACAGCCATCTCTCCAAAATACAGGAGTCATTAGGAGACAGGTTACTATCAAGAGCCTCTGGCAAAGAACTTCCCTTCTGCCTCACACACCACAGCAGGCTCTGCACTGTGTACAACACAGACTAAAGCAGAGAGATGTTAGAGGTGAGGCATTCATGGCTGAATTTGCCACAGGATATCAGAATATCTCCTGGGCTAAGATGGGTCATGTTGTACAGCACTATACATTTCCATTATGGATGTAACAGTTTAAAATATTTTGCAGTCAGCTACATGAGAAAAAGATGGAAAAGCCACTTAAGTCTACTACAAACAGTGAAAAAAAATTTGTGGGAAGTGCTAAAAGAGAGTACGATAGTGATGTTACAAAGAAAAACGAGCACTTACAAGAAACATAACCTGTACTTTTATTAAATGAAGAAACAAATAGGTTGGTCTGAATTACTTAGTGCTTGGTGTATGTAGGTCACAGTAGGCTTAACAAAGTATTGCTCCCTTTAGGAGTGCTGTTACAGATGTGGCCAGGAACCCTGAGAATGATCCCATGGTCTGTTTTGGAGAGTGCTGTACAAACATTCAAGAGGATGGAGTCCTTACCTGGAGGAGATTGTAATTAAAATATGATTCAAGCACTGGGTGTAACAAACAAATGGAGAATGGGGCACAGTAATGATAGGAAAGTATAGGTGGATAAACTGGTTATGATGCACAGCTAGCACGAATAAACACAGCAAGAAGAGGAATATTTTACACTGATTAAGAGGAGTAACTGACTCACACAAAACAGCAGTTGCTCCACACAGGACAGTGCTGCATCTCATTTCTGTGCTGCTTTATAGTAACATTGATAAACAGCCTTCCCTAGCACATACATGGGCATGGGCAGAGTCTTTATCTTCCTCTCTCAGGTATGTGCCAAAAAATCTTCTCCTGCTATGAAAGACACCTCATGAGTGTGACTGCTTGTGAAATTGCAAGCCTTCCTTTTGTCCCTTAGCACCATTCTAACATTCTGATCAACCCACCAGTGTTCATGGCCATTTCAGGGGTGCTGGAAGATGCTCAGAAGATTGGTTATTTTTCTGGAGTCCTGACCACATTCCCACTTGATGCTTTTTCTGCAGAGTTCCCCTGGCACTTCACTCAGACATATCGTGCCATGCACCCTCATAGATATCTGTAATATAAGAAGAGCCCCAAAGCCCAGATTCACCTTTGCATCTGTGCTGATGCACAGTTCAGGGTTCTGAGTGGATGCAGAAACAGGATCTGCACTGGCTCTTACCCATGGGTAATATGCAGCTTTATGTCTCCACCATGCTTTGCTATGCCAGCTGTGTGGAGGGAACCATGCAGTTTGCAGACCCCTGGGAACCTTGGTGAGGGTGAGCTGGCCCAGCTTCAGTGCAGGTATCCCTGCAGTGCAGGTGTTCAGAACATTCAGAACAACCAGCAGAAAAACTGGCAAAAATGGAGGTTATATCTCCTCTGAAACGCAGAGGTGTCTGTACCCATCCACATGAGACTGCCTGCATCTTTACACTGTACAGGGCACTCTCTTCAAACCTTTCTGGATACTGGACTACTGCTTCAGGCTCTGAAGAAACTACTGTGGTACTGCTGTCAGTATCTATTTCAGAGCTGCTCAACTCTCTTCACACATATTTCCAACTCTTTTCCAATCCAAGTGCAGACACAACCAGTTTCAGTGTCTGCGTGAAGGAGTACAGCCACCACCTCTGGAAAGAAAATGGAAACACTTGGTTGCACCAAGCAAAGGTGGTTGTGAATAAAGCACAAGGCTTCAAGCACAGCCACTCTGTGCTACTGGCACCTGCAGATTGTCAGTTTTGGACACCCTGCAATCTCTTGGAAGCTGGAATGAGCATTAGAGGGCAGCAACTCCACTGTGATGCTGTTTGAGGCTAAAAGCAGTTAACTTTGGACCTTTGGATCAAAAGGCCAGTGTGAAGGCATCCATCCAGATTCATGAAGAAATTATTTGCTGTATGACTCTGAACTTTGGCACCACATTTCTCCCTCAGTACAAAATGGCTTATGTTTGCTAACCTTCATGCTGTCACATACGCATGTTTAGTCTCTGAGAAAACTGCAGGAATTCTTGCTCTCCTTGTGTATTTTGCAGATAATCTCAACATACATAGACTTTCATTCCACAGTGTGTAAAAGGTTGTGCAGGACTGACTGTTTTAACTACAGATTTTCAAAAGCCTTGGCAAATTCAATCTAAGATGGCTGCTTAATAAAATTAAAATACTTTGTGTATGTGGTCCAGCTAGGATAGTGTTAATCTTCTTCACAGCAGCCTGTATAGTGCTGTGCTTTGGTTTTTGACTAAACTAGCACTGATAACACATGTTGTTTTAGCTGGTACTGGCAGTGTTTGCTCAGCACCAAGGCCTTTTCTTTTCCCCACCCTGCCCCACCAGTGAGGAGGCTGGGGCTGCACAAGAGGCTGGGAGAGGACACAGCTGAGCCAGGGAATGTATTATCCCAGACCATGTGACATTGTGCCCAGCAAGAAATGCAGGGGGAAAGGAGAAGGACAAAAGGGTTTGGTGTTATGGTGTTTGCCTTCCCAAACAACTGTCAGGTGTGTCGAGGCCCTGCTCACCTGGAAGCAGCTGAACACAGGCCTGTTGATGAGAAGTATCAAATGAATTTCTTATTTTGCTTTGCTTGCATGTAGAGCTTTGATTTGCTCATTAAACTGCCTTTATATCAACCCACAACTTTCCTTTCTTTTGCCCTTCCAATCTCTCCCCCAGCCTGCCAGGGGAAAGCTGTCAAGTGACTGAGTGAGGACTTAGCAGCAGGCTGGGGCCAACCTACTGCAGTCCTTTTTGGTGTCCAATGTGGGGCCAGAGGATTTTGAGATAACACCCATAATCAGAGTGTGCTAGGTAGAATTTATAGCTGTTGTTGGCAGAGGGTCATTCTTTTTTGCCTTACTGTATATTAGAGTCTGGCACATTAATGACTGGTTTGGATTTGCTGTTTATTGTAGCACTTATCACCTCACTCTCCTGTGCAAGGGAACATTTTGTTACCAGCAATGGCCACATGTCTGGGCTGGCACAGGGCCCAGACATCCCTGCTCTACTGGGCAGGCTGGAACACCAGTGGAATGGGGTTAATTCCCATCAGAGCTGCCCACTGAGTGTTGTGGCTTAGATTTGTGACTAGGGCAGTGTTAACAACACAGGGGTGTTTTAGGGGCACTTAAAAGTGTTTGCACAGGGGTCAAGGCCTTTGCTTTTCACCTCTCTGCCCTGCCAGTGAGTAGGCTGGGCATGGACAAGGGGCTGGGGAAGACAGCAGGACAGCTGACCCCAGCTAACCCAAGTACTGCTCATCAGTAAGCAGAAGCAGAATCTTCGACTTGTAAATTGATGAAGATGTACTGAGTCATGCTCCTGCAATCAGTTTTGCATTTATGTGACTTTACATAGAATTGTGTGTATATCTATCTATATCATCTATATCTATATCATCTATATCTACATCTACAGAACTAATTACTTATTTAGAACATTAAAGATCACTGCCTTCCAAAAAACAAATGATTTCACAGTTATCACATAAAAATCTGGTTCTGCTGAAGTTAGCAAGCATTTATTGACTGTTTTCCCGGGTCATCATTCCAGGGTTTCCTCATTCCAAAGTTTGCATTTCTTTCTCTTTTTTTAGTGAATATGGCTTGTGTTGCAATTTCACGGTGATATCAAACAAAAATAAATTAAGCACCATTACAAAATACTAAGAAACCAACCTTTAAAGACGAAGGAATTATTCATACTGTTTCACCATTTGAAATTAATTCTAATTGGCACTGAAAATTTTACTTTCCTGTTGCAAAATTTCACTATTACCAGAGCTACTACTGTAGAGGCAAATACACAAAATGAAATGTTGACACCTTTCATGCTACAATATTAGCTTTATTTTCCAGTGGAAAATTACAACTTTGTGACATAAAAAAAAAGAAAATATTTGTCTAGTTTTTACACTTTTTCACTCCTGTTCTATACCTTCTCTTTAAAATGCATGTTCTGTAAGTGAAAGAAATGAAGAACGACTGAAATAAAACTGGCTAACACCATCCAAGGTTCAAAGACAAACTACTTTAAAAAACAAGCCTGCAGAATGATACCTAGTGTGATAAGTGAAGTGCTGCAAATAAGCAATTTACAGGACAGAAGCCCAGAACACTCCTGAAAGCTTAGCTAAAATTCTTCTGGAATAACAAGTTCATGGACCGTGTATCTATTTTCAAATGTAGTCATCCTGGGAAAAATCCATGTAAGATCTATGCAAAAGAGTATTTCCATTAGTGAAAATACTGTTAAATTGTAAGAGAAGATGCAGATGTTTCTGTTACCCAGTTTCATCTAATCCTCCTCTGCCACCCCCAGGCTGTACTGCCACTGAACAGCTGCAGGTCTCAAAGCTTTCCTCACCAAGGAAGCTCCCTGTCCCAACAGTCTGAAAATGTTTATGGGACTGAGCATCAGGAGTTCTGAATTCTTGTTTTGGTTCTCCCATTGCTGTTCCATGACCTGCCAGGTTAAATCACTTCCCTTCTCATTTCTGGGATGGAAAAGCACTGCTGATCCCCTTTTTCCTTGCCAGGGCACTGAAGGTGAATTATGTGAAATCCACAGCATTCAGGTGTGCTGGGTATGCAAGAACCAAACCAACAATGCCAACACACATTCTCTAAGAAGGGGTTGCACAAACCTCAGTGCTGAGACATGTCCTGCCTTTGCCACAGTGTAGGTGAAAAAATGTGGAGGAGAGGCCACCCCTACAACCATTTCTCACCAAGGCACTGCTGGAATGCAGCACCACAGCTCCAGATCAGCACTGGTTTTCCCTCTCAGCCTCATGTATGGAGAACATCCACGTGCTATAGCTTTCTATTCCTCATCTGTGCTGCAAAAGCATTACAAAATGGAGATAGTCAGGGCTCAGGATCAAGGCCAGAGTCTCCATTCCTAGGGATTTAGGACTTAAAATGAAGTAAAAAGTAAGACAGAGTACTGGTTATAACAAAGAAGTGATAATACTAATCAGAAGGCACTACTAGTTCTTCCTGGATAAAAGAAGCTGTTTTCTGAAGTGTGTATTTGTAGGAATGAAACACCTGCCAGAGAAATCTCGCAATCCTGCTGGTAAAACATCATGTTCCTTTGACGAAGTACACGTCCAAACTACTAAGCATGACTTGTAAGGGTTTCTTAACAGTGTTGTTCTGCATGATGACTGCTGGCAGGTTAAGAGTTCCCAGACATGTCAGTCCTTTTCACAGCCAGACCCCCACCAAAATCACAGCCATAGAGTTCTACCCGAAGGGCAATCCCCCGGTACCATGTTTTTGGAACAATGCGGATAAACCTGGACACGATGGGGGGGTCAAAAAAATTCTTGACCTGTCCATTGCTGTTTGCATTACCCAAGAAAACCTGTAAATACACAAACACAATTAGTTAAAAGGTGGCACTTGAAAAAAGGCCTGCATTTTCTCTTTACAACAGTTCCAAGCTGTTGCATTAGTCACACTCCAGGTAGATGGACTGGCTCACTTCTGGTTTTAAACAAGACTACAAGAAGTCTTTTCCTAATGTGCTGGGTTAAAAGTAGTTCAGGCCATGCTACAGCCAGCAGTAGCTGAGTCTGAATGGATTAAACAGCCTCTGTTTCCACCTACACCATAAAATTTGCCATTCTAATTTCTAACAGAACAAACCCCCAAACTTCCCTTATTTTACTACTGCTAATAGCCCTTGTGGGTTAGGTTGGTGTAAGGTAATATGGGAAAAAATACAAAGTATTGTGTCTGCTCAGTGGCTACCTGAAGTTCCCCAGCTCTGCTATAGCAATATGCTCACTAACACTAATTTCACTTAAAAAATCAGGGTGGAAATAAAGAAACTAAAACAGGCCCTGGGGAATCCATTGTCCACTCAAATTAAATGTCCTTGTGCATTCAAACTAAATGTCCTCCTTTACAAACAGTGTCAGATCCTTTTATCACATTGTTGGCTGCATTCTCTGCAGATACAGCATTTGCTCCTTCTATTATGATTAATTATGACTGCTGAAATCAGATGGATACTGTGACATTCATTATCTGTAGCAACCCCAGCTCCCTAGCACTTTACAGTCCAGGGAGAATATCAATTTGGCTGGGCATTCTGCCTTTGAGCCTTGACTGTGTCTAGCACCTAAAACCAAACAACAATTCAATTGCCTGGGCTGGCAGTGATACCTTTGGCACTGAGCTTGAACCCTCTGTGTAGGATTTCCACTCGGAGCCTTCGTTGCTGTACAGAAGAACATAGGTTTTCACAAAGTTTTCAGCTGACATGGACGTGACCCCCTGCGTAGCAATAGCAGTGATCTTCTTAACTGTGAGCAGATCAATTTGCAGCCACTGTTGGTTGTTGTTGAACTACAAGTGATAGAAAAGTTTGTGTATTAGCAAATATGTCTATGTCTGTATTTGCTTAAGTGAAAAATCTTGTTTAGAGGTAGCTAAAAATGTATCAAAATGCATCAAAACTGTAGCAAAGAAGTCCAGAAAAGTAAAGCTGAGGCAAGTCACAAGCATTCTTAGTGACCTATGTAATAATTAACTTCATCACTGCAGGTAGTGTATTTGGAGTCTTAAGATTTACACTTTAATTTCCAATACATAATGAAATATACCAGAGATTTACCTCCAGTATTAAAACATAATACTAACACCAAATGCATATACAAAAGAGCAGCTTCCAGCAAATCCCAAAGTGCTTTGTGAAGAAATGCAGCTCCATTTCAAAGACACAGAAGCTCACATGCCTTACTGAAGGTCACCCACTTCCAGATCCACTAGGCTGCACTGCCTATAAGCCAACCCAGAATGGGTTTCTTTAATCCCTTTGAGACAAATATTCAAGCTGCACTTATCTCTTGAAATTAAATGGGCTATTCCCACAGGGAAGTTCTGCAGACTGTGGCCCAGAGGAGACCATCCATCTCTCAAAGTACTCCACTGCTGCTGCCAGAAGCTCAACAAGTTTTCTGCTGAAGAGCTGAGTGGTGCTCTTCCCAAAGGATGGTTGTGAAGTGACCCTATCACACTCATCACTGGACAGAGCATGCACGAAGCACCACGAGGCAGCAGAAATTTATAAACCAGCTGTCCCTGCTGCCTTCCGCATTTTTGTCTCGTTACCTTGGCTCTCCAGGCATTCATCTTTCCATCCTGATTGAGACGAGCAAGTGAAGCATCCCATGTGTTAAACCAGGATGTCTTCACAGATGAGGCAGTTATCTGGGTGTTCTTGATCTCTCCACTTTCCATTCCAAGTGGCAAAGAGCAACCTGTTGAGAAGAGCACTGTGTCATCTCCAGTACATCCAGGTAGCCACAGCGAAAGCAACAACGTTGGAATGGAGAAGACCCACAGTCACCTTCACTTACAGTATTAGGTAAAAAACTTAATATTTTAATATTAGGTAAAAAGTTTAGTTCAGAATGAAAGTACCAGCACTTGACCAATTCTTACCATCTACTTCACAGCCCAGAAGCTCCATGCGAAGAGTAGGCCTGTTGTAGAACTCAACGGGGTAGAGTCTGATGTACCTAGCAATAATAGGGGGATCAATGATGTTCTCCTTTATGTCATAGGCATTGGAATTGCCTTCAAAAACCTGTTTAAAAGAAAAAAGAAAAAAAAAAGAAAAAACCCCACACATACTTAATTTAATGCAAGCTTGGATGCTGAAAGCCTGCTCTGTTACAAATGTAGTCTTTTTTATGTCCTTAGCCCCATCCATAGTGATAGCACACCTTATGGTGCAGGGCCATTTGAAATACCTCATGGTCCCATCTTAGCATATTTGGAAGTGTCTGAAGGCCTCAGTTTAAATAAGCAACCTTTTTTATGTAAATCTGTAAGAAAACATGAGCAAAGAGGCAAAAGGAGAAGTAGAAGACAACAGGCTTTCAATTTGGGTGTTGTACCAGAGAAACCTCGGTGTAAATTGCAGGGAGCTGTAACAGATAGAGCTGGAGCAGCTGAGCATAAGGTGAACCTTCTTCAGTGTACAACCACACTCATCACACAGGCCTTCTGCAGGCAAAGCAGAGAGCTCAACACTCAACTGCTGGCACAGATCAAAGGAAGGGATGAGAAGCAGAATCTAATCCCAAAGGAGGTAACAGCCTGATTTTTAGTTTAGCTTCCTGCTTCCTTCAAAAGAGCTGCCATGGGCTTAGGAAGTAACAGTAGGGAGAGATGCCTGTGAGAAAGCCGGGCTCCACACAGTCAAGATTACAAGGCCAATCCAAACCCCAGCCCAGGTAGCTCCTCACCTTACAATTTGTCTTCTAATCTGAATTTCATTAGTTTGGTAAATGCCCTTTGGGGCTTCAAGCTGTACCTATGACGGCTCTAAAGGCTATAACTTTTTCTACTCTGTCTTAACATTAAACAAGATTCACTGTATCACTCAGTGATGCTGCCTAGGTTGTTGCAAACCCATGGCACAAACAGACCTTTCCTGTTGGTGAGCTGTCTCCTTTGAAGGTGTTCCATGTCCGTTTGTCTTTGCTGTAAACAAGAAAATACTTCTGGATGTACAAGGACTTAAAAAACTGCTTGGCTCCCTGTGTTTGTATCCCAGTGAGCAAAACTTGTCTTCGAAAGTCCACCTAGGAACAGCAAAGAGAGTTTATAAAGTCAATAATGCACAGCAAAACCCATATAATTCTTTGGCATTTACAGTAGCTTTGAGCCCTGCATTTTAGCACACACAACACTAACATTCTCTAAAGGAATAATAGATACTGGAGTCCAAATTAATGCTCTCTCATTTCATTTGTGTATTTGCATGTGCATTTAATTTCATTTAAATGCTCTCTCATTTCATTTTACAGGGCTCAGCACTGCACCACAAAGGCACCTCAAAAGTGTCTGTGTATCTGTGGTAGGCACAGCTCCCCCCCCACCCCATTTTACAGATAGGTCAAAGGAGCACAGAGAAATTAAAGGATCACAGAAGCCACCTCTAATTTTTGTTTCTCTTTCCAATGTCATTTCCAGTACCACATCAGATCTCCCAACCTTCTCCCCCTACTTCACTTCCACTAACTTGCTAGTATGTCAAATGTTAGCAAGCCAAATACAACAGCCACCTGCTGAACTTGAGTCTCTAGTCTTCCAACCAATTTTAACAAGATTTATAAGAAATCAGCTATTCTCCCCAAATTTGGGTGACAACGGGCTACGTAATGCAAAAGTCACTGGGATGGAAGAAAAACACAGAAGCGAGGTGATTGAATGATAGAGTGCTTGAAATCATAATTATAAGCTTAGTTTCCCTGTGAAGACAACTGAACTCTCTCAAGTGGGACAGCAGCATACAAACCAAGCAAAAAACTATCTGAAGCAAGGCTTGAGGATATTACACTCTAAACGATCACTCAATAAACACATGTACTGTTAGGTAGACAAAGGAAAAATACAGTAGTAGAAAGAATTACTCCATTTGCCTACAAAATGGTTACAATCTAAATTGTGAGGATAAGTGTCCAGTCAATGAGCCTCAACAGCAGCAGAGACTGGGTTACCCCAGGGAACAAGAACAGCTCATGGCATCACCAACCTTGCCACATCTTTCCAGTTTTCCCCTGCAGTCTTCTCAGTGGCAAGAGCAGCTTGACCTTCTAAAATAACCTGTAGGAAAATCGTATCTCAATGATGTTGAAACTTACCTGGATCCAAGGGAATTCTTGCTCCACTGTTGTACTCCAAGCATTGTATGTTCCATGATTATTTAATCGGGCTAACTTAGGTTCCCAATAGTCTAGAAAGAAAATATGAATAAAGCAAGAATTTTAAAAGGCATTGGAAAAACATAAACTGAGGCCATAATTAGCTTTGAGTGCTCCATTTCCCACCCCCCACCCAAAGGCTTTTTAAAAAAAACTAAAACAAACAAACAAACAAAAAACCAACCCCACAAAACCAATCAAACAAAAAAGAGACTCTAAACCATAATCTAGGATAATTTGGACATGGTCAGCAACTGAAAGTCATCTGTACCCTGCAAAGCTTTAGAGTTGGCAAAATGACAAAAATAATAGTGTTTTATGTAATTTACTGTCTGCTGATTTGGAACCAGGGTCTAGAGTTTGCTAAACAAGCTTTGGCCCCCAGCAGGCTCTGACAAAAAATGTGCCCTACATTCCTGGAAGAGAGCTCCCCTCTGCATAACAAGGTTTCCAAGTTAAAAACTGGTATAGAGTATATATTACAAAACAGCTTTCAAGCCTTCATAACACTCTATGAGGAAACAAAGAAAGAAAATCAAATCCACAAAAAATTCAGTTTTACAAAATAAGTAGTTTATTTTTTATTTCAAGGGAAAGGATGGGAATTCCTGCACGTGTGTGTAACTTGTACACCTTGATTTGACACTGTCTGTGACAAATTCTAACAAAATTCTCTAAGTAATGATCCCACTTTTGTACCACAGATAAATGACAAATTAAAGACTCTGTATTTATTGTATTTAATTTAATTGCTCTGGATGCCAGGGCTCCCAAGTCTTTCATAACATATATAGTCTTTCATATAGTCTTTCCTATCATATATTCTGTCCCTTCACATTTCATACCACATGCAAATCTCAAAAGCTTTTTGAACGCCTGGTGTTCATTTTCAAGCAAGGAATCCAAGGGACAAAAAGAATGCTGGATTTGTTACTAGTCATCCAGCAGGCCACAGATAGAGCACTCCCTGACTCTCAAGCTTGTGATACTGATAGCAGACCTGTGACATTTAAAATACAATGATGATGGCTACCTAACAGAACTCCCAGTCTCTGCTTGCAGCACTTTTAGCCTGACAGCTGATTCACCGCTGAACTGATCTTGAAAGATGTAAGAGTTGCCAAAAGAAGACAGAAGTGCAACACTCTGCTGGGGGTGTTCAGGAGCCTGCATGGACCTTTTCAAGGATAAACTCACCTATGTGATGTGAAGCATCAATCTGAGAATCGAGTATAACTCCACTGGCCAGGCCCATTGGAATCCTGCACTCTGAAGGGAGCACAGTAAGTTTGTTGTTAAAGAAAATGAGGGCTATTCCAATATATATTCTGGTGAAATCTAAAAAAACATCACTCACAACAATTCCTAGCCAATCTGTAACACCATTCTCTTCCCAGAGAAGTCTAAATTAATCTTTGCAATTTCTCTCAACAGATTAATCCACTGGTCACTGTAGGAAACCTCAAATTCAAAGCCAGCATGCTAAAGGAATAAAGGTAGTGTGCTAAATAATTCAAAGCTAGCATTTCTGGAAGCTAAAATTTTTTTCTTCTTGAACAAATTTTCAGTAACCACTCCACCATGTCCTTGAATGTGGATAATTTTCTATGTCAGTGTTTTTTTGCAGAACAATCTCCCAAATTTATTTGGGACAGAGAAGATTTCATAGCTTGACTTTCCCAGCCAAAAACCACTGTAGCTCATACCTTTCTCTATAACCAAATAGGATGCCTGCATTCCTGCTTGCTGGTATTCCCCCACTTCAGTGTCTAAAAGCCACCAGCCAGGTCTCTGTGGTTTCATTTCAATAGTTCTAAATGAGCCTAGAAAAAAGGAAATTAAATGTATCAGAAACATTGGCATTATAAGACTGATGTCAGTAAGGCTGAATTTAAACCAAAGACCTTTCTATGACATAATCCAGAAAATTTAAATACACATTGCAGTGAGAGCAGCAATTCAGTGAGGTTTTTTTTCTTAGCAAGCTAGTTCTGTCTGGAGACTAAGACTGGAATCAAATAGCCAGATCAAAACCCAACATTTACTGTTAGGGCAAAGTACAAAACCTTGGCTGCCTGTATGCAACAACAGATATCCACACATTAACTACAGTGCTGAGCAGTGTAGTGAACAGTATTTATTACATAATGCAGGGATGTTAGTTCTGTGGTGCTGGTTTTGATTCTTACTCCTGCTGATCTCCTTGTCTTTTCTTTTCTTGAACTCTTGTAGCTGGCAATATGTGCTGGCTTCGTAAGTGCTGTTATTGCACACTGGCACTGCTGACAGTGATGGGGCAAAGGACTTCATCCTGTAGCCTAAGGAATACTTATAGCCTACTTCTCCCTGGGGAGAGAATAAGAATTCTCCTAGGGCTCACAGTTCTTTCTGTTCTGTATCACCTACCTACCCAGACATTAAAACCCCCAAACCCTCACCATATGGAGACCTTTAAATTGGTATGATGATGCCAGACTGCAGAGGTCACCCTGCACCCTTAGAACTTATTCTGCTCTGATGCTTACCTGGGAGGAGAGTGTATGTACCAAGCTGATGCTCTGGCTTTCCTTGTTCTATGAAAGTCTGTCCATGAAAGTGAACAACATGAATGTCTTTTGGCCCACCCATATTCAGCAAGTGCCATCGGACTGTTTCACCTTCATACATCCTCAAGCCTTGCAAATTGTAGGTAATCCCATTAATGGCTGAAAGAAAAGGATTGTTAGTCAGGAAAACTGCTCACAAAATTGGTCTCAAAGTGCTAGAAAGTAATTATTGAAATTAGCAAAATATTTAACGAAGAAATGCGCTCAGGAAAAACATAATTTTTTTCCAATTTAAAGTGCAACATACTTTATGGTCTATGTACATCAATTCAGAAAATCCAGGGACCTCACCAGAAGATATGAGCACAGCAACACATGGTAGCCAGGAGAACAAAAAGGCTTCAATGTAAGATGGGAATATCATGCCCAAAAGAAAAGACAGCTGTCCAAAACTCTTTCTGCATCTGCAGCTCCCATTTCCAGAGGCACACAGTCACAACTGACATACCTCTATATCCACAGAGAGGTTTATGAAGGGCTGTTCTACAGCTGCTTCAAATTCCTCAACAGAACTACCCGATTTGTCAAACTATTAAAATATTTTTAAATTTCTTGCAAGAAGTTGTCAGGGCACTAGCTTCTTACTGCAAAGAAGACTACTTTTGTTTCTTTTTTTTCTTTTAATATAGGGGGGAATATGTATGTGAATACAAGAGAGGTTTTCTGTTGAAAATTTCAGTCCTTTCTTCCTTTTAATAGCAAATTTCCTATCATTGCTATTTTTTACATGTAAACCCATGACCATTAAGGGAACAATGGATAACAACAACAAAAAATTCACATAACTAATGTGTGGGATTTATGCATGTTGAAGACTGTGAGCTCAGATACTTCCCCTGACATCTTTCCCTCTACCCCAATAAGCAACATATTTGGCAAAATGAAATAAGTACCATAGACTTTGTGGCATTGCTGCATTTCTTGTGTCTTCTCATTACAAGGCTTTCCAGAATGTTTGTCGAAGTACCAGCTTTTCTCTTCATCAAAGACCATAAAAAGCAAGAAGAAGTCTCGGGTATATGTCCTGCTGTTTGATTCGCTGAAGGCTCCTTTTTCACAGATCAGTATTGGCCCAATCAAACCAGACTGGATATCTTTCTCCTAAAATGCAATAAACTCATATTAGAGGTAAAAGTGGATTTCCCAAAAGATGTTAAAAAATCTCATAGCCTTTTGCAGGAATGCATCAGCCCCGCAAAATCTACAGCAGGTCCCAGAATTAGTGCTCCTTTTTATCTTCACTCTCCCCTGTTCAGTCTACCAGAGTTGCCCAATTCAAATTCTTCTGCACCTTATGTCCTGCTTTAACTGAGTGCAAGAGATTAAATGTCAGGTGGGAATATCGAGCCCAAAAGAAAGGGCAGCAATCAAAAAATGTGTTCTGCAGCCTGCACTTCTACAGCCATACATCGTTTGGAGATATTCAAAACCCAATAGAACACTGGTCCTGGACAAACTACTCCAGCCAACCCTGCTTGAGTTGCAGTGGTGGACTGGATGATCTCTAGTGATGCCTTCCAACACAAGTGTTTCTATGATTCTGTGATCAACCCACAGAATAGCAACAACATCACTTCTATTTTAATTCCCTTACCAGGTTTAAATCAGAGTAGTAGATCCAGGATCGACAAGCTGCTCCTGACTGCACGGGGCCCGAGCGCCTGTCTGCATACCATACATATATGTAGCTGTTATTTGGCTGAACTTCATCATCTTCCTTAAACCAAGCGGTAGATTCATCATCATAAACACTTCCCTCAGAGGACTTTTCATAGAGGACTCCATGGGCATGGAGGGAATATGGTCTGGATGCCAGATTCTTAAAATGAACCTAAAAAACCAGAACAGATTCTGTTCAGCAAACTCAGGTCTATACCAAAGTCCCCACACACTACATTCCCATGACCTCAAACCAGGGTCAAGATTCACATAAAGATTACAGCCTGTGTTGTACATTGAAAAGCCAGGAGAGAGAGCTTTTGACATCTCCATGCAGAGCCTCCACCTTTGATGCAGGTAGTTAATGAAAAACCAGAAAGCACAAGTCTAGCTCCGTGTCTTCCACCCAGTTGAGGCTCCCAGGACATTCACTGCAGCTCCTCATATGTGGAGCTGCTTAGTTACTGCCAGCAGGAAAATGGAGAGTTTCTACCTCCTATGCTTTGCTACAGTCTTTACAATATAGTAACTCTAGACCTCTGTATGTATCATTCTTGCTGAAATCAGTACCTTCCACTGTGCCAGAGAAACACCAGGATAGTGGGATTACATATTTACCTCTCCTTAGAGAATAATGCTCCCAAGCTACAAAATCTTTTTCTTCTCTTACTCATGATTTAAACTTAGCTTGGTGTGTTCCTGTTGCACACTACTCCTACTGAAATAAGCAGAAAGCACTGAGATCTATTCTCCCTATCCAAGTCCACCTCTGTGTGCTGGAAGCTGTGCTGGAAGACTGGATGAAGAAGGACGAGAGAAGGGAAATTTTACAGCAGCATGCTTCCTAATGCAAATATACCACAGTCTCACCAGGGATATGTTCCTCTTCATCCTTGTTGATAGTTCTAATAAAATCCCTCACACTTACATAAGCAAAACTTCTTAGAGGAAATGATATATTTTCCCCAAAAGTATACATTAATCTTGAACACGTATGTACTAATTTTTGATTTTAGAAAACTCGTTTTTCATTAGCATTAAACCTAAATATTTCACAGTAGACCAATGAGCCAGTACTTAATGTCGGGAAACGTAAGAAAGAAAAATAATTAATTTGCTGTGGACAGGAAAGAAAAAAGATATGTTTCAAAGAAACACATCACAATGCTTACATGTCCACAGTGCAATTTCTAGCTTTGAAAACTGTTTCCCCTTCATCACCTTTTAAAAATCTCTGGTATTTTTAGATCCTTTCTGTCACACTCCAAGATCACTGTAAGAATCTCATCCTGCACACACAAGCAAAACATTGACCTACTAGGATAACGTCGCCCACTTCAGCCCGGATAACTGGTCCCAGGATGCCAAGATGTTCTGTATATTCATCTTCATCCTGAAGAGTCGAAAAGGTGCTGTCTGTATAGCTCTGGAAAACTACCTTACGTCTGCTGCCATCTTTACAGCTTCTGTCATTCCTCATTGTACTGCAACGAAAACCTCAATTAAAATCCCACACAGTGAATCAGAAATAATAGCTTGGATGAAACCTGAGAACTCATACAGCAGAAACACTTTAGAATCCTGGGAATATAAAGAATAAACACTCAAGTGGCTTCAAACTGTGTCAGAGAAGGTTTAGGTCGGATATTAGGAAAAATTTCTTTACCAAAAGGGTTGCCCACGGAAGTGGTAGAGTCTAGGCCCCTGGAAGTGTTTAGAAGATATAAGGATGTGGTTCTGAGTGACATGGTTTAGTGGTGAACCTGCCAGTGCTGGGTTAAAGGTTGGACTCAGTGGTCCTAAAGGTGTTTTCCAACCTTCTGTGAATCCACGAAATGAGCGTCAGATGATTCTGAAAATCATGGCTTGTCATGTTTAAGAAATTCTAGTTCTACAGTTGGTTAAGAGATCCCTCAACCATTTGGTCAACTATTACTGAAAAATTCCAACAAGTCTCTCAAAACCCATCTGAGCCCTATTTTCTATTTTTAAATAACCTAAATTGGTGCTTGCCTGAGTGGAGTGTACCTATCACCTACACCCTACTGTCTCACAGATCTTTACATCTGATAATATCTGCATTTTGCATCACAGAGTTGGCATGGTAAAATAAGCTTTTAGACCTTCAAACTGCTGTTCAGATCTTAAATAGAAGCCCTGAAATACTATTCCTGACAAATCATGCTTTATCAATTCTGCAAAACCCAGAAATTTAACATAAGTTACATAGGAGAAAGGCTGGGGTTTAGCTCTTCAACACACGGAGACAGGATATGCCATGGGCTCTGTTAAATTCACTGGAACTATGCAGTTTACACCAGCTGAGGATGAACACCTCTGGAGAGACCTATACAGAGGTCTAAGCATAAAAAAAATCTTGATTTTGCAAGTGTCCAAAGAAACTGTCTTGTTTCTGCTATTTTTGCAAGTGCCATTTATATGGACTGAGATGAGGCAGGAGAAAATCTGGAGAATACTGAAAAAGTTTTATTTCCATCAAATGAAATGGAAATTCAGTTTGAGAAATAGTCTATGTTTGGAGATTCATTTTGCATAATGAAAATTTTCTTACTCCCGTTTTGGTTGCTTTTGATAAAAATCCAGAGTTGTGCAAGTTTTGGATCAGCTTTCTGATGAAAAGTGACAAGGAATTCTCTGCCTTGTTGGGTGAGCACTGATCCTAACCTGTATCAATTAAGAGAGTGAATTTTTAGTACAGTGTTTCTCTCAGTACATTCTCACGTATTCTTTGCCGTGGCACAGTAGCCAGTCTTCCCTGTCAAAGCATAAGAAAATCCCTCAACACTGGGGTTTGTGATCCAGATTCTGATTTCTCTAAACAGCAGGAGCAGCAATAATACTTTATGCAGCTTTGGTTTTACTCTTAATATAAGGCAGTCACCAGTGTGGTAAACATTTTGCAGCTTTCATACACTTTTCAATACTGCAGCCTTGTGAAGTTGTAAAGTGCTGTTATCCCATTTTCCAATAGAGAACTGAGACACCAGAACTACTTCCTGCTAGTGCTAGAAACTGATTTCATCTGCCTATAAACACATCCCATCCTCGATTCCATCAGTTAGTCTATTGAATTCCTGGAAAGACTTTGCACAAGGAGGTTTCTGTCCTGTGTACAGGCACCAAGAACTGAAGCACAAAGTAAAACAGGTCATTTAAGTATAACAAAACAACCTGCAAGATTCCCTCTCGACCTCTTACAGTGAGTTTTCTAACTGATGCATTGAAGACTGTTTCTAGTGAGTCTACAAAAGGGGGTTAAGGAAAAAAAAAAAAAGAGTTCTTAGCTATGTTGTCCTTGATTATAGTAATCTCACTGACATTTCTAAGGGACGTAAGTCTCCCATGGAAAATTCTTACAGTCTGCCACTGAAGAGTCGGAAATCACATGGCACATTATGGATGCTTTTGAGTATATCAGCATGTGAATCAATGTTCTGCAAGGAGGTTTCAGGATGGTGTGCCAAATGAAAGCAAAGGATTTAGGCAAACCTTTTCTTATATCCTGCATAGTTCCAGCAGACCTCTTTAGCTGCGATGTAGTATCTCCTCTCGTTGCCCCTGCTGCGCAGGTAGTGCTCAGCAATGTCATCAGGGTTACGCTGCCTGGTGATGTTCACCTTGGGGTCTGTCATGTAGGGGTCATCAAAGCTCACATAATGGTACTCGTACTCCCCACCCGAGCTCTCGTCGCTGTAGGATTCTCCTATCACATACTCATAGTCCCCATCAGCTCGGGGCAGCCCGATTGTGATGGATGGCCTGAACTGCCGCGGGGTGAGGGTGTTGTCCAGGGACTCTCCATGCCTGGCTCTGCTCAGATCCACCCTCTGGCTGACCCCGCTGGCAGCCTTGGTGGTGTCAGTTTGGTTGGTCCCACCTGCAAACAACGCACGGCCAAATCCTGCCGTGGAATTGCCGGGCTTTTTGGGGTTTCTACTCCTTGGGCTCAGCAAGTAGGTAATTTTTACATCTTCCTTCTTTCTCCTACGGATCTTGATGAAGGTTCCAGATGAAGTCAAGGTATCGTTGTTGTTTCCCTCTTTTCCTTTCTGAGTTGAGTGCATGTGGCTTCCTTTCTGGTTTTCCCCCATTAGATGTGAGAACCCTTGATACTTCTTCATATCCTCCTTGTTTAGGGATGCTGTACCGTTTCTGCCATGATGATTTAACTTAGCAGTTGCAGCTTTATCTAAGCTTGCCTCTAATCCCAGATTCACCTTTGCAGACACCAAATTCCATTCCTCACTAGTCATTTTAGATGAATATTTCCCACTCCCAGGCAATGATGCTTCTAGTAAGTTCTTCACTACAGCAGGGCTGGAATTAGGGCTTGTATTGTCTAACATATATTCTAAAGAAAAAACATCTGCTGGTTTATCTTTGGATATCCTGGGTTCAGAAAGGCTGGATGCATTAGACCCATCTCCTACTATGAGGTCCAAATCCAGTGTCAAGTTAACTGTGGGCATGGGATTTTCCATCTTCTTTCCCTCCTCTTCCAGATCATCCTCATATTCATTTGGCAGTTCGCCAGTTCCCACCACAGCTTTATTGGATGTGTTCTCTGTATGATGCACAGCATGAGGCACATCAGTCTTGTCAGACAATGAGGCATTTTTATTTCGGATCTGATTTAGAAGGGCATTCATCTTCTGGACAGCGTAAAACTTCATGGCCAGTGAGCTTCGCCTTTTCCTTTTCTTGTTAGTGGTATAATTTCCTGCACTTTGCTCTTGATGTTCGTCTGGAAAAGCTTTACTGTCCTTTCCACCAGCTGGAAGCTTCTCTGCAACATTCACTGAGCCTTCCCCATTGCTCAGCAAGTGTACACCTGCAGACATGTTACTGTTGGCTATTTCATAGTTGCTTTGGCTTCTATTCTCAAATACTAAGTCAGCCTCTCCATCACTTGGGGTAGCTAAAAATAAATCCTCTTCTGCTGTGACTGATGTGTGATTTGACTGGAATGTTTCGGCCTTGACTGGGGGAAGAGGAGTGATATGAGTTTCTAAGAACTTAGAGTTGTTTGTTGTTCCACTACTATTTATAGCTGCCAGACCTGAGCCAGCTGCCACCTCAGAACTCGTGGCATCAGTGTCTTCATACTGCTCCCAGGCCAGTGCTGTAAGATTTTGTTTTTCTTCATCGCCTGCTGCCTTTCTTGAGCCTCGGATGGAGTAAAAAGAAGCCAGGTAATCCTGATAATCTGAGTCATCCTTGTCTCCCTCATTTTCTTGTACATCTTCCTCAGCTGAGGCGGAAACAGCCTTTCTTTCAGTCTTGGTGGGAGTTAAATCCACAACATCAAGTGTTTCATCTTCCTCATAGTCACATTTAGCATCCCTGAATCTAAGCCTCATGCCGTAACTCATTTCTGGGGTGCCCCAGGATGCTAAAAGCCAAGTACCTGCAATTGAAATAAAAGTGTTATGAGAGTGGACATTGTCTATCAAGTAAGTGGCCAAGGCAAATAGTTGGGGTTGCTTCTACAGCATCTGCTATAGCATCTGCTAATCATTATCTGGGATATTCATGAGCTCTCATTGCAATGAAAAATAATTATTAAATCTAGACAAATAAGAGCACATATAAATTCATCTAGGAGATGGAATTCTTCTCCATAGATTAAGCTGTAACTAGAACCTGAAGCTAAAAATAACCAGCAAAAGAGATAAATATGAAAAAGAAAGAAACAAACTAAAGGATCCTATGTTTAGATCTGGATCTAAGAGTGACACCTCTCAAGATGAAGTTTCAGTTTTATCCTGTCCTTACTGGTGCATGCACTGCTACAAGATAGAACATTCTGAGCAGAGCAAATACATTGTGAGGCAATGTTGGCAAACATCTGACAAACACAGTATATTTTAAAAACTTTTGAATTAATAATGGATGATCTTTAATAAGTATAATAGGAACAAAGCAATTTGAATTTCCAATCTGACACAAGCTATTAAGCTGCCACCTGAAGCATCTCACACTAATTTAAAGGTTTTAATAATTCCTCCAAATCCTAGTCACAAGATAAGTTCTCTATTGGAAACTAGGATCTTCAGAGAAGAAAATAAAATCTACTTCACTAAAGTACATCAAATTAAGTTCTTTGCTTGTTACACTTTGCTTTTGGAACTAGCAGAAATGACAGAATAGACAGAATTAACACACTGAGAAACAGGTTTTTATTAAAAAGATCACATACAATTCTTCCTGTATTGATCAGCTTGAAGTAACCTGCACAGCTTTCCTGACTGCTAACAACAGCAAATTTATCAAAGAAAATATGCCCTAGATGGAAAGAATAGATTGCATATCAAAATCAAGCAAATATACAACTTAATTACTGGGGAGGTTTCCATAAAGTCTAATAGAGTTGTAATGATTCCCTAGTCTTAAGCAACACAAGCCACTTAAACATTTTTAAGCTATAAGGTCTTGATGCTGTGCAATACATAAAATATATTTTTAAAAAATTAAGGTATTTTAAATGGAATAGGGATACTTAAACCTTGAGGCATTTTAGAATGATCACTTAAAAGTGTACAGACTTCAATGACAAGAAATCTGTTCTTTTGGAAGTAATGCCTTAAATGTGGACCACATGGGTTCTGATGGCCCCTCCTCCAAGACACAGTATTAATTCTGGGTAGACATTGAGATGCATCCCACAGACCACTGACCAAGTTCAGGCAGGCAGACTGTACTGCTGCTGAATGACCACAAGCTAAAGGCCAGGTGTAGCCATTTTGCCCAGTAATGATCAACAGAATTTGACAGTTTCAGCCCATTTTAGACTGCTCACGATAGACAAGAATGTGGCAAACCTGGAAATCATACAATGGCATTGATACCAGTTTCCAAGAAGATTCTTATCTTTAAATTATCATTACTACCCCCAGTATTATTTGTGAAGTGAAGAAAAACAAATTACAAGATGACCAACAAAAAGAGCCTCAGTACAGCATACAGTTATGCTAAGTTATGCTCCATGTACATCACTTGCACTAGACAACGATTCAATGTTTTCCAGCACTGTGTTTATCAGAAGGGTTTTCTTTCCAATTTAGGTAAGTCCTTATAGACTGGAGATTAAATAATGTCTTAGAAGAGTTGTCAAACACTACAGTTCCACCACTTACCACCATTGTCCATTTCCACTGTGACCGATTCTCCGCTCATTGGGAAAAGGCTCAATGTATCCTCGTATTTCCCATGATACAGAAAAGAGTGTCCAGCAAGGCGAACAGAGACGATCTCATCATGAGTGCCAACACTGGAAAAGTGCCACTGAACCACAGTGTCTCGGCAAAATCCAAGGATTTCACTGCTGTCAGACACATAGCCATTTATTGCTAAAAGGAAAGCAAAGTGGAAGAGGTTTAAGTATTTTTATTTTTAAACTTCCTGTTATTTGAGGTCAGTCCACTGGACTCATCTTTGCACTGGACAGATACTGGCACAGGGCTGAAGCCACAGTAATTTCTACATCTGAAAATATTATCTCTAAGGCAGCAGGGTGCTACATCAAAACTTAGTTAACCCTTGTCTTTGCTTCAGGGTCTAGAGCCAGCCTACCTACTAATGGCCAGGTGTGGGTAGGCCTTTTCTCCCTGGCAGGTAGCAATAAAACAAGGGGAAATGGCCTCAGGTTGCACCAGGGGAGGTTCAGGATAGATATTAGGAAAAATTTCTGCACTTAGTGTTTAAGTATTAGAACAGGGTCCCAAAGGAAGTAGCAGAATCATCATCCCTGGAAGCGTTCAAAAAACAAGCGAACATGGCACTCTGCGATATATTTTAGTGGGCATGCTGGTATCAGCTCTGAAGTTGGACTTGATCTTGGAGGTCTTTTCCAACCTTTCTAATTCTGGGATATTTCCTATTTCTGTCCAGTGCCATCTGTCATGGTTAGAGGTTCACTGACTCTCTGGAGGATTCCCTGATCACATGTACTGAGAACAAGCAATCAGTGAGTGTTCAGGTTCATATAAGCTTCCTATTATTCAGCTCAGTATCACACTCACTGTGCATTATGTTGGAGTTATAGAACTTGGGATCATCCCTTTTAACAGTGGCTGGGTTGCTGCAGTACTCCTTGATGTTATCCTCTAGGTACCAGCTCTTATTTTCATCAAACAGAGCAAACACTGCCTGCTGCTCCTCATCTGCCTTTTTCTGAAACACAATCAACACAGCAGTTACATTTTATCAGCAGACACATGTATTAAGAATTCAGTCCTACAATCTCTTTCTTACTATGTAGGCAACATAAGTTTCACCAGAGTCCTGGTAAGTGTGATCCAAAGGCTGAGGGGAACAGAGGAGAGGCTCCAGACTTCAATCCTACCACTGCAACAACCTGTGATGGAACACTGAGCAAGCCTCTAGCACTGCTGATACACAAGTGGTTTATGACTGGGTTCTCTGTAATAGGACCAGACTTCTGGCTTGACCTGACAAAGCTTCTGACATTTTTTCTCTCAAGTGATTCTTAAATCTTTGCCAAGCAAGATTTCAATAAATGGTAAAGGGAAGCCTTCTCCCAGAGCTCTCCCATGCTGTTTTGGTTGTTCTGATTCATTGTGCCTGAGATTGTCAGATGCTGTGGAGTTGTCTCTGTTACAGAAAGGGACCAGGCCAGATCTGAATATTTTCAGAGTATGAACATATAATAGCAGCAGGAAAATTTATTATCAAGTCTAGAAATAGACTTTCAAGTCAGGCTGACCTTTTGTTGACCTTTCTTAGCTCTTGCTAAGAAACACAGAACATAATTCCTTTACTGCTGTGGACAGTTAGAGGACTGTTTCTCCGGTAACCTATTGGTTTAACTGCTCTCTACAGAACAGGTTTCTAAGGGAAGTAAAATTAAATTCAGTGTAGATCAAATTATTTGAGCAAAATCTGCCCAAACAAGTTACCTGCACACCCTTTTGAGTCAGTGCTTCACTTTTACAAATCAGAAGTGGGCCAATCAGTCCAGAGGCTATATCTCTCTCAATATTTACAGCACTGTGATACAGTCTTGTAATACATTGTGCATCCTGCGCAGTGGGTTGGTCTGTTTTAGCAATTTTCCACTCATAAGTGTACATCTTCCCTGGTTCAACTCCTCTACTCTGGGTGCCATTGCCTAAGGGAAAACAAGAACAGTAACGATACAAACTCAGAGCCAGATCTTAATATCAAGCTGCACCTTCTAATGACATTGGTGAAGTTTGGCCATTAAAAGCTACTTTTAGAAGAGTTGTCTCTAAAATAGAGATAACTGAAGTTCAGCAAGAACTTTTGTCTCTCTAAAATCACAAACAAGAACAGAAAACTAAGACAACAAATAGAGGGTATTTGTCTCTGCTTTGCAGATAATGGTTTCTCTATAAGGCAACACAACAGGTAAGCAGAGGCAGAGCACACAACTGAGGTCTCCCAGTCATGTACATTCCCAGCCACAGCACCTCCTTCAAAGCAACAAAACCATCCACAACAGTTAGTGATATGCACTAAAAATATTTCACAATTTTTTTACTTGTGGGATCCAGAGGATAATCTGCTCCTTCTGCATTCTTTGCAAGTGTCACTCCATGGAAATAAATGCTGTAGGGTCGACTGGCCTTATTTTTGAATACAATCTACATTGATAGGCAAATAAAAAAAGAAAAATTAGGATTCAAAAAATCCTTGTCTAAATACATAATCAAGTTACCATTACAGTAGAATTTGCCTGGGTTTAGCCCAGAAAATGCCAGAAAGGCAAAAGGGTGTCTTAAATATTGTTTGATATTTAAACCCAAAGAATGAATGCTGTTACCATTCTGCTGAACTTTGTAGACCCCACTGAGTGAAGTTCAGCTGCTTACAGCTGGGCTCTGGAAGGTCTAAAAAGAACACTTGTTCTTCCAGCTACTAGGCACACACTATCTCTGGAAATATGAAGTTACTACCTGAAGTTCTTAAAAACCTTCAATATGGGAAAAAACAAATTTAAAACCAAAGCTTGTCCCACATTTTAAGATCCAGAGGGGATATGTAAGGAAAAGGCAAAATTTCCTGCCTATTCTTGACAAAATCAGAATTAAAAAAAAAANAAAAAAAAAAAAAAAAAAAAAAAAAGAGCCAGAAGGAAAAAAAGAACATGCTAAGCTCAAATTCAGAGCCTCAGAGTCATGGTGGAAATTACAGAAGTTAAAGGTCATGGAACTTTGTGATGCATCATTAAATGACAACAGAAAGACAAGTGGATGTTGCAGCAGAACAAGTTTGCAATGCAAATGTTTTGTAGTTTCACAGTATAACCTCATGAAATAACGTTTGATTATGGAAACTGAGTACTTTTGTCTAAAACAGTCAGAAAAAATATCAGCATAAGAAACAAGAGGCTCACGAAGTTCAGCCTCACATACAAATCCTGTCAGAAGTTCACCCAGGTCTAGGGGGTTTTTTCCCATTTTGGACCATATAGTGTCAACATATATTTTACAGACTGTGACTGAAGCATGTTTATGTTGTAAAATAAAGCACAATCATGGAAATCATAGAAGGAACACTGAAAAATGCAAGCTAAACACTGTTACTTGTGATCATATCTTTCTACAGGGCCAATATTTAGAATATTAGCCATATTATTTGAAAGACAACATAAACCAAACTAGTTCCTTTGTATCTCTGCCTCAATGAAAAACATGCTATAGTGTAAATAATCTCTGTATGTATTTTACTTACTTTGACTTTATCATTGATTTGAGCTCTGATAACAGGGCCCAGGATTCCAGTTTCCTTGGGACGAGGATTTTCCAGACGTTTAGTGAAGCTGGCATCAGTATATTGCCTAAAAATGGCTTTTTTATACCTTTTACCTATGAGATTGGAGAAGTTGTCCAAGTGCTGTGATTTATAGTGTCTTAAAAATAAAGGAAAAGAAAAATAAATTAAAAAAAATTAAAAGAAATATTCAACAAAACTTGAATAGGAGCATCTGTTAAAATACAAAATTAGTATTCAAGCAACTGGTAGAAATCTCACTGCTTCAAAAAAAGTCCAAACCCTAAACTAACCTAATGCTTTTCACCCCAAATTCTAACCTAAATTAGGTAAGAAGCACCTTGGACTATTACTTGTGTTTTAGTATTACATATGACCAATTAATATCAGAGTTTACATTTACTTTAACAGTGTGCACACAAGCAAGAAATAAACTGAAGCAGCAGGTACATTTTCAAGGTAAGATAGAAATCGCTGTTCTCTTTTTTCAAAGGGCTAGTTGAGCACAGAGAAAAAAAAAAAAAAATTGCTCACAGTTGCAAAGACCCCAGGAGAAATAGGAACACAACCTTAATCCCAGTAAGGCACCATACATTAAGTAGTGTTACACTGAGGTTTCAAACGTTAAAATTGTTAATGTTGAGAGAAAAACCAGAATAAACACTTGGAATTTACACAGAGCAACATGCTGGTTGTCATTCACACTTCAAAAAAGGTTACTGTAAAGGGATAAACTCTGCAGTTTTGAACAAAGGAAGAAAAATCAGAACACTGAAGTGGTTAAGTAAGGCAGTGTGACTGGCAGGAAAGATATAAAAGTTTGCTCTGTGCAGCTCCAGAGCACATAAGGGAAGCAAATCATGCCAAAGGAGAATGAGTTGGGCGAACCTGTATTTCTAAGGAGGTATATGAAACTATAACCCTTACAGAGTAAGGAATTTGTTTTGTTCTGCTTAAATCCTTAAAGATTCTTATGAATATCAGTTCATAAAGACTTGTACAGGCACAAAGCACTGAGGAATTGACAGACTACAAATTTAACCCCACAGTATATAGCACTATATACTATGACATCATATATGATACAGAATTCCTTCTATTTGTCTTAAGGTTAGCAAAATAGTCCAATATGCTTACTTATTACGACTTGTACTCCATCTACATTGGTACCATGCAGAGGTCATCTACAGAGAGCTCTTTCTCCTGTTCCCTAAATACCTTATTGTACTGAGCTTTTAAAAACTTTTAATCTCCAGAAATATTCCCTCCCTCCTTTTCCTCTTAAGGATTGTTTATTTCAGCAGAACTGGTGCTGAAAAGTATTTTAGAAAATAAGCTTGTATGCTACTTTTGGACAATTCCTAAGTAACCTTGTTATTTTGGGCTCCTTGTGAGAGGCAAAAGAAGGTGTCCACTGTTGGGCTTCTCAGCAAAGAAAGTCACTGACACTGCTGAGAGTCCAGTGAAGGGCCCCACCATGATGATCAGGGAGCCAGAGCACTTGGCATAGAAGCAAAATTCCAGTTTCTTTAGTCATGCAAAGACATAGTTAAGGGAGTATCTTATCTTTAACCTCAACTATCAAACTGACATTATAGAGAAAGCAGGACCACATGCTTCTCAGAGCTGCATGGTGAAAAGAAGAAACACAATGGACACAAGGTGCAATGTGAGGAAGAACATTTAGATATAAGGAAAAGCTTTTTCACTGTGAAGTTGCAAAGGTGCCAAGAGATGCTGAGAGTTCCCTGTACTTGGAAACAATAAAAATGCAACTGCATAAGGTCCAGTGCAATGGATCCAACTTTGCTGTTCGATACCAAGAGGTTCTTTCCAACCACAATTATCCTGTGATTTCATGTTAACATTCTGTGTTATACCAACAAAGTGTTATTTTACCTGTCAAGGGTGTCTGGAATATTTGGGGCATAATCCCAGGTAACTTCTTCTGCAGCAATGAAATACTCCCAGGTTTTGACCATTAGACGTTCTCTATAGGAGAGACGACTCTTCTTCACCTCTTTGTCCCCACAGTCCCTTACAGTGAGGTAAGCGTGCATTCCAGCTAATTGAGAGGAAATAGGACCATAGTGATTTCCCATCTGAGGAACTCTTACCACTTCAGCTGTTTTTTACCCCCAAAAGATATCTCCAGCTCTTATAAGAGAGAGATTTTTCTCATTCTTTAAGACAGGATTCTGATCATTGCTGAAAGATACCACTTTCAAATGATGAACAGAAAGTATTTCCACCACAGTGAAGTACCCTTAGCTGAAAGTACTCAGTTTCTCAGGAAACAGATGGTTTCTTACTAATTTTATAGTGGTGCTTATCTGAACAGCTCACAGAGACTTAGATGCTGGAGTATTGAATCACTGTTGCTCTGTGAGGTGGACACTGCAGTAAAGCTGCAGATAAGAACATCTTTCAGTTCACCATGCACTTCCAACAGAATGCCCTGTTCTTGGCCAGTTTCTTAGTGAAATGACAAAACCACCTGACACAGATTAACTGTACTGTTGCAAAATAGTGGAAGCCATTTGGGACATAGAGAAGGGCATCTTTGCAGGTGCCTAATAATGAGATGTTTCCTTGCCTTGCAGGTGCTTTTGGACAAGAGAAGATATGAGCCACCTTCCTTCCTCAGTCACTGTCATGTTTACGGTGGTTGAGGCTCCTCCCACCAAGTTAACAGCAGAAACTCGGTGATGTTTTTGCTCCATGGACTGGCCATTGATATGGATGGAGAAGATTTCTGGCTTGGAACTCATTCCTATCAAGTGCCAGCTAATGTTGTCATATGCACAAGCCTGTAAATCTGAAAGAGACATGAGATTAGGGTTCAGAATACAGGCAAATCAAGCAAGTTCCCCATGCACCCTAGGCTTGAAGTGAATCTTCACTGAAAACATTTTAAAAAACTTGCTGTGATCAATGCTTGCAGCAAGAGGAAGTTTCAGAAGCATGTAAATGGAAGACACCAAAATCCTGTAGGTCAGTGGAAGACATATGTTTAAATCTCTACCTGCAAGTGACAAACTGACTTACAATGAGTTGGCAAAAAAAGGAAAAAAAAACAGTGCCTTCTTTTGAAAAGCTGACCTGTCCTTGCTTGGGGAGTGAGGGGAAAGCAGGGCAGGAAAGGCAAAGCACAAAGCAAGGATCTAAGCTAAAGATTGATCTGGTACCTAGTGACACTAACTACCCTCTCCAATATTTCCTTTAAAAAAATCCCCACTTAAAACAACCTTTTGTATTTGCTCAACAGATGGGAGAGAGATATGAAAGTTTTTTCTTAGGAGAAGAACAGAAAAGTACTAGCACCAGAGTGGCCCCACCACCATCTTCCTAGTCTTCTCACTTAACTGAGTTTTTTAATGATAACCGACTTTCCACTTTCATGAAGTTTTGTACCCAGTATGTTCTATATGCTGCAGAACCAACAACTGTCTTAATCAAATCACTCTCTCACCATCAGCTTGTTAAAAAAACCCAATGAGCTTATTAAATTAATTTTTTTAAAGTTAGTAATCCTTTTCTTCAAGCAGAAGTCTTCTTAGAAGTAATCTCATTGTTGCCATCAGTAATTCAGCATGACTTCCTTTCAGCAGTACAGTTTTTTTTTCAAATTTAGGTGCTCACAGACACATTTTAAAAAAGACTGCATCCCATTTCCTCACATTCCCATTCTTGTGCATGAAAAGCAACTAAAGGTAATATTCAGTGTTCATAAATGTTAGTTTAATTTCATGTAAGACTGAACAGTACCTGGTAACGTTCCATCAGTATACCCATTAATTGTATACTTGACTGATGCCGATTTTTGCCAACTCTTGTTTTCATCAAACACACCAAACATCAGTATATATTCCCTGTCAAAATGTTTCTGTGATCCATCCTCATTTAGACTTCCTGTGAAGGAGAAATAACAGGTCTTAATTTGAAGCAGAAATAAAGCAGATTTCACATGCAGTTGCATTACTGTATATTTAATGAGCTTGTTTCACCTGTTAGCCATTTCACTTGTGTACTGGCTGAGCCTGATCAAAACAAGGACTTAAGAATGTTCATAAGGTGATTTTATTTCTGAAAGTACTTTTGGATTGGGTAACCACCAAATCAAAAGTCTGAAGTATTCCAGAGAAGATAAACATCATGCAATGGATTGTCTCAGACAATTTCTGGCAATGTGTTGCAGAGATCACCTTAATGAAGGGGGGTGTCAAACACCTTCAGTTCACAATCAGGTGCTACCCTCTCTTTTCAGACTGTGAGGCATGGAGAAAAGAGATGGCAGAGTCACCAGCAGTGTGAACAGCACCTTTTCAAGCATGAGGTCATCAGCACTTCTAAAAAGCTTAAAACTGACCACTCAGCAAGTAACATTGACACACAAAACGGACACTGCTGCACTGTAATAGTTACAAGAAACTGTCCTGGTTGACTTTGTGATACAGATGCCATTTTTGTCAAGAAGAATTTATTCTGGACGTGCTACATAGAACTGGTGTGATTTTTACTGATTCTTTCTGTAGATTGCTCACATCAAAAACTTCCACTTGCTACTTTCAAAACATAGTCTGGTCCCTCCGGATTGCAGGAATTAAAAATTTGCAAACTTGTTGATTATTCTACCTAGGAAAAGAGGCAGTGGAAGAAATTATCTTTCATTTTTTTTTTTTTTAATTTATGAGAAGCTACAAAGTTCTGTTTTTCTTCACAAAAGAAGCCTCAGATGAACAGAGGAATTTATCTACTTGCCATGCAAAGAACATTCAGACAATGCTTTAACTCAAAAGTTCACTTTTCATAACCTTGCCACCTCTTAAATGTGTCAGATCATGGGGAGCTGACCCCAACCAGCACAAACATCCACTTCAATGTCTCCCCATCCCCAATAGGACAGGAGAGAACACAGGAAGAACAAAAATGAGAAAAAACACGGGTCAATAAAGATGGTTCAAAGGTGAAGGAAAGAGGGAAAAACAACAAACAACACAGAAGAAATCACTCACTATCTCCCACAAGCTGACTGATGCCCAGTCAGTCTCTCAAAAACAGTCACCTTGGAAGCCAACACCCCTCATTCTCCCCACACTGTTGCTTCCTCCTCTCCCTCCAGTTTTTATTGTAGAATGATGTTAATAGTAGAAAATAACCCATTGGCCAATTTGTTTCATCTGTCCAGATGAGTCCCCTCCTAACTTCTTGTCCACCCTCAGCCCACTGTTAGGGGAAGTTTAAGCAGGAAAAAGAGGAAGCCTTGACAGTGTGCAAGCACTGTTCAGCAACAGCTCAAACCTGGTGGGTGTATTATCAATGCTAATGAAGTCACAAAGACAAAACACAGCACCATATGAGCTGCTGTGAAGAAACTAAACTCCATGCCAGGCAGACCAAACATTGCACATCTACCAGACACTGTGCCCAGTCAAAAAACTGTGTTCATAAATCTTAAAAATAGGCATAGTGGGCCGTTTGTCTTTGTTCTAGCCAGAAACATACACTGGAATTTTCTTGAAGGTAGTGGTCACCCCAGTCCATCTCAAATTCATATCCTACTCAAGCCCAGAGTGCATGAATTTGAGAAGCCTGAGAAGGAAGCAGTTTCAAAGTATTTGCCCATATTAGCTCAGCTAGTAAGCCATAAAATATGCATATACACAGAAACCCAGAAAAAGAAAACCCAAGAAAATTAGGAAAATAACAAGTCCTAGATAAATACTAAAAGCACCAATCAACAAAAAAATTCAGGAGGAACATAATTAATACTAATGCTACCCCTTTGAGGTGATAAGAGTAGGTGTGTCCTGCATTAAAAAGGGTGTCTGTGGGTGAGGAGTGTCCTTGTGCAACCCACACTGAACCAGTGTTCTGTTTACTTTCAGGGAAGCTTCGAGGTCCAAGTCCATGCAGCCTACAGTCTACACAAAATTTTTGGCTCAAACTAAATCAAGCTAAATAACTCACAGCACGTTCACCACAAGAAGGATATATAATTTGGATGAACCTTGGATTTAAGGGGTCAGTAAGTAGTTTAAGTACTTCACATGGTGGCATGTTGTTTCAGTCATCCCTGAAACCAGGGATATGCATCTAGCAGCTATTTACAAGTGCTACAAGACACCAGTTACTAGTGGAGATGGAATTCAGTGGTTCAGACTGCTAGAATCTAAAGTCTCTGATCCCAAGTAAAAACAATTTTAAGACTTATAATCTATTCAAATTTGTCCATATTTTCAAACGACTAGCAAAAGACACACTGCTCTGCAATTTTAATCCCATGTTACAGAAGAGAGAGTGTTCCAGGTTCTAGATCAGATAGCCTCTAAAAGACAATAGGTAAAATAATTATTTCCTGCCTTATTCTCTGAAATGGCCAAACCATCTTGAATGAAGCTTTAGAAAATATTTATTCTAAGACAAGAAATTTGAGGTCATATATTTAGCAATTTAGCAACTGAAAATGCAACCACTACAGGCAAATGTATTTATTTGCAATGCATATAAATTAATACAATGCAAATTTATTAATGTTTTCTGCTCATCTTATAATTATAGGATGGAGCATGAAAGCTGGCATTTAAAAACTTTAGCATCTAAAAGAATGATGTTAAAAAGATTTGTTTTATACTGCATGTAAAGATGTAAAAAAGAAAATAATATATCTTCTCTCATTATCATACATTATCATCTTTGTTAAGAAATGAAAATGTATTACCTTATAGTAGTCTTACAGCATTTCATTACCTTTCTTACAGATCAGCAATGCTCCAATCAGACCAGAGTTAAAATCCATTGCCATATTCTCATGAGAATAGTAAGCATAAGTAAGACAAGGAAGGTCAGCTTCTCTTGGACCAACTTCTTCTGATATATCCCACACATATGTGTAGAGCTGGCCTGGAAGTACAGCATCATCTCGTTTTTCTGCAGGTGATGTTCTGTCATCATACAGGGAGCCTGCCCAGAAAAGAGTCAATAGGGTGGCATGAAGACAAAGAGCAATTAAAATGCCTGCAATATCTTCCTACAATCAGTTCCAAAAGCTTGGTTTGATCTTGCTTATATGAGATTTCAGCTTCAAAGAGATAACTCATGACTCCACTAACACATTGTTGACAGTAGAATGGGGAAAGTAGCTATTTCACCACAATTCTGTTTCTTACAGATTAAAGATTTCCTAGAAATATCATCCCTGCCAAAAAGTTGGGCTCTTCATCAGTCTAACTAGGCTTAGGATGGGATGAAGCTTCAGCCTCTGCTCACTGATGCTCTGCAGAGGAATGCTGCCCACTGTCACCTTTCTACCAGTCTCTCATAAAGCCACTGCATGGGCTGGCACTGCCTTGCTGCCTTAGGCTTTTGTACACTGCACATCCACATATTGAGCAGTAATGGTTCATGCCTGTGCCTGCCATACCCAATGGATCTGCAATATGACAAAGGGGAGACAGAGAATCAAAATCCGAAGTGCAAAAGGTGCATTAATTAACAAGACAGTCAAACTGAA
This sequence comes from Pycnonotus jocosus, assembly GCA_013400435.1. NCBI lineage: Eukaryota > Metazoa > Chordata > Aves > Passeriformes > Pycnonotidae > Pycnonotus > Pycnonotus jocosus. The sequence goes on along the minus strand of VWYP01000825.1, from coordinate 144,747 downwards.
CTGCCCATCATTTCCAATGAGATGTTCTGTTCAACTCCATGAGATGGAGTTGCAAAACTCCTTTTGCACCCACATGAAAAACAAAGCCTTGCATGAATTTGTAAACTGAGGGTCAGAGCTCTGGCTCAGCACCCAAGACAGGACAATCCAAGAAGCATGAGCAACCAAACTCATGTTGGCATAGACATTTTACTGTCCATTTGGTCATAGTTTATCATCTCTTTTTGCTGGGCTCATGAGGGTGTGGAGTAAAGCCCCACAAAGCTGAGCATTAAATGCTGAGTATCAGAACAGCATGATCAAGATTGCTAGCAAACTGTGCTCATGACACTCATATTCCTGGTGTTACACTGATGAACAAGAAAGGAGCTAATAATGGACGTGTGGGTACAATCCAGGATCAACAGATATTTGTGTTACAAATAGCCTCAAATATTGATCTGTATCCCTCTCAGTATTTCATGCAGTAGTCTACAAGTAAATGAACAAAACATGGAGTTATTACAGTATTTACCTTCTTCATTTTTGCTGTAAATGAGGCCCTGAGGATGAATACTGACTGGCTTGTCAGCCATATTTTTAAGGTGAACCACTAAAGTATCTCCCACTTCAGCACGCAGGGTTGGTCCCAGAAGTCCTGTAGTTATTCAGGATAAAGCAAGAGGAAAATACTAATAAAACATGTTTAGTGAAACAAAGAATTTTCTCCCCCATTGGAAAATACTAGCTCTCAAAGTACAAGTTCCAAAATTAATCCAGAGAATGTAGTAACACCACAATGAAGATTTACCCATAAAAAGCATATCAGTACTTAAAGCCTGTAGTGCATAGTCAGATATGTTATCAATTATGTATCTGGCAACTAGCACTTAAAAATCACAGGAAAATAGTAGATTTAGGGAAAAAAAGTTATTTTCCCCCTAAATAGAGACAGAAATTTTATCAAAATATTCACCTTGAGGTTCACAGCAAATTTCTAGGAATCTTTCACATACAATTTAATTAGTTTTAGAAGATAAACATTTTAGAGTTTAAGAGTTTACAGAAAGACATTTAAACACATTACTTTTAGTAGCACTGTGAATGCCAGAAGTCACAGAACAAAGAGATCTTTCAATTCCCAAATGTTATCCAAATAAATAATCAGTTCCACACTGCAAATTGCTTGAGGCATTTCCCGCAAAAGATTTCAAGAGCTTGTACTCCACTCCCCATGTTGCAAAAATAAGCAATTGAAAAGGTTGCTAAGAAAACTTTTGGCTTCTTAGTCTCTTTTCTTGTAAACTACTTTGTAATTATTTAGTTTCAGGCCTTAGGTTCCTTCCATGTGAATTCACAGTGTTAGCACTGCAAATATACACGCATGTGGTAAATCTCATCAGATGCTGAAAACAAAGGGAACAGCTTTGCATGGTGCAACTGATTTGCAGACAGCCACATCCTCTGAAAAGCCCAACCTCTCCATGGCCTTTGGAAGCCTCAATTCTGCACTGTAGAGACCTCATCCCCTGTGCCTATTCGGTTCACGCACAAATAATGGACACAAAAATACAAGCCTGCTGAGGTTGCCACTGGCTTTAAAACAAGGAACAAATGAAAATACTCAGAACATTTAATTCCTGTTTACCTGCAAATGTATTTGCTGGTTTTTCTTTTTTAAAATCCACTTCATATTCTCTGTAAGAAATTTTCTTAAATACAGGATCTGAATGTTCCAATCTGAAACCAAATGAGTTACAAAAAATATTGAATGGACAAAGATTCCAGAGATGCCAGTGCTGTTTAATGGATATCTCAAAAAATGAATCTTGGAAATATATTTAATCACTTGCACATTTTGCTGAAGGCAAAGCACACAGTCCAACTCCTTTTAGTGTCTTCCCTTCTCCTTCTTACTTTATTGAATCTATGATGGTCCTGAGCCAGCTCATTTCATATAGGGCATCCAATATGCTTACCTAGAACAGTTCAGCACTGCTTTTACTGGTGGTTTTTATGGGTCCCTTTGATTCTGGGGTAAAGATGCCTTTGTTCTGTCCAAGCTACAGAGGAAGATGTCCCAACCACACTTAACCTAGAAAGCATCTGACAAGACACAGTGAAAGAAACCTGAATTTCTGTTTATTCAGCCCTATGTTTGAACTTTAAGACTCACAAGAAGGGTTTTACAACAGCATCAGCAGCAGGTTCCTGCCACAGGAATGACTCTGAAGGCAAACACAAAGCTGTTCTCTGACAACAACTAAGGATCTCACAGCAAGTTAGAAAATGAGAAACACTGCAAATGCCCTTAGCCTTGTTATGTAAACAATTTGGCACCCAGTAGACCACACAGTGTTTTCTTAGAAAATATTTAGGCAAGCAGAAGGAAACCAGCACACAACACTTCTGCAATGGAAATAATGACGAGAAGAGGGCTGAAAGGATAACAGCCCTTCACATTTATTGGTTGATTTACTACAGTATGTATAATGTCTGAATCTAACAGTAATTCCACTTGCTTTCTTTGTAATGCCCTTTCGGGCACATTTGACAGTGAGGAGCTGATGGGCTGCTCAAGCATGGGGAGGCTGAGCAGAGAGGAGAGAACCAACTTCAGTGACATCCAGAGTCCATAAGGGGGAGATCTCTTTTGGAAGAGATCTCATGTGAATTCCTCTGCAACCCTCTCTCGCTACAGCAAAGTCAGCAGACACAATCAGTGTTTCAATTAATTCCCCTCTCCTTAAAGTCATTGATAAAATTTTGTTTAACTCTTCAAGGGGAAGGATGGGATCCACAACCTTCATGGACAAGAGCTGCCCTAATGTGGCAATGTTCCAGAAAATATGCATGTAAGATTGTAGGGTAGAAAAGAAAATTTGTCAGTGCCAGTTGTATAGTGAGGAGGAATAAAATACCTAGTGCACTAACACTTCAGAAATATCACACTACACAAGCAGGTCTAGATACATAACTTTTAGGAATTGCAGCAGCAACACTGCAAGATTCACTTTGTGCTGAAGTGCTTTATAAATAAATAGCACTTGTACATGGTTACAAACCTCTGCAAAGATAAGACCGACACTCAGAGATGTTAGCTATCCTTCTCTAGCCTGTATGATTGGAAAATTAAGGAAATAGCTCAGGAAGAATCCATTTTCCTCTCAGCCTCTCCTCAGTTATTTAGAAATAAAAGCACCAAAGTATGAGAGTCTTACACTGCATTTAGACATTGAGCTTCTACTGAAATCAGCACAAGTTACATACTCCAATACCTTTGGGATCCAAACCATTAACTCTTCCTCAGTGGGTATATTTGTGTTGTGAAGTTTTTTGTTTTTCTGGTTTTCTGTTTTCTTTGGTTTTTTAAAGTTGGTAGGTTTTTTGGGTTTTGTTTGCTTGTTTGGGGGTTTAGTTACATTTCTATAAGCTCTACAAAATTCATTAGACCATCTGGGATGTGACTTGCTCTAAATATTTAAGCAAGGTAACTCAATATATATTGCACATAAAATACTGCTGGGTTATCTCAGAGAACTTCAGCTGATGTTTTAGACAGTCTTGTGAGTCTCTACTGCATGAAAACACTCCATCCACAATGTGAATTTAACCAAACAGCAGTTGATGTGCCCAGTGCAGAAGAGAATGAAGTTCTAACTAGTAAATTCACATGTCCAGGTCAACCCTTAAATGGCATCTGGCTTAATTTTCCTACCTTTAAATTTTATTTTCTTCTGTCTTGCCAGTTTGACATTATGCTTATACCAGCTCTATTAAACTTTCAAGGGGGGTTTTAGAAATCACAGAAACGTTGTTATAATTAAATCTTGGAAAAGAAAAAGTTAGAAAGTCATAATCTGAACTGCAACTGTAATATATGTTTAGAAAAAAAAATCACAAATTAAAAAAACCAAGTCATCCACCTATATATAAATATATATATAAAAAAGCAGCAGTATTAAAAAACCCCTTTCATGTAGGAGAACAAGTAATTTTTAATTAAATTTAATGTTTAATTTTTAGTAATTTCCCCCCCTAATTTAAACAGAACTCGAAATTACATCCAAGTTCTGTAATCTGTAGCACTGCACCTGTAGTGTTAATAATCCTAAGGACAGTAGTAGTAATAAAAATAACATATTTTATATTCTTCATTGGTGGATGCACATAGGCTGACCACTGTGCAATGCTATGTGAAAAAAATAAAATCATTCTTTTCACTTAATGAAGCAGAGCAATGCTTGATCTTACCACCTTTACTTATCAGAACTCAGAATGCACATTTCACAAAACTCCTGAACAACTCTCAGAAATTGTACAGCTAGTTCCAAAGTTCATCTGGCTCTGATTTAAGTGAAAGTGATAGCATCGAAACTGGAACATAATTATTCCTTCAGCAAATTCCAAAGTCTTAAAGTTTTTGAAATCTTACCAAACCATGGCTCAACCTAACATTGCTCAATGTCCATGTACCTTAAATAAATACATTAAAAAACCCAAAGCAACCAACATTAAGCTATGCAAAAAGGACAAGAGCAAGTCCTGGACCTTGTTTAACAGAAGTCCTCTGAAAACATAAAAATAATTCTATCCAGTAATGCAGCAAATAAAAAGGAGCTTTTAATATGTCACTGGCTCTAGTTCAGATCATGCTGTTTGAGATCAACCAAGTTCCTCTGAAATCAACAGACTGGGCTCCAAAGTCCTCCTGGGCTCTGCAATTCCACAAGAGATGAGAGACACAAACCACTTTTGAGTCAGAAGGGAGGACTAATTTCATCCTTCTTATGCTGTACTTTGTTACCTGGATTTCTCCTCAGGTTCCGGTTTGTAGGTCCAGCTGGTGATCTGTGCAGCTATGTAGTGCTCCCTGACCTTCACTGCTCCTGCCACATGTTGCTCTGAGTCTGGCCACCAGGAACCAAGAAGAAGCAAGAGAAAAAGCTGCAAGCACTGCAGTGTCATGGTAGAGATGCCTGTTGATGCTGCTCTGGAAGACAAGGCAGAAACCACTGCTTTTATTGCTGTTGCTGCTTCTGACTTCCCCTCAGAAATGAAATAATTATGACGCAACAGGGTAACAACATTTGCCATGCTCAGGTCATTGCTCTTCACCTCCGCCTCCCCTCACTGACAGGGATCCAATAGAGATAAAAAACTGTTTAAACTACCTTCCTTCCCCTCCTCCACACCACCTCCAGCAAGAGACAAGCACCAAGAAGAAGCTCCAGCCCCACTAGGTGGTTGTGTCACTGTGTACTGAAGCAGCAGGATATCAGAGACAGAAGATTATCTAGATTACTTCAATTACAGGATGTTTGACTTGCATGGTTAGGAAGAAGGGGGGGCATGTTTTCTATCTTCCCAGAAAACAGAAACCCAGCACATGGCTGGCACGGATGGAAATTTCCCAGGTAGATGCTAGATCTCCTAAGAAATCACTCCCAGGTTAAAAGCAAAATACTGAAGGATTATGTACGAGGAGTAGAATTGGGTGCAGAGCTAAAATCTAGTTGAGATCACCGTGTACTGCATGCTCATAACTGTAAGGCAGTCGCCTTTCCAAACGTTGCCAGCTTCAGTTTGATTCCCACTACACTCCCAAATACCTCAGGTAATAGGTAACCAACGGGCTTCTCAGAGGCAGCTACCAGGTCAGACTGGAGAATTTTAATCTAGTCTTGACTAGGGTCTGTTGACATTTATCCAACAAGAAATGATTAGGAAAATACCTTTTGATAAGGTAATTACCAATGTCAAATATATTACCAAAAATGTTTCCCTGCTTTTGCCAGTGCTAAGAAGTTGGTCAAAACAACAAGTAGATTATTGACCATGTTTCCACACACTCACTTACCAGAAAAAGAAAAAAATCCTACCTATTTTTTTGGTGGCCAGAAAATGAAAACAACATTTTCATTAATGTTTTCCTCATATTTTAATGAAAAAAAATCACCTAACCCCCCAAATCAAAATAACTCCACTCCAGAACTAGACAAAAAGGACAATATTTCATTTTGGATTACTCCAAAAGAAAACCTGATCAATTCTAGGTTTGATACATTTTTTTAACAGCAGAATGGCCTAACTGGCAGTTTGGTTAATTCCACCCAAACTATATGGTACTTAGAAGAAATAGGGAAGATGGCTGGAAAAAAAAAAAATATGAAGACCAACAGCTAAATGCTCACTACCAAATTTCAGGATCATTTGGTGCATAAGCCTGAAAACTATCGTGCTCACTTAGCACACAACTACCAACATTATGGTATATTCTTTTAAACAAATCTTCCTGTGATTCTGTTTAATGAACTAAGTGTTTGTATTTGAAATTTCCATTATAAGTAGGTTTCTAATAATTTTTCCTTTTAATAAAAAGCTAAAATATTGAAAGCTAAAACTTACTACCCCGATTATGCGATTAACAGCCCCTGCTTTGTGTCTGTGAGCTGGGAATCATCAAAGCTGACATCAATTGGTTACTTCCCTTTTATCCATTTTGAGGAATTTGGGAGCTCTATTTTTAAAATTTCTTCATCAACGAATTATTGCAGTATCACTCTAAAGGTAAGAATTTCTTTCCTAAGTGGAGCTGAACATATTGATAGTTTTAAAGAACAGTATCAAATTGCACTAGATACTTTCCATTAAGCTACATTGATTACCATGTTACCCTTCTTTAACCTTTTAAGAACAAGAAATCTAGTGGTGGCTGCTTGCTTATTTTCTCCTCACATTTTAAGTATCGATGTAAAATTGACCTGCCTGAAATCATCTGCATCAGCCTTAAGGTTTTCTTCTTTTTATTTCCTTTATTTAAGCTATTCCATCACATTGTATCTTCCGGGCTCTATGAAGTTTCAGTGTTCTGACAATCATTATTAATAATCCAAAGATGTTGTTCTCTTCCACCTGATCATTAATTTCTAATATCTACAATTATATCCTGTCTGATGTTGGGAAAGTCTAACACATACAAATAATTTTTTTCTTTAATTAACATTGTTTGCCTTCAAGCTATTACTATTAGTCCCTGACAAGTGACTACAGAATATATTCTTTCAGGCTTGAGTCTTCCAAGACAATGCAACTTTATTGGTTATTTATATATTTAGCTCTGATCTTTTTTTCCTACTTCACAACACTGCACATGCTGCAAACTTCTTATTTTATCCCCACTGCTTACCCACAAGTTAAGAAGAACATCAAAAAATCACGTGGTCAAAAGCCATGCATGGAGGAATGTGGGTCCAGTACAGGCTGGCAAGACAATCTCTGCAGCACAATGAACAAGGCTATTCCCAAAACAAAGTAGTACTTTTGGGATGTACTGATACTGCAATGTCAAATGAAAACCAAGCACGGAAAGAGAAGCCCAATCAGTTATCTTTTAGCACTAAGAGCAGATCTGCATCTTCCAACTGGGCAAGATTGTTGTCTGTTCTGACACCCAGTAATTATGGTCCTGATTTCTTGTTATGCTACATGTGAAAACATACTAAGGGTATACCTGCAGTCCTGCTCTAATGGCTGACCTGTAAAATTAACTGGCACTGTCAGTTTTCCACCTAGGCTGGGTAAAATAACCTAGGCTGATTCTAAGCGATCAAGAACAGGTCTTTAAAGACATGTAAAGTGGTGATAAGCAACCTGCTGCAAATAACAAAATAGGATCCACAACAAATTTGGTTGTATTTCATAAAAAAAAATACCCCAAGTGCCAGCAGGCAGTCATATCCAGATGCCTGCCACCAGCTTTCACAACTGGTGGTGGAGAGGGAGCTGGTACAGAGAAGAAAATGTTGTACAACAGCAATTGTGGAATTGGTTGCTAATAATGCCCTAAGAAAGATCTCTCTCTCATTCAAACACAAATCAATGCATAGCGGCCTAGCGAGCATACTTTGTTTAGTGCAGGGTGAACAGACTTTATGGGCAAACAAGGAGTTAATTATTGAATCAGCAGTGTACACGCGGTTCTGAAGCAGGTAAAAGACAGAGGGGGCACTTACCAAATCTGCCAGGCACAACTGGGAACAGAAGCCATCAGCCGAGTTATCTTCACTTCTGCAAGTGGGTGCTAAAGCCAAGAAAAGTTAACCTGTGAAACGGCTCAGTTTAGAAGCTGAAAGTAGATGTGCTATGCCAAAAACACATATGAGCAGGCAAAAAGAAAAGATGGCAAGAGAAACTGAGGCTTTCTTTCAGAGAAGAAGTTACACAAAAGAAGATGTATGTGTTTTGATGACAGCCCACACAAGAACACATTGTGTACACTGTCAAGGGAAGGCAGGCTGTGTTACTTCTGTGGTCATAAACAAACTAAAACACAGTAAGAATGTAAAAGGGCATTTTAGTTTGCTCTGGCACTTCAGAAGTGCTTCAGAAGACAAATAATCACGTTAAACCTAAATATATTCACGTTTTCAACTTGTTTTTCTTTAGCAGACAAGCAAATGTCCCTTGTTAGAACTGGGTGTTTCTCCAGTCGATGTTTGCCAAAACCAGTGATTTACAGGACCCAAAACTATTTGTACAGAGATGCTGAATTCAGTAAAATTACAGGAAAAAAAATAAACATGTTTATTTTCTAAATGCTGTAAAAGCTAATTTCAGTGATTTAAGGACTTTGTCTAAAACCACTGGCTTGTGGTCTGAAAAATAATCATTTTAAGGAACAAACAAGGACATACAAGCTTCCTCTCTTCAAAAACTGCGTTAATGACATCTCACTTAAAATTCTGGACTCACTCAAGTGAAGCCAAATGTTTTCTTCCCATGTGTTTAATTTTTGCCAGAAAAATTTCATTTTGACTCAACAAAGAATTTTGCTCTTCCTCACTGTTTGTGTTCTCTGTGTTCCAGTTTGCCTTCTTTACTAAGAGATTTCTGTATTTGCCCAAGCTTACAACTGATCTGCACCATGGGAGCAGCTGGCCTCATGCTAAGTCAGTCTAGCAGCATATTCACCTTGGATTTCTTTCTGTAGAGAATAACAGCAAGGATACCAGTGCAAGAGTGTGCAGCAAGGAAGATTCATATTTTTTTCCATCATAAATCCTTGTTGCAACTGAAACTGGACTACCAAAAAAGAGAGAGCCTCTTATCAAGTTGTACACACCTACTTCCAATAATCAGGATGATATTCTGAATGAATTAAAATTTTCATTCTTTATACAGTTGAATTTTCTACATCCAGATTTTTCTTCCCCCAATAATAAAACAGGTCTTGCAAGTTACTGGCATAAAATGTTTTCCACTAGAAAAGCAGATAGGCATGTTTCAGAAAGCAACATGAAATTAGTAAGCTTTTAGAATAATAAGACTCTTTAATTATAACTGTCCCTAAAGACTTCATAGCACAGATAAATTCAAGGCATTCTAGTTCTCTAGCAATGGCTCAGGCTGGTTGTTAGCAAGCTGGTTAAACAAACTCTACTTTCCCACACCTAAAAATGCTGCCACAGAAGGACGAAGTTGAAATTGCCCTGTTTGTCTAACACTATTTCCATCCTGCATTACCTGTAGCTTAGGCTTTGATTAGACTTTTAAAATACTAAATACAGAAGTGCACTTCCCACAGTTACTGCTTTGATTTTTATTTTCTATATTTATTTTTATTGGAAACAAGTATTTACTGGTATTTTAATTTTTTTTACTATTATTGCACTATTTTTACATTCATGTAAATTGAAGATTAGATATCTGAAGTTTGACAATAGGCTGTGATGATCATTATTTTACATCTCTGTGAGATTATTCCCTTTGCATCATAACTCATTCACGGTGCATAATCTTTAGATTCAGTAGAATCAAAATTTCACCCACACATTCACTGCATGCAGCACCTGTAAATGAGAATGTACCCAAAGTCCAAGATCAAGAAACAGAAAGCAAGTAAAGAGTCACAAGAACTACAAGGTGTGTAGTAGGAAAGTGAACAGAGCAGAACTTCTCAGCAGCTCTTCTGATGCAGATACAAAATTCAGATAATTGATAATCATGTAGGATTTGACAGAAGCTTTAACTGAAGTTACTATGTTTGCATGTTTATAGTAGTTCCTACAGCAGCAATCTTTGGTTCTATCAGGAATTTTAAACATTAATCCCAAAAGAAGAGGAGGATTAAGGTACAGTACAACTGCCACAAGTGCACCCAGGTCAAATTTGCTTGCAGGTACAGTCACTTTGATAAGCAACCAAGCAGAACCCCATGTCTTAGTCACCAAGGATTGGTTTTTGTGACACCAGACAGTGCAGGGCTAAAAATGCCATAAGACATTTAATAGCATGGTGATGATGGAAGCCATTGGCAAATTCTCTTCAGTTCTGCTGTGTCTCTTTTTCTGTTAGGGTCAGAGAAAAAGGCCTTTTTCGGTTTATGCATTAAAAAAAAATCATGCCACATACTTTCATCAAAAACCTGACAAGGAAGAATGTGGTATTTTATAACTTACTGGAGATTTATTAAACTAATTCACCTTCTTTAAGGAGGAGAACAGACACCTTTTAGGGAGAAGGATGTTTCAAAAGATTCTGATGCATCAAAGGAAAAATACATACATCACTACTGGTTATTTTAAGTCAAACTCTCTCTCTTTGCCCCCCTCCAATCCCCCCTATTTATTGGGTGGAGGACAGCTGCTTCCTTTGTTACCAGAAAGCCCAAAACATATTTGAGATTAGTCTCATAGGCAAATTCCTATGGCATGACTCAGCCAGCATTACTCTTCACTTACATAAAAATTGCTTAAGACACTGTCCAAAAAAGAGGAAGTAAAGACATATATCAAGAGAAAAGTCAATTTTAGCATAGAATACAGAACCTGATTATGTGTTCCCATGTAAGTAAGAGCATGGTACACAACACAGCCAAAACAGGGACCAGCTGGGCCAAGACTGGGACCAATATTCCTACCCAACAGTAAATTCAGTCCATTGCAGACACCCAACTTCTGATTACCTTGCAAAATGAAAGATGAATGTTTGGGAGATGAAAGTGCTTTCCTGAAAGCCAGTCCACGTGAATTTAATGACTATAAATATGTGCACAAATATATATACAGAGACATGACAGCCCTTTCTTCCAATTTTCATTAATAAAAACCTTTACATTTTACAGGGCAGAAAGTGGCTGCTAAAGCCTGGTTGCCTCTGCAATATCTGTATCCACAAACAACTCCATGTATGTTCATCCCAAGCAGGAAACCATGCTATTAGACTGGTAATTAGTGTAGCTGAGGCAGACAAATTATAAAGATTGAACCTTCCTCTGCCAATTTTTTCCTTTTACCCTGAAGCTGTATTTTTGTCAATAAAACTGTTTTTATTACAAGACAAACAGACTACATAATCAATATTCCTGTTCTGTCTCCCCAAATATTCCATCTCTAGTCTTGCTCAAGTATAAATCACCTTTCAAAGACTGGTTAGTTACAGTTAATTGTTTAAGCTGTAGTCAAAACTTTTCTAACAAGACAATCACTTATGTTGTTCATCTTTTAAATTCTTCCTCCAGCTACAGGAAATATAACCATTCATAGCTAGAAAAAAACCCCCTCCACAAAGCTCTCAAGTGAATTTAAATAAAAAAATAAAAACCCGCACATTTTTAGGAATCAGCAACAAAGCCAAAACTATTAGGCTCCTACTACAAATGTAGATTTTAGTTTCTAAACTACACAAAAATAATCTCATGGAAGGAAATTAGAGGAATTATGGAGAAAAAAAAAATCCCACCTCTTAGTGCAGCATCTGTACTGGAATGAAAGCAATTTATTTATATTACACACAGAGATTTTTATTAAAAAGGCTGGTAATGGAACATTTTATTTTAATGCATCAAGTTGATAAAAGATTAGTTACAGAAATTGTGTATAATGTTGTATAAGTCACATGGATGGGTTATTTAAAAAAAGATTTGATAATTAGAGGAACACATCTCTTATTTTAGTTACATCGTAAAGTGCCTTGTGTAGTCGTATTCTATCGTTGGAATGACCGCCTGTACAAATTTCAAGAAAATAAGAAGGTACCTGAGTTTCTTATTAAGGAAAATGTACAGGAGCTAGAAATCCTTCAAAGCAAAGCAGAAGTCACATTCAATGGTCTGCTCAACAGTTATACTTGCTAACAGGAAAATAACACCTAGCTACTTCAGAGTTAAGAGACTGGGAGATTAATATTGCAGAATTCTGGTAATGACATCTGATGCTTTACCAAAAATAGACCTTCCTGGTTTAAGTTAATGCAGGGAATCAGGAGGTATTTTCAATACATCTTGCAGACATCAAAGAAACATTACCAACTCCATTTACATTGTTAATATTTGTTATTAACAAATTGCCAAGTTGTGAATTGTACCCAACAAGGCTAATCCCTAGCTCCCTTCCTGTAGTTGCAGGGAAAGCACGCTCCTCTGCTCAGTGTTTCAGAGGCTCAGAAAAAGAAATCAGCTCCTATTCTGAGCCATCCTTTGAAAGAGCTCCTGCCTGTTCATGAGGGAAAGTACAGAGATCAGCTTTACCAAGCTGAACAGCCTGACTTTGCAGAAAAGAGTTCCTGTGCATGCATCACCTTCAAATGCATGTGAGGCTTGAATTTGCAGTCTGGAGTATATTGAATAATTACAATCTAAAGTGTCTGTCCATGTGGGAAAGAGGCAGACAGGGAACTGAAAGATTAATAGAAATCACTTCTTTCAACTGACTATTAAGTTATATTGGTACTGGGTGTAAGTAAGCCGAACTGTTTTGACATAACAGTCTCATGAACCATTTCTTCACAAACGGAAGATACATGAAAATGTGTAAAGAAATGTTAAAAATGCCCCAATCTGTTAAGTGATTA
>VWYP01000825.1:110555-131899 GCA_013400435.1 Pycnonotus jocosus | reverse complement strand
CCCCATAGTTTATGGGGAAAAAAAAAAAAAAAAAAAAAAAAGGCTATTTACAACTATTGAGGACTAGGAGACTTGAACAACTGTGACAGACAAGTCATTTTCCAGTTGCTTGTTGCACAAACTGAGCAAGTCTCAACTCATATAGTAAATGAGAATTTTACAGGTTCAAGACCTTTAGCTGCTCAGTAATTCCTGCTTATTTGCCTTACAACAGCAAAGAACAGTATTTTGAAAGGACACACTTGAGTTTGCTCCAGTCAGAAAGTATGCTGTTGATTACTACAAAGCATAACTAAGATCATTCAGCTTCCTGAAAGAAAATTTTAATTGTGAGGCATTTGATATTGATGTTCAGAGTAGTTTAAGTGATTTGCATTGTTTTTTGCCAGCAATGTTGCTTTACCAAGATATTGCTCACATGCAAAACAGAGAATAGTGGAACACTTCAGAAATTAATTTCAGATTAAAATCTAATATAAAAGCTGCTCTGTTAAGAAGTGATTACACTGTGGATGGAGTCTGTGAACCTCCAGTCTCACCCTCCTACACTGCCATCTCTGTTTCATGCTCACAGCTAGCCTTACAAGCAAGGGCTCAATCCTGTCCCTGCAAACCCATCTGCTTTGCTCCTGCTGTACACCACCTCATGTTCCCCCAAAAACTTAAAGGAATCTTAATGCTTGCTCAAAGGAGCTCATCCCTGAACTCCAGCAAGTGCTACCCCAAGCAGCTGTTCACTGCTTTCACACACAGTTGTGTTTCAGCTTATAAACCTTGAGGTAACAGACCTTACACTGCAAGAAGTCTCCAAGAAACTGAGTAACAATGAAAAAGGATACATATGAACTCCAAGTTCTCCCCCACCTTCTGCAACAGTCTCGATTATTTTCTTCATTACTTCTGCATGCCTGAAAAACAGATCAGAAACAAAATATTTTAAAGAAGAGGCAACTCCCTCTTCATCAGCAAGTATAGTTTTTGTGCAAATTAAATAATTTTGGACCATTAGCTTCAGAAGCAGCAAGAAAATTTTCAGTTTACTGAGGAAGTAAATGGCAACAGTAACTGAAAATTAACATTAAGTGATGAATGTAACATTATTTAACAGCTCCTTACATTCCCACAGAAAGCAAAAAATGTTGTATGCTACAATGTAGACTGAATGCCATGAGAGTGAATGCATACTGGTTGACAGCAGTGAAACTTTTTATTGCTAAATGCCAATAAAGCCTCCAGGTAAGTCCCCAGAAAGTAATACTGACCAGCAGCCAGCCAACACAAGTTCCCAGATGCCCCCTGAAGATGACCTCTAGAAACTGCTGTAACATTTTTAGCTGCCTCTGCTGAATTCAAACTTGTAAAGTTTGAAGAGGTTTAAAACACCAAAACAATTCATAGTTTCCTAGGAAAGGCAGATTAAACCAACCTTGCATAAATTCAGAATTATTGCTCAAGGACAGGTTTAGGGTATGGAAACTTTCTCTGGTGGTAACTTGGGTTCTATGGCAATCCAACAGTTTCTAAGCTAGTTTCTTCTTTCTTATAACTCTGTTATTGTAAAGCACTACAGGGAAAGATAAACACTTCCTCAGATCACTGAGTTTAGATTCTCATCAGTAACATCCCAGACCTACTATGAACTACACAATATTTGTGTACAAAGATGGTCCTGGGAATGCAACACAAAATTACAGAATAGCCAGCCCTGGAAGAGGCTGGTCATCAGCTAGTCTAAACCCTCCCTGCTCAATGAGAAGTCAGCTAAAACAGATCACTCAGGACCTTGTCTGCTACAGTCTGGAACATCCTTAATGACAAAGACTTCAAATCTTTAAATGACCAGTTACAATGTGAAAGTAATGTTCTTGTGTTCAAGGCAGTTCTTCTATCCCACAAACTAAGGGATGAAGAACATATCAAATCAAATGGGAGAACTACTGTATGTTAAATTTATTTATGTACCTTTAACACAAACTCCCAGATTGTATAATTAATCTTACTTCTATCTATACCTCAACCTTGTTTTAAAGAGATGATTCTGTAAGTAATCTTCACCAGTGACATAATACAGGGCTATGGGCATCCATCTACACAGCACTGCAGGTTAGTGAGCAGCAGTAGTTCAAAATACCCATCCCAAAACAACCAAAGTGCCAGCTGAAGAACAAGGATGAGTGAGTGAGAAGCAGAGTTTGCATAACTTTCTGACCATGCCTTGATACCAGTACGTCAATCCAAATAGCTGACCAGCAACTGGCATTTAGTAGCTACCTCCGAAGTTAAACATGCTGCCAGTGACTGCAAACAAGGAAGGAAGCTGTTGCAAAGTTACCAAGACACACTGTAAACAGGAACATGCAAGTCTGGGGAAATATTAAAGGTCAGCATTTGTCATTTACTGTTGGTCTTTGCAAGTCAACTAACCCTCAGAGCTGATTCCAATTCTGGATCCCCACGATGCCCTGTGGAACATATGCCATTTCAGGTGCCAAGGCCAGCTGCTTCTCTGTAGGAACCTGACCACTGCCAAAACTTAAGTTTGGACCTTATGCATAACTGTCGACTATTTCTTTTTACTGGCACAGAATACAGGTCACCATGCAGCCATTAGAAGTCTTTAACAGCATACTGGCTCAACTTCATGCATCTTAATGACATTTGTTCTTCTCTATTTTCTAAGAGCTACGCAGGTATCTCAAGTACTACAATGGCCACAGAGTAATGGTCATTCTTGCTGTCATACAGTAACTCATGAAAAGCTTTGCAGGTGCTTTATAAACTTTGTAAAGTTTGTTTCCTGTTTTCAGTCTCCTGTAAAAAAACTTGCAGGAATGAATATATAGTATGTAAATACTACCTCCACTACAATGGAAAGAAATAACTTTGAAGAAATGTAAGCTAAAAGACCCTGCTATCTAGAAATCTTTCCCTGCAGATTATTTAGAGTACAACAGAAGCAACAGGAGTTCGAAAACCTATCACTATTTATTCTGAAATGCAGAAAAACAAATCCTTGGAATAGTGCAAGTAATTATGATTTAATTGTGAATGTGCTTAGTAGTTAACTTGTTTGACAGTCCCTTCATCACACTTTTTCATAACAGAAAAAGCTGAGAATCATGATTAAAGCAGTTTACAGCAATTAATGAGGAAGTTGACCATGTTCCTTCCAGTACCATAAAAATGCTGACAAGAACTACAACTTACAGATGAGCTGTAAGATGAACAATTTTCACTAACTACTCAAAATAGAAGCCATCCCAAGCAGCTGACAGTGGCATCCGATCGCCGTTTCTTTCCTTTCTCTGACGCCCAACATGAGGATACTCACGTCACAAGAAAAATGTTTGGAATCATACAAATATCCTACATTACACAATTTCTGTAACATGATGTGAAGCAACAGCAGCAGACGTAACTAAACACTCATAGTTCCTACCTGAATTAAAAGCAAAGCTATTAGCTTCTATTCAGAAGGCCAAACCTTCTTAGCTGTTAGCCTTCCCAATTTAAAAAATATCAAATAGCTCACCTTGGAGAGTAAGAAAACATACTTAAACTCCCCATTTTAGATATGCTATTAGCCTCTTTCTTCACAGCCTCAACACAACCTTTTAAACTCTTTCCAGTGTTAAGCAGTTGCAGATCCACCACACTGCTTTCTGAAAAGAGCCACAGCTTCTTCCACCTTAAAGACAAACAAACCTGTCTCACTTCACTATCCATCATCTCCTTCATGCTTAAAGCTGAAACAAGTCTCATGATGTAAACCATTCCTTCAAGCATAAGTGTAGATTACATTACAAAGGAACTGGCGCTTCACTGGCTTCAGAGGAAGAAATGAAAACATGACCACAGGGCTCTCACCTGTGAAGAGACTCAACTCAAATCCACAGATTAGCAGTGCACTGCTAACACCTCTGCAGAGTAATAACTAAAATCAAGCAGATAACATTGCAGCCACAGCCCAGTATAAACCCCCCAGTTTACCTAATCAGTGAGGGCTGTCATGGCCAAATCACTCTGCATCTTTCTTTGTTCTGAGAGTGCTCTCCAAATACGCATCAACAGGAGCTTCTGCCCAATTTACTAGCAAGGCTTCTGGCAAACACAAACTAAATTAAATTTTGGCTTTGGGATTTTTTTCCTCCTTTTCTCCTATTAATCATCTTCCCAGTCAGTCTGTTAAGACCTCCTACTTGACACTCCTTCAAAAACACTAGTTGCACAAAAAAGCTGCATCCATTTTTTGTCCAAAATCCTTCAGACAGCAAACAATTAGACAGTCAAAGTCACTAACAGGTTGAAATTACAACTGGTATGCCACTAACAGGTTGAGATTATGATTGGTGTGCTCATATATGATACAAGAACACCTTACTGGATCAAACCAAAGGTCTACCTCATTCTGCTTCCTATCTTATAGTACATGCTTAATAAAAATGCTGGAACAAGCACATCATAAATGCTCTGTCCAAAGCACTACCAATTTCCAGCAGCAGAGGCTTTCTTATTCTGAACTCTTCTAGTAACAACACTTTTAATAACCTTGACAAATTTTTATTTCATTAACATATTACTGCTTAAACAAGTATTTAGTTTAGTTGGGTAGCGTGTGCTGAAATTAATCCTTTCTGTCTTTGAACATGCCAGCAGAGTAGCATTCAATGCCACCAGTTTCACTATTGTAAGAAAACTTAAATCCTATTACTTCACCTCCTGTATCATTCATAGTGAAGGTCACTGATAACACAACTCCCTGCTCAGCTTTTCACAAATATTAAGGGGTCACAGATTATTCAATTATTTCTTCAGTTATCCCAGACAAATCTCCCTATCTTTTCTGGTTTTAGTCTCCTTCACCTCACAGACTACAGAACAGATAACGACAGCTGTGCTGCAGTATTTAACATGTGGTGGTGCCACAGGTTAACAGAGGCCTTATGTTGTTTTCTGTTCTATTCTTCATTATTTGCTTTACAGTTCTCTCAGTTCTGCTTCTTGTATTACTCTTGAGCACCCAGACTGACATTCTCATGTTAATGCAGGCTTAAATTTGACGATTTAAAGACCAAGAATAAACTTTTTACAACTCCAAAATTTTCTACTAGACCACTAGAGGGGAGAAAGTTATTTCCCAGTTGTACAATGGCTTCTCTGCTCAATACTGTCCATATGTAAGTCTGCCTGCTTGGTGAAAGCAAACACTTCTGAAAAGTAGTGGCTAATGAAGTGTGAACTGCAAGAAATATGAGATACAGATTTACAAAGCACATGAATACATATCCTCTTAAGACCAAAATTAGCCATAAAATACTCGTTGCAAAGTTCCCTTGCCCTCTTCTCTAAAGACTGACCAACAAATAGATGCTAAACCAGAAGCAAGAATGCTTTGAGTCTGTGAAAATGACCACAGGCTTGTCAACAACAAGCTGATTATTTGACACTCAGCTAGTGACATGGATATCCAAAGTGTTCAAGCCAAAGGAAATTAAATGGGCAATCTGATCTCTGAATTTTTTCTTCTAAGCATATGCAATCATACAAAGAGTATCTTTTATTAAAAGATAAAAGCCCAAACTTTTATCTCCAGGAACTTCACACTGTCAAGAGGAATTACACTTTCAGATACTGGCTCTGTATCACTCAGACACCTAAAAGGATGTTAGGGCCTACATCTAAGACAAGATGCAACATTCAAAGACCTAGGGAAAAAAAAAAAATCTTTGCAGCAAGTAGAACTACAGTCTCTCTATGTTTTGGGTGAGAAACATGGAAAATGGAATAGAAAATACCCCAATAAAACAAGTGTGTTTTGCAGCTGTGTTCAACAAATATTTCAGTGTGATAATTCCAGAATTTCTATTTATCAGTGCAAAATTTAAAGAGGAGCAGAAGGTAGTCAACATACAATAAGAAATTGCTACTTAACGTTCCAATAGCTTTTTCTGCTGCCAAAGTATACGCTGTATTTCTACCCTCCCCAAAAAGCAGACAAAAAGGTAAAACTTTATTTTATGGAGTTCTGGTAGTCTGCCATCTTCTGGAGTACATAGGGAAGCTGAGTTAAAAAAGCAAGTTGATCAGAGAAGCAGTGCTAACTGCAGAACACACTTGCTGCAGTGAGCATTGGAATGAACTCAAGAGAATTGCTGATCCCTTCCTTTCATACTGCCTCAGAAGCTAACAGACCACTACAGCAGCCAATTGTAGAAGAATGTCCAGAAAACCTGAACAAAATCCTCAATAAGAGCAGTGAAGTGCCTTGTTACCTGCAGGCTGTATCAGACCAGAAACAAAGTCTTACCTGCATGGATGAACTGAGCACATGGGAGGTGGAGGAAGATGAGGATGGTTTTCAATGGTCACTGTTTTCTTGACGTGATCTTGACTAATATCTTCATACATGTGCTCTACTGTTAAAGGCTGCCGCTGCTACAGAGAACAAGGAACAAGAGAGCAGAGGCATTACTAACACAGAATCTTGCTCCTTTCTCACATCAGTAACAGATGATGCCACAAAAATTACAGGCATCTAAAACATAAAAGTTCTGAAGGTACAATGACAGAACTGAGTGTGTTAAAATCCATATGGTATAGAAATAGTACTGCACAGATTTTCCTTTGAGCAGTGAAGTCAATGTATTTGACAACCAACTAGGATCCCACCTTGGTATCTGAGCAGTGGGCCCTACCCAATTTTAACAAGAAATCTAGTGATTAAAGGGAAGAACTATTTATATATAACTTTCTTTCTGAAGGTGATGAAAACACACACCTGCTTACATGACTGAGATTACCGGGGTAATTATCAGTTCTACAGTGCTAACAAACATGCCAGTGGCTTCCTTCAAAGTGTGCTCAGTTATCATGTGCAGTTTTCGATGGAATTGTTCCAACTTGCTGCAAGTACCATAAAAGTCCTGTCTACAAGCCTATATTGCTTAATGTTTTTTCACCATTTTTTCCTTTAAATTTCTATTGTGAATAAGCAACAAAACAGCCTTTCTATTTGACACAGTGAGTCTAACTTTACAGAAGTAGGAAAAAAAACCCAACATAGATATACCTCATCATATCCAAATAACCAGAGCCTTGGGGTTTGGTAATACTTGTCGTAAGTGATGTAGAGGTCATAGGTTCTAGTCTGCAGAATAGCATCTTCCCCTCCAACATCAACTTTAGTTTTGTTAGCTTCTACAATCTGTCTTGTGTCAAGAGTTGCCTGGTTCAAGGTAAAAATAACAAGGTTATTATAGTCTTGCTTGGGTTCCCTCCTTTCCCATCCTAAGTAATGTAAATCTTTTAACAATGTTCTTAAGTGGGCACAACCTCCCCCAACATATGGTTTGTTTTTATTTCTAAATTAGGAGTATCAGTTTCTCCTCCAATGAGTGTTTTTTCATTTTATTTCTGGTGGAGTTTTTTTCACTTTTCAAAAAATGTCCAATTTCTTAAGGAAACAGGCAGCTATGTTGTTACACCCTCCACCTCCTTTCACAAGTAACAGATGATTCCAATGAAATTTAGAAGGGAAAGGTCTCAGTTTATGCAGGTTCATGACGACCTTGGCATAGTACCACAAATAATGAGGCCTTCTGTTTTCTCTCACCAAAGTCTGATTGATTGGTGCAATCTACCGAACCCACAGGCCACTCATCCTCCCTGTGTAAGCCCCAAGAAATGCCGCAGCATTTTTTAACTTCTTGTGAATACAGCACTGTGTATACAAGCAGAGCAAAAAGGATTAGCAAAACCAAGGAAAATTTCTGTGGGCAAAATCTTTGAGGACCCAAGGGTTCAAGCTAGAGCAGTAGATTGGCAGGAGATATATCAATAGGAATCCAAGCTCAGTAACCCTACTACTCATAAGCTTGTTATTGCAGCCATTTATCATTATTCCTCCTTTGCTTGTGCTTATATTGTAACAGGCAAGATAGAGAACTGTTCACTCACATCATCTGTCTCCAATAGCCCACTTTCTTCATACTCTGAAAAGAAGACCCATAAAATTCTGTGTTCAACTTGTAGCCAGTCATCATATTTGTCATTCATAAACAACTACTTTAAAAAAATCCACGTTTCTAAAGAAGTTTTATTCGGGTAAACTAACCAATCCCCGAACCAGATTATGCCTTTTTAAACACAAATTTGACCAAGTAAGTAGGTGAGGAGCAATATTTCAGTGATTTTATATAGGCTTATTGAGTATAAGTGTAGGTATGAAGCTGGAAGGAAGCTGTGCTAAATCCCTAATTTATACTTTCTTAGATCTGTTCTGCTACACAGATTTCTAATCAGGTTTTTGGCACATACATTAGAGTAAACATGCATCAATAAAACCATACAAAAGATGCTAAAGAGCACAGGCTCACTGAAATTTTTCAGCATGAATTCTTTGCAAAGAATGAGTGGTATTTTAGTGCACTGCTTTACCTAAAGACCTGATATAAAATATATCCTACCAAATTTAAAGAAATACCTTCCATGTCTGCAGCTTCTCCTTCATCTTCCTCATCATCATCTTCACAGGATGCTGAACACTCTGGTATTTTCATATTATCCTTTAGAAGTTAAATTGAAAATACTGCTTTGATGACTGTTGCATCTACACAGCCTAACAGGCCCAAAAAATTTATAAGTCCAATCAACACATTCAGTGATCCAGAAAGATAATTTCTGAAATATTAAGAAGGACTACACTGAACTCAAATATTTGCTTAATAACTCATCCTGGTTTCAAAGTCCTAGTATGACATTAAAAATCCATTTAAGAAGTTTTCCTCTGACTCTGCAACCAGGAAAGAGTTAATTCCTAAAAGAAAAGTGATCATGGTGTTAAAACAATTAAAAGATCCATCTATCTCAAATGAAAGATAATGACTAAACAGCTAAAAGTAAACATGTAGGTTAAGATTTTTTTTAAGTTCTAACCCACAGCCAACTGTGCAGCAGTTATCATAAAATATCTCAAGGAAGGGACTCATAAGGATGATTGAGTCCAACCCTCTCCTCTTTGTGAGACTACATAAAACTATATCATATTACTAAAAGTGTCACCAGTTTCACACTCTATGAACCCATAATTGTTTTAAAACACAAGAGTCACAAAAGGTATCACATTTTGATATAATCCCGCAAGGAAACACAGTCCAACAGAAACAAATACAGCACCAGCCCACAGTAGACCTTTGGGCCTTGCATAGCATTTGAATCCAATGGACAACCCCAATGAAATTCAGAAAGTTAAGGTCTCAATTTACAGAGATTTCATAAAGATTTGAGGAGAATTCTCCAAATAACTACTACAGTTAGAAGCTCCTCTGAGCATCAGGTGGCTGACTTTTCATTTAAAAAACCCAAACCACCTAACCACTAAGAAACTAAGTTACAAAGCGCATTTTCAAACAGAACATCCTCAGGAAAAAGTTGTCCTATCTTGGACTGGACCTGCAAGCAAGCAAGTTTTTCTACATACAATAGAAATGAAATCCAATGCACAACACAAACCAGCAGTTAGGAATCATAGTAACATTCTGCAAGTAATGTGTTTTGCAGAAAAAGTGATCAACTTTAGTTATTCCTTGAGTACTTCTTCCACCCTCATGTTACTGACTTGTAAAAAAGCAGTGTTTTTACTATATTCAGCAGTCATTTGGAATATCTGCACTTCACAGTTCATCACATCAATAGCATTTTGAGCTGTTTATAATCATGCACTAGCACGAGGCAGCCCATTTTCTTTCCCCCTAATTTTTAGAATCCAAAGCTTCTTGGACGGTTTAAACTCTCACAGCACACAGACAGAACTCCCTTTAAAAGCATTTTGTGTCTCTGTGACTTTTTCCATGTTTCTTAAACATGTTAGCCAGTACATTTGCATTTTAAGTACTTCCTGAGGACTTAAGTTTAAGGTCTTTCTCCTGCTGAAGTTACTTTGTGGAAACGTGCAGAAACTGAGGATTTCATAACACGTACACATTTAAACAGGTAAAGCTCTTCTAAACGGAAGGGCATAAACCTGTCAAACTGGATCAATGTGTTAAAAGTCTGCCTGCTGTAGCTGAAGATCACAAAGAAATACTTTACATTCCCACATTACTTTTCCATATACAAATTTCTTTACACTGGATTTCCAAACACTGATGTATTGGAACATTGGATTTCCAAACATTAATGTATTGGAACACAAATGTGTGGCATCAGTATAAATAGAATTTAATTTTCAGTTTGTAGAAGCCTGGCACACTGGAGCCATTAGCTAAAGGCAAAAAGACAAACGGCTCAGTAAACACAGCAATAAGGAGATGCACTTGCTTAGACTAATATCACAGGCTCTGAGGGTCAATGTACATCTGCAAAACAATTAGTGACAAAGTATAATTTGACCTTTCACAGGGAGTACTAGACTGCCACTGGTAAGACTACTATTACCTTCAGGTCTGCAATAAAGCAACAGAAAAATTTAGAAACAAGTACCTTACTGTCTAGTGTGATCTCCTTAACTGCTTCTGTTGCACCCACTATACCTGTAAATTGAACAAGAAGTTTGTGTTAAAAAACCTTGGTTCTTGGTTAGACAATAGCATAGAAAGAGTTTGCAGGGATTTCAGAAAGTAGTGTCTCGTCTTTCCAAGCCACATCTCACAACAACCTTGATACCTGAGAGGCTGTTCATTTGGTAACACGCTTAGTGCTGGACATCCCTAAGCAAACCGTATCAGTAGCGCAGGGCAGCACAGCACACATGTGCCGTGTCTGACAAAGTCCATGATGGAACTCCACAAATCTGGACTTCTATTTTAAGGTATTTTTGCATAAAAGTGAGTTCAGGACAGGCACTCACATCACAATAATGGAACTCAACTTCACGAAAAAGGCAGGCATTTATGAGTATTTCTGAGCTTCCTGAAAGCAATGACAAAGCAAAATGTAGCACAGCACTCAATGCTTTTAGCTGAGGGGAAGTGGGGGTATAAAACCACCCCAAATCATAGCAGTGCTCACTCTTGGGTTCCTCACATTAGCCTTCTAGTTACTGCAGTCCTTACACAGTACCTTTGGGGATACGTGCCAAGATTCTGCTTTGACAGAGCACATCTATGTGGTTAACTCTTCAGCTTCTGGAAACAGATTTCATCTCATTTGAGAGCATTTGGAGACCTGGCAAGGTTTAGTCAGGGTGTTACAGCTGTGCTGTGCTGTATGGTGCCCAAACCAGTCAACTCTAAAAGGAAAAACCTGGCAGAGGAGTCTATTCACAGCAGGGATGGATACTGCACACTTAATTCAAGGACATGACAAAGCTATTCTCAATTATTTCTTTGGTGTGGGGGCATTCAATTATGAAGTATGATGCCTTTAAGAATTGCCAATGATGAAAAATGTATGTCTACAGAAAAATAGGCATCATCTTGAACCCTTTTTCTTCCCATCCTGGCAAATTACTCAGAAAACTTTCTCCCCATTACAGAAGAAAAAAAAATACACCAAAGAAAATAAAAACTGAGAGGAGTACTTCTGGAAATGGTGGAGAAAACATCATTGAAGGACAGAATTGTATTAACACATGATAGAACATCAAGAAACAGACTAAAACTAAAATAATTGCCAATTAGAAAAAACTAGAAGTATTTATAAGACACTGTGGTAGAAAAGCCAGTGAGATAGATTCATATAAAAGCAGTATTATTTAGACTTCTTTATAAACACAAGCTCATTTGAGGGCTTATTGCAAACAAGGATCATCTCCCACACTCATCTCTGTACTTAACATCATCTGTTTTTTAAGCACAGCATCCACAATTTAAACTAATTCCCTCTTCACAGGATTTCCTTTCTAAGGCATGAGTCACTACACAGCTCATATTTTAAAATAACTTCCTAGAACTTTAGTAAGAGAATACTGAAATAATTGCCATCATCTCTGAAAAGGAGCCTGTTTCAAGCATATCCAGCCACACAGTTAAACATCTTGTACCAATCAGGTGGGTAGCTGATAATGTAACCTATTTCCTCCAGACTACATATTGGTACACAGGCATGTGTATGTAAGATTTTACTTTCTAAGAGTGGAAACTGAAAATCAGATTACCAAATGCAAAGCATGAAGCAAGACCTTGCATACCTGCATTGTGAAAAGTGTCTACCCATCCCCCATCACCATCATCTTCTTCTATAATTGCCTCCTGCTCATCTGAGTACTCCATCTGCTTACACCTTTTATAGCACGGCACTACAAGAAATGGCAAAACAAAAAGAATGCAGTCAGTCATTCTTATACAAAACCAGACTGGAGCATGATATTGTCCTACAAGGCCTTCTAAAATGTGGCAATCCTTTGTATATCCCTGTTTAAGGAATCCTAAGGCTGTATTTCAAAAGCAAGAGTATGATCGTACAAAAATACATTGGTGTGCTGTACCAGATATTTTACCTCATGTAAAATACAATCATTGTATTGTAGCCTTAGAAGTTCATCTTTCTGTTAAGTATTAGAGCAGTTTCATCCTGCAGTTTCATTAAGGGGCAGAAAAGAATTAATTTCTCATTTGCTAAAAACTGGAGAGAACCTTGAAGTTTTCTTCACACTGGTAAACAACTAAGGACAACTTTGCCTGGATTTTCATCAGTTTTCCAAACTCATTTGGGCTTTAGAATTCTGCTAAAAGTTTACATCAGCTATTTATGCAATACATTAGGTATGTTTAAATATAAATTAACATCTAGAAGTTCAGAAGGTCAGAATTCATGTGATATTAAGAATAACTTCTGTCATATGTGTTACAGAGCCAGTTAAATAGAGATTTAGATAATGTTTTCAGAAAATAGTCAAAGAAAGACTGAATATATGATTAAGGCAAAGCAGGCATTTTCCAACAGCATTAACAAGGACTATGTAGAAAATGCTCCTTTCTTTTCTATTAATATGGAGGAAAACAAATCTGCTGCACGAAGTGCAGCATTTGCAAACTGCTCTTTAACCTTTCAGAAAGGGGCAAAAGGGGTGTGAAAGTCAAAGTGAAGTCATCCAAAGACTTCCAAAATAAGGCCTGTAGGATGGCTCACAGTCTCAACTACAGCCCTCAACTTTTACACAGGTGGGAGGGCAATGTGACACCTGCAGCAGGAAACATTATTTTGGAATGTGATCAAGAAGGATCAGAGCAACAAGGAACCTCAGTAGTGGCAGGAAAAGAAACAAAGCAGATCAGCTGGCCATCAAACCATGAGGCCCATCTCAGGAAAATGTCCAATGCTACTGTAGTAATTTTCACATGATAGTGCACTGCAAGACTCCAAAGCCAGTGAGGAAAATCCAAGCACATAATACAACCCTCTGCAGGCAAAAATCTCCCCAGGCTTTCTTAATGCTAATGCTTCATCTAATAGCCTTGACACATTTTGATACAAGATCTTTTAGATTTCCCCACAGTTGTGCCAAAATGTTATCCATTAAAAAGGCAGTCACCACATGTGTTACATAAACACAACTGTGAGGCTGATAAAAAATTAATTCAAGATCATATTTATATGATTCTAATTGACAAGGATATTGACATTGACTACATACATGAATTAGAAGTATCAGTGTCACTATGAAAATCATTTTGAGAACTCTTCAATAGCCTGGGTTTCCATAGGAAAAAAGAAAATAAACATATTTTTGTTTTAGACATGAACATGAGTTAAAGCAAAGACAAAGAGGTTAATAATGTTTAAAGTTCATTTATACTTCATCAAGGCAAGCTTCATGTCTCGTATAAAACTCTACTATAAAGTGGTCTAAGAAAACAAATTTAGGAGTGCAGGAAAAACTTCCATAATACTGCAAAGCCAGAGCATCTGAAGTGTGAGCTATTTGCTTCCTCTATCAATACAGTCAATCCGTAGAGTTGACCGCACAGTCAACCATGCTGTCAATTCTAAGAACACTCATATTTAAATTTCAGCCTTACCATTTTTAGTTACCAAAAACTGTTTGTCTGTTGGCAGATAAGCTTTGACTTTTAGTTCTTCTCCTGAAGCCCTGTAAAATGAAGTGCACCATTTGAGAATTTGATGACCTGCAAACAAAAGAGCGCTTCTATTTTCATGTTGTGTCAGGAACATTTTATATAATCCTCTTGACCTATTCTCAAAATTGGTTTGCTATGACTTTACTCTTCCCTACATACATTTGGTACGGTGTTAGAAAGCTTGGCCACCCCTAACTGTTCTGACATCAAAACCATTTGATGCCTCAAAAACTACTTTGACCTTGAGATGGCCAAGCAAAGATGGGTTGACAG
Source organism: Pycnonotus jocosus (assembly GCA_013400435.1). Taxonomy (NCBI): domain Eukaryota; kingdom Metazoa; phylum Chordata; class Aves; order Passeriformes; family Pycnonotidae; genus Pycnonotus; species Pycnonotus jocosus. The sequence continues at coordinate 117,608 of VWYP01000825.1, read as the reverse complement.
AATAATCTATCTATATAAAATATTCTAGGATCAGCAACAACAAAGTAGCAAGTATCTAAAGAAAGCAACTTCAGAAAAGCAACAGACCTCTATAAATATAAAATCTGTCCACAGTCACTAGCACTTAAGTACTCTTAATTTCACATTACTCCAGCATTTTCCTTCACCTTTAGTGGTTTTTGGTTTGAAATAAAAATAGTGTTGTAAACAGCCCATTCCAAACCGCTGCCAACTTATGATGTTTTCTCTGAAAGAGGTGGCAAAGGGGCAGGGCAACAGTGATTCAAACACAGTAATCTTTCCTTTAGCAATTCCAGGCCCAGTACAGAGCCAAGACCTTGATATCATCTGCAGAGATGATGCCCACTTAGGAGCAGTTTCATAATGCAAGACACCAGTAAAACACAAGGAAGCACCTTATTTGCACCCTTACTGTACATGAAACAGAAGGGATTTCCAAGGGCAATCACTGCACAAAGTGAACTGCTGTGGCCTAACTTGAACACATTTATTGACAAATGCTTGTCAAAATACACCATTTACAACTACTGCCTAGCAATTCCAGTTGCACATGGCCTTTGCTTTTTCAATCACCAAGACAAACCCGGAGAGACATGCTGCTACTGCAGCTAACTGCTAAAAGCATTCACAGTATGTAACAGATTATTTCTCCTAAAACCTTAGAAAAACAAACAAAAACCCCCAACTACTACTGTACAGCAATAAGTAAGCCCTGCCTGACTTAAATATAGAGTCATCATAAAAGTTTTACTGGAAAAGTCCACTTACTGCTCTGAAATGAAACAACTGTATGGCTAAATCTAATGGAAACCCACCAAAGCACAGGTAGGAATGCTATTTTCTACAATTCTTTCAATTTTACTTACCATTGCCAAGTAGGACAGTGGTGAACTAAGTGATCTCCAGCTGCAACAAACTGTTAAGGCAGGAAAAAAAAATACTGTTAAATGTGGCCCAAGGAAACAATCTCCAATTTTTTCTCAGCATTGGTATTTCAGTTCCACATTCCTTTGATCAATTAACTGTGTAATTAACAAATGTTTCCATGAGCTTGATGCTTTATTTTAACCCCATTTCTCAGCTAACCATGAAAATGCAAAGATTAAACCAACTTTACCCAAAATGCTTACTAAGCACCATAGCAAATTGAGCATTTCAAAAGCTGTTATACTAAGTGCCAGTCTAGTAAGAACCAAAAACATTATCTGGACCCAGTAAGACTGTTTACTTTGTAAAAAAGAAATTATTTTTATTTGTCACTATCTCCACTTTTACAAATACAGCAAAGAGCTTAATGTAAAAAATATGTTTACTTCTTTTTCCTTGTTCAAAACAATTTTGCAGTAAGAAAAGCGAGACCATCAATCCACTGAATCAGTGAGAGAGCTGCAGCAAAGAAATAAACAGCACAGATTTTATATAATGACCATTACTATAATAGTTGATCACTGATGTTAACTAAAAACGGATTATCACTTATATTACTACACTAAAATTCTTACAGGTAACTTTGTTCTCAAGAAATACTTTTAAAAAAAAATTCACTCTACTTGTTCTTAGTATCAAAGACGAAAATTTTTATAAAATTGCATTACTATTTCAAAGTGATACTGTCAAGTTAAACTTGCCAGCAATGTCATGCTAGACTTGTGTACAAACTCAAAATTCACGCAGCAAAGTCTAATCCTCTGGCCTTGTTTTCTGTACACATAAATTGAGGAAGGCTGCACTCAAGTGATTTCTGTGGGCTTTGCAGCAGTCCCTTTGGAATATGAGGTGCACAGCTCTTGCTACAGGTGCTTCCTTGTCTTGGAGTGCCAGTTTATAACAGCACCCTCCCCAGCTGCCCAGAGGGTGCTGCAGTGTGACATAACAGGCTTGCAGCGGGTCACAGCCATTTCCTCCTCGCGTCCTCCAAAGGGAGGCGGATCAGCGCAGCAGGAAACACCACAGCGCACACTGCACATGGATTAACAGGCTTAATCTCTGCAAAGTGCTTCCCTTTCACCTATTTTCAACAGAAGCCTCTAGCAAAACTGAATCCTTAAAAAAAACCTCAGCAGACTCTCCCAATACACAGTGAAATTTTAAAAGTCATTCTCTCTTATACAGTAAACATAAATGAAACTCCAGAATTATTTAAAATTCTCTGTTCAAAGAACTGGAACTCTGCTTGTGACAGCAATGTTAAAATATATTACTAAAGATGAAAAAACAGTGTAGTTTGTGAGTCTAACAGATATGTAGTCCTTAAACAGCATTTGAAATTTTATCTGCATTTTTTCAACTTAAGCAGCAAAATTATCTAGCTGGTTTCACTTTCTATTTCTCAAGCACTGATGCTACCTCCTATCTGAATCAGTACTGGAAAGTGGAAGGAGATCAATTTTAGGACATCCATTTTCTGTCCTGAAGAGAATGACTTTAACAATTTTCCTGTATTTACATACATAACTAAAACAAGCGTCATCTTTTGGAGGTAATAACTAGTAAGAACTCATGACAGGCAAGAATTTTTTTGAAATTAAATCAAGTACACAGATAAGTGAAAAGTGGGAGTAGGTGTTGAGTTTGATTAATGAGTCATCTTTAGTCTTAATTAATTCATCCTCAAAGGCAAGCCACAGGAACCCCACATACACCAGTTAGTGTCTCAGACTAAAATACACCTTAAATTACCCAAGAAATCCAAATTCATCCAAAGAAAACATCCATGGCATTATTCTTCTTCTGCAACCATTCTTATATAAAGACCGTCAAAGGGACAATCAGCAGATCCATGCTCCAGCTTCATTTAAATTTACCAAAAATTTAATCTTGCTGTATAACCGGTTCCCTCGACTACTGTTTTGAAGGACCCAATTTATTCATCCCAGCAGCATCTAACTCGACACAGTGTTAACTACTGTGTTAACTATTCACACCCCTAGTGGTGTCTAAATGCTGCAAACTGTTTAATGTAATGTAATACAGTGTGGTTCTTGCTATGTTCTACAGAAGGTGCCTTTTCTTACAGGACTACTGCAAATTCTTCTCCCATAAATCTTAAAGGGAATAGGTATTGGTAGGACATATGCCTAGACTTTCTCTGTCATTCTAGTTTATATACAATAAAGATCATATGTTATTGTTTAACATACGTGAATATTTATATACACACATACATATGGTTATCAGAACAGGACACCGTGTTGCTAAGCCTGTTTGTCTGTGTGGTACTTCTGTGTCAAAGGGAGAGAATGAGTTTTTGCTTGCCAGGCAACACAGCAGGAAAATGCAAGCACCAATATCAGGAAAAATACTTCTGTCCCCATTATCTACCTGCATCAGTCATCATTTGTTCCATTTTTTTTCCATCTCATCTTTACGTTTTTTATTGTTCCATTTTTTTTCATTCTACCTAACAGTCTTGACACTGTTTTATTAGACGTCTGTAAAGACCAAGTACTTGCAGATCAGTAGCACTTTAATATGAGAAAAAGTGTCACAGGGAAATTAAAGTAGCTCAACAGAGTCAGTACTCTTACTGTTCCAGGAAAAAAAATCCTGTTTGTTGCTCTTTGCACCAGAGTTCTTAAAAAGATACAACTGCTTGGCATCAATCCAAAATACTACCAGCCTAAAGCAGCCTATAGAGAAGAGGCAGAAATAATAATCATTGGATACATGGTGTGGACAAATACATGTAATGATCTTCACAGAGGCTTGGAAGGAACCAAAACAGAGGTAAGCAGAGACTGTTCCAAAGATAAAAGCTCCCCTTCCAGTTCCTCAGAGGAAAGACTTTAAAATCAATACATTCCTGCTTCAGTACTGAACTCTCATGACAAATGGAGCTGTTGATCCAGCTTCTTTACAATCTTTTCACAGCATAACAGAGGAAAGAAGCATCCCACAATCAGATGCCTAATGCCATCTCAAGAGAAATTATGTTGATCTATTTCATCTGTAAAGTAAAAAATGCCACTTAATAATTTCACTTTGTGGAAGTTGTTTCAAGAAGCAATAATTGGCAAAGACATGGTCTGTTTAACATGGCTGTTTTGCATTAAAAAATGCATCATTACTTTCAAAATAAATTGAAGTTTCTAAATACTTACTTCTTCAGGTGTAATTACTCCAGTTTCTTTAAACTTGGACTCCTGAAAGAAAAAAAAATGTTTAAAAATTTGAGAACTGCTGACAAATCAACACACTTCACTTTACTGGAAAGACAAACACTATTTTCTTTTTGTATTTTCTTTCTGCAACTTGTTCTGTCCAGAGATCCAAGGATCAGCATGGAGGCAACCTCTGCCACAACTGATAGGCATCTTACATGAGAAAATAAGGAAGTAAGGCTCCCCGAAATCACTTGTTGCAAAATACGAGGTATTATGAAAAATGATCACCTACACAAAACAATTTTTTTGCTACTGCCAACTATAGCAATAATGAAGAAACGATGACTGGCACTCAGTATTACGTTTCCCAGTAAGAAACAGAAAATCAGTTGGAATCAGTGATTCTGTCAAGGATTCCAGAGGTCTAGGCACTGAACAGCACTGCTGTGCATCAATATGAGGTTTTGCAGTTAAGAAGTCGTGAATGGAAGACAAAACCAACTCTTCTCTGGGGTGGAAAAAGTTAGATACAAAGCCTTAGTAATACACACTCTTTTAATGCCCATTTCTGTGCCTTCATCATGCACCCCATGGAAAGGGCTTCAGCTTTTGCATATTGTCATAGGGAGTTTTGTGGGTGAAAGAATAGATGGCAAGCAGACACCAGACAGTCTGCATGGAGAAATTAAGTACTTTGGCATTAAAGGCAACATTTATGAAGCTTAAGAATAACATGCATCATATTCAAATCTAGACTAAGTGTATTATGTTTTGACTTCTGGTTGGTTGTTTCTTCAGAAAAGCCTCAAGTACCAAGGTATCCTACTGGCCCCAGCATCAGAGCTATGCAAAACTGGCTTCTGAAAAAGAATACAATTTCAACCATGGCATAGCTGACTTCTTGCCCTAAGGAAACTATTTTTTTTCCCCTATCAAAACTAAATGCATCATCTGAAAATGTCTTGCTTCCAGCCACAACATCACCATATCCAATCAGTTGGAAAACACTGAAGAAAAGAAGCCCCAGCTAAACTTCGTTATTCTTGTTCCTTCCTCCAATAGGTGCTACCACCTGTGCTACAGAAAATGAAATTGTTTGATATGGTACTGATTTCTGCCCTTCTGCCCCAGTTCTAAGGAAGACAGAGTTAGGAAGAAGATAAAGATAAGGAAAACAGCAGCTGTACAAACATTGTAACATCATTCTATGCTAGATAACTGAAATCAAAGTAATTTGAATTGCTACAAAACTCAGAATCCTCAATAACACATTGTGCAACACCACAGTGGAGACAACTTTCTGGTTCCCCTCAAAATGAACCATAAGCAGTAGGGAACATGCACAAATTTGTGTCTCTGGAATTACAGAAAGAAAACACTTAAAATATCCATCCTCTGTTCCCCGAGGCTAAACAGCTCATTTTTCCATCTAAGCAAATTCTTTGATTGTGAGACATAGGTCTAGTTTCTTTCAAAAGTTACCAAATTAGAGTATTTATTTCCCCCTTGTAAAGGGAACAGATACACATTATACCAACACCTTCTATTTCTGGAAGGTCCTACTCCTGCCTCTTCCCAATAATCCATCTAGACACATGAATCATGTTTCTCCATGATTACAACAGCTGTGCAATAACAACTCTACTACCCTGAACAACTGACTTCACCTTCCCATGCCACAACTTCACTGCAACCCATACATTTCACATTGGTGGGCAACTCTAGGAAGGGCCACTAGCCAGACAAGAGCATCCCACACACCACAGAGGCACAAGTTCAATTAATAATTGACTGTCACTGCTATCTGCCCAGGGATGTAAGCTGCAGGGTGCAAAGCACATAAAAAGGTCAAACCACAAAGCCACAGGCAGAGAGACTGTTGTCATAAACAAGTGTTTTTTCAAAAGCATGCAGAAGTAAGAAAATCAGTAGTGAAAAAACTGCTGCCAAGTTAAGCACTCATCTACAAAGTGGAGGTTTACATAAAAAATTGTTTGCAAATAAGAGTAAGAGAATGGGATGTAGTCTAACAACTGCAGAAAATCATGATTTGTTTCTACCTAAATATGCAGTAACAGGAATTACAACAGATGTGCTGCCTACCTTTATAATGATCCAATGTCTCACTTCTGCTATTCTCAGCTACTTCAGTGCTTTGTATTAATACTGTAATTCTGACACAGGAATAAGCTGCGCTATATAAAACCTGTTCACATAACGAAGGTGTGGCTAATTTTGTTGTTCTGGTTTGGTTTTTTTAATGTCAGCTGAAAGTTTTGCTCTTTACCCAAAATAACCATTGCAACGCAGTTCCTCAGACATGCTCAAGCCTGTTTGATTTCAACGTTCGTATTTCAATTCCTGGACACAAGCAGGTAAAAGTTTCGTGACTTTTTAACAGATAAACGGCAACAACATTTAAGTCATTCCTTGAGAAGCAGGAGCAGCAACACCTGTTCTTCGAAAGTCCCGCCCCTCCCAGGTGGATGCTCCCCCCTCCCAGCGGGATGTGAGCGTCAATTAGGGCTCCCCCCATCCCCTCCGGCCCGGTGCGGGATGAGGGCTGATGGCTGTGCCCGGCACGCCCAGCACCGCGCCCTTCGAGACCCGCAGCCACGCAGCTCCTCGGGCCGGGCCGACAAGGGCACCGACAGCTCCCGGGGCAAGCGGAGCGGCTCCCGGAGCTGGGGCAGGGAGTGCGCCCGCAGGCGGGGGCGGCCATGGGTGTCCCTCCTCCCCATCCCGGCTTCCACGCAGGACCGGCACCTTGAGCACGGGCGTGAGGTACTCGGCCACCTCCAGGGCCTTCCCCTTCACCGTGTTGATGACGTTCTGCATTGCGGCGATCAGACGGACGGGCGGACAGACGGACAGCGGCCGCCCCCCGCCCTCGGCACGGCGCTCCGCACGGCGACCGCCCCTCCCCACC
>VWYP01000825.1:30585-110394 GCA_013400435.1 Pycnonotus jocosus | reverse complement strand
CGCGGCTGCAGCCTGAAGCGGCGACGTGGCAGGAGGCGGTCGGCAAAGCCCGGCGGGTGTTCCTCCTCCGCTGCGGCGGAGGCGGCGAGGTGGGTGTCCCCCCGGTCCAGTTCGCCGCGCTCCGGCCCCCCTGCCGGCATGGGACGGACCGTCACCATGGGACGGAGCCCAGCCCGCAGCTGGCCCGGAGGGGCTCTCCCTCCCCGCTCGTCCCTCGGCTGGCTGTTGGGGCCCCGGGGCCCGTTAACGCGTCCGGCGAGTAACGGCGGCGCTGGAGGCGGAGGACGCGGCTCCGGTGCCCGGCTCCGGCTGCCCTGCGCCTTCTCCGCCGCTGGGAACCAGCCAGGTCAGCTCTGAGGGCTTGGTCTCGCTCCGCTGCTGTAGCGCTTCTCCTTGATGGGACTAGGAGCAAGAGCACTTAAAAAAAAATCGAAGAAAAATAAGCGTGTGAAATATTTAATCCTTTTAGCTAATCCGTATGCCGCAGTTGCAGACTTCTCAGGAATCAGCCTCTTTGTGCCACCTTCAGAGTCCCTGTGTATACATCGTTTATCTCCCTTAGACGGTCCTTTTAACATACCCTTCTCTGAGGGGTGACCTTATCGCTCTCTGCCTCAAAGGATGTAGCCAGGTGAGAGTCAGCCTCTTCTCCCAGGCAACCAGCAACAGGACAAGGGGGTAGTCTCAGGCTGTGCCACGGGAGATTTAGGCTGGACATAAGGAAGAATTTCTTCACAGAAAGGATGATTATGTATTGGAATTGGAGGTGATGGAATCACCATCCCTGGAGGTGTTCTAAGGAAAGACTGGTTGTGGCATTCTGTGCCATGGTCTAATTGACATGGCAGTGTTCTGTTATAGGTTGAACTCGATTTTTTTTTTTTTAAAGTAAGAAAACAATAGTTGTAGAATAAGATAATGGCTTGTTCTATGATGTAAGCATCTTTGTATAAGACAAAACAGTAAAACACACTTATTTTGCCTTGTGTAACTAGTTTCTGGAAGTACTGTTCATAGTGTTTTTTTTTATCCTGCCATCCAAAGGGCACTGACGGTGAGGCAGCAGAATGAAGTTGGAGTGGTGTAGTCGATTTGCCCTTTGCTCCAAGACAACCAGCCAGACCTTTCTGCTTGGAGGAGTGTTCATTGCATTGGGCTCAAGTCGAATCCTCCTGATGAAGTATTCTGCTAATGAAGGTACTGTTGGATCATATCCATAATATCCATGAAAGGGTTGATGTTTGGGCTAAAACATACCCAAAAAATCTACTTCTCCATCTGCAGAGTTCTTTGCATAAACATCCTATTATATTTATAGGGACATGTGTTTCTGCACTGGAAAATTTCCATCTAGCCAGTGGTCTACCATAAAGGTATAAATTGGGTTGCAAGGTGTATGATCTGCCTTTAAAAGATGAGGAGATGATTTATTTTGTAGCTAACTCTTCAAAGATAAGATTGTTGTGTAAGCACTATTGGCAGTACATGATTTGATTGAAATATTTTTCTTGCAACAGGCTTAGAGGAGAAGTTGTATCCTAGTGGGTGTGCTAAAACTGGCTGGTGTTGCCAGTCCTAAAAGAAGGTTATGTCATCCTGGAAGTAATCTTTTTGTGAGGGTTAAAAATACCACATTGGTCTTTGGGGAAAACCTTCCCATTTTAATTTGTTTTTAAAACAGCCATGTTCTTAAGTTCTTCCAAAAAAGTTCTGCTGTAAGCTGGGACCAAATGAGGAAAGATTTCAACTCAGAAAAGAGGCCATTCAGGAAGTTGTATATCATAAACTTTGAAACATTTATAACAGAAATTCTGACAAAGCCTTTTGTGAATAAAATTGTGATTGGAATGGTTAAAATAGATTCTTGCTCTAATTAGGAATTCAGGAGACAGAAACTGATTGTGTACTCTGATTTGCTGGGTCCCACAGATAACAAGTATGATTACCTTCCTACAACAGTGAACATGTGTTCTGAAGTAGTAAAACTGGTCCTATGTGTAGTGCTGGCACTCTGGAATAGGAAAAAAGGTAAGTACCTACATTTTAAATAACTAAAATATGTTGACTTTCTAAGATTTGCTGTCCTACAAACACTTTTTTAACAATGGATGACACTCTCCACTTGCCACAGGTTTTGCATTGCAGGTGATTTTTGTTTTTTCTTTTTTTTTTCTGTCCCAATGTAAAAACTACAAGAGATTAACTTCATAGCATTTCAAAATGGTAGAGAACAAATATTTAAATTGGACGAAGGTGTCAGGCACTGGAGGTTCACACTAACTTGAACTGTTGGTTTTGTCTACTTCTCCAGGAAACAGTCATGGCTCTGGCAAGCTGATAAAATTTTCACTGTCAGCATTTAGTACAGACTTACCTAAGACAGCAAATATATTCAATTCGTGTTTGCTATCGTTATCTCCCACTGATTGCATGTTTTTTGGTTTTCTTTCTTTTTTTTATCCAGATGTCTGAGTTTTTCTGAACTCAATGTGTTGGTGCCTCAGGAGAGGATTCTATATCATTGGATAGTTTTAAATCTGTGCTAATAAAGTACTTTTGGCACCAGCTCTGGAGTAGTCTAAAGTTTATCACAGCCTTCCTACTAAAGTTTGTGTCCTGAATACCTAAGTAAATTTCATTCTTCGCGCTTTGTTCTTTCTTTCTTCTTTTCTTCCTATATGTTCTCTTTATACACAGATCATGTGCTGTGCTCTGCAAATACTGTCTTCTGGTTTGTTTTGTACTGAGTTTACTGGCTGACTTTTGGGTGCTCCATGAAGGAATCCGCTGTCTGTGTCATTGTTCCCGTTGTAGATTAGATCAATAATCAACAGGAAGTCACACCCAGTAAGGATGTCACTACTGTGTAGGGACTCTGGGGTGCTTTTTGGCCCTCAAAGATTGGTTGACAATGGAATTTTTGTTCCCAGTGGACAAATACTGTGATGATTACAAAAGTTACAAATTCTGTAACAGGTTCTGTGACGTTTTCTGTGCTGAAGCAAGGAGGTGAACACCCCACAGGGTTGCTGCTCCAGCTGTGTGTTCTGCCCTGGAATACAAATTCTTGTGTTGCCAGAGAACTGTGGAGCCCAAGTGTTTTCAGTCTAATGGTGTTCCTCAAAAGAGAACAGTGATATCTATTCTGTTTACAAGGGAATGGCCTTTCAATAGTAGGAATGATGTCTTTCTTACTGATTTCCTTTCAGAAAAGGGTTGTATGGATCATCTCTCTGAATGTTTTTCCTGGAAGAATATATGTAATTCCATGAAGTGGTCGATTCCTGCCTTTCTTTACTTTTTGGATAACTTGATTGTCTTCTATGTACTGTCCTACCTCCAGCCAGTAAGTATATGAATACTGAGTAACATGTTTTCTAATATCTTAGTGGGTAATACTGCTCCTGGGCTATCTACTGTGGTAACACTGGCAAGGCAAGACTGTAACTGAGTCTGTCAGCTGTTTTAACACTGGCAGATGAAAGAATAATCTGTTACCTCCCCATTCTCATTGCTGGCCGGTCAATGTTGTACAACTTTCAGCAGAGAAGAGTCTTTATATTTTCTCCATCAAAAGTGATTTACAAATAGGGTGAAGTGCTTAAGAAGTGGGACTTCTTCTCCTTTGCTTTCTTCAACTCTGTATTTCTCTTTCAATCCATTTGTTTCTATTTGCTATTATTTGAGCTGTACTTTCCTGTGGGGCTTTGACCACTCCATATATGTGACATAAAGTAAGTAAGCATAATCTCACAAAGGGAATAAGTGTAACAAAAACTGAGGAGGGAACAAAGAAAACCAACTTAATTTTTGCATTTGTTTGTTGGCTATGTTTAGGTACAAAATTTAGTTGGTACTTTCCTCTAGGTACCCCCATCCTTTTGGATGAACCATATGTTTCAGAAATTGTACAGGTTTTGTGCTTGCTTTTATTTTTTTATATCATGATACTTTTTCGTTCAGAATCTGTGTTTGCAGTAAGATGGAAACAGATGGCTTGTGCTTGCTATAAAATACTGTGGCTGCCCCTGTTGAACATTAAAAATAAATTGTTCTCTATCTTCTCTATAAGAATTTCTCTTTAAAATATTGTTCTCTTAGGTGTATATTTCTGCCAGTGACAGACCAGTCCAGAGTGTAGAACAGGACTCAGCTGAAAAAACCTAATAAAATCAAGAGTCTGATATCTTAAAATAGCATGCACAGCTGCTTGGGTTTGTGGTTTGTTGTTGATGGTATTTTTTTAGTGGTGGTGAGGGGTGGGTTTTGGTTGGTTGAGGTTGGGTTTGGTTTTTTGTTTTGTTTTTTGTGTGTTTGTTTGTTGTTTTGGTTTTTAGTTTTAGGAAGGAAATTCAGCTATAACATTTGTAGAAGCAAAGCCAGGTGTATAGTAGGTTGCATAAATACTATTTCTCTCTTAAACAATTTCATTTGGTTCAGTTAAGGTAATCCTTTGTAATACACACAGCTTTTGTTTTACATACACACACCCCTAGACATACCTTGTCTCTCTCCCTTCAGAACATGTGCTCTAAGATTCTTCTTTTTAGAATTTCTAGCATCTTTTTAATTAGAGCAATTCTATGATGGTTAGCTGAAACTGTAACATTACTATGATAAAGAAGTATTAAAAGAGATAACTAAATATCTCTGAAATGGAATATCATGGTAGTGTACAAGATCATGAATGTGAAATATGAAGATGCTTAAAAGGAGGATGGCCATACCTAACTGAACTTGGTCATGTGACTGTAAATACAAAGTAGTTTTGGGATTAAGTAGTACATGGGTGAGCAGTTGCTGAAATTAAAAAGTTGCTTTGGAGAAATTTTTTTGCTTGAAACTTCAGCTATAATGTGAATATTTTTTAGGGGCTAAATTTCTTAGGGATTTATGAGATTTTGCTTGTGATGTGCAGATTAGTGGCATGGGGAACTTTGATATTTCCATTCCTTTTCATCTAGAACAGAGGTCTCTTGAGGTTTCAGAGAACAAAGTGACTCAAAATTAATTTTTTGGATGGGGGCATTGACTGTAGAGCAAAACCAGAGTATCTACATTTTGCATAAAGGCTCTTTTTTTCCCAGAGTGATTTTTGCCAGATTTCCTTGTTTATTCAATATTTTTTCTCCTTCCACAGTGTTCACCTAACATGGATATTTACTGAGTTTTAATTTTGCAAAGTGGAAAATTAAGATTTTTTTTCCTAGGCATGTCATTGTCATGTCCTAGGCATCCCATTGTCAGTACATCTGCAGCTTACCTGAGGGCCTGTGTTGTACTGTTTCATTAGAATTATTGTTTAGCAGACAGTATGTTGGGATAAAGTAGAAGATAATGAGAAAAGAGTCTGTGCTTTTCCTCTGATTGATGAAAAGATACTGTATAGCAAGAGTTGGGAATGTGCAAATGATGAGAAAATTCAAGAAAAAAATTGTATTTTGTACTCTTGAATCCATGTATGCTTTTGTGTAAAATTGCCTAAAAAAGGTGAGTTCACTCTGAGGCTCAATTGGACCAAAAAACTTCAGATGCCTGGATCTTTTATCCGTGTACTGACTATACAGGGCAGTCCAGAATAACAGACAGTTTGCAAAACACCTCCACCGTCAAAAAGAGGATTTTTTTTCCTACTTATGCTGGTGGATTCTGATCTTTACTGGTAACTGGAGTGCCTAAAAGAGCCTCTTCTTGGTCTGGAGTCTCAGTATAGAGTGTCTAATACAGAGACAAAACAGACAATCCTTGCCACAAGGAGTTTGCAGCTTGGGATCATGGCCATGGATTAGAGCACTGAAGTAGTTATATGGTTATTCCAAATTAAACAGAAGCTTTAGAGTTGTCTTCAGTTGTACTTTGAAATAGATTTCTTTTAAAATTACAGTTGCAACCTTGAAAATTCAAGCCAAGCACTTCTTTATCTTTGATAAATTCTACAGCAAAAGAACTTGACATACAAGAAGTTTGTTTCCTGCAGTGCCTTATCCAAGTCTGGAATTTCATCAACACTGCAAGTGGCACTGTAGCCAGGAGCAGCCTCACCTTGCTTTATTCTTTGCTTCTTCTCATTTTGGAGCAACTTCCTCCTTTATGCCAATGCAGCTGTTTTTGCAGCTGACTGGTCAGCCCAGCTGGGGAACTCATCTGACTGAAAACTAAACTGTTGTCTGTTATGAAAGTTTTCTGTTGCGTTGGTTTTCTCCATCTTCATTTCCGTGTAGCTTTCCTCACTGCAGTGGAGCTTGGGCTCTGTGGTTTCCCTGGGATTTTGAAATGGAACTTGAATATTGTTTCACGGGTGTGTTATTGTATCTTTTAGGTAAGGAAGAAAATTCAGTACCAGTGCTTTTCACTGTGGCACCTTGCAGGAACGTGAACACTTGAATTCTGTAGGTTTTTGGTGTCCACAGTGTGTCTGGAGTATAACTTTGTTCCTCTCCTTCTCTTTCAAGGCAATGGCTGTACTCTTCTCAAATTTTGTCATTATAACAACAGCTCTTCTCTTCAGGATAGTGCTAAAGTAAGTAGTATTTGCTAAAGTAAATGAAATTGAACTCTTCCTAGCTTTGATGAAGTTAAGCTACATTTTTTTCTTTGTCTGATGGGAACAGTAATTCTCTGTCCTTGTGGCTATACCAGCTTGGAGAGGTGTTTTTGTTTTCTACATCTGAAGGTGTAGGAAATGATATATTATTAGGAATCCCTTCATGAGTCTACATATTTGGTCAACTCTAGTAGAAAACAGGTGAAATCATGATTATATAGTCATTGAATGGTAAGAAGGAAGCTTTCATTTATACATTAAATATTTTATTTTATGATTGCCAGTACTTCTTACCAGTCTGTTTCAGTTCTTAATTGAGTGTAAACATGATCTAGTAAGAGGAAATGAGATACATAAGAGTGAAAGATAGAGGTGTTTTTAGTTCATTATTCATGTGACAAAAGCCAGACAATGTGTTCCACTTTGCTGAATTTGTGCTCTTTATAGTATGATTTAGATTCAAAAAAGACTGTCAGGGAAATGGGTATTAACTTTACATTCTAAAAGTTGCTTGTGTTGAATATGGCACAAATAAGTCTTTGCTGTTGGTGTTTATATGGCAAAGCAGTGCCTGATAGTCTGACTCGAAATGCTTTTTCTCATTTTAGTTTTGTGTCTCTTGTGATTTCATAGTTCACTTAATCTTCCAAATTTTTAATTTTTGCCAAGATAAACAGGCTTTGTTTGAGTGGAAAAACAGTATAAATAGTTCTAATAGTCTTATAAATTACATTTGTAGATTTATAAAGATTACCATCATAAAATACTATAAAAGGGCTCCAAATCATGGGGGGAAAGATGGTAATTATTTGGATGGCTGTGATTTTTTTACTTTATTCATCAGGCCTTTGTTGCTATGGAGAAAGGAATTGCCTTTAAGTTGTTAGGCAATCGGTATCTAGAAATAACAGGATCTTGAAAGGCCTTCCTTTTCCTTATTCTTCCAAATGAAGAATATTTCATTTTGTACTTCTTTGATTGTCAGTCTTGGCCCCCTTTGCCATAGAAAATCATGTTGCATTTTGGCATTTTATTATATTCTGAAAAGACTTTTCTTTACACCTGTCTGTCTCCTTATCTGTGGTATGATGTCTTTTATATGTTTTATAGGTCTGGATGTTCTGTCATTTAATTTATGCCACTCTGTTTCTAAATTTAGTGGCTTTTTTGTGTACCAGGCGAAGACTCTCTTGGGTACAGTGGGCGTCTCTGGTGATTTTATTCCTGTCCATCGTTGCCCTGACTCGAGGAACTGGAGGCCATCAGCACAGCTTGGCTGCACATGGATTCCATCACAGTATGTTTTTTAGGCCATCTAACCACTGCCTTCTCACTACTGGACCTGAGGAAGCGTGTGTGGAAAAGGACAACTGTGCAGCACCAAGTTTCCTCCACAGTTTCCAGTGGAATGTGACCAGTACCATGGCAGGAGCATTGAAGCCTCTCCGCCTCAGCCTGGGCCATCTGCTTATTCTAGTGCAGTGTTTTGTGTCTGCCCTGGCAAACATCTACAATGAAAAGATGCTGAAAGATGTGGATCAGCTCGGGGAAAGCATCTTCACACAGAACAGCAAACTCTATGCCTTTGGAGTGCTGTTCAATGGGCTCATGCTGGCGCTGCAGGCTAAGGACCGGAGGCAGATAGGGAACTGTGGCTTCTTTTATGGGCACAACGTCTTCTCTGTGGCTCTTATATTTGTCACAGCTTTTCTGGGGCTGTCTGTAGCCTTCATCTTGAAGTTCCGAGACAACATGTTCCATGTTATGATTGCTCAGATCAACACTGTCATCATCACCACTGTGTCTTTTGTCGTCTTTGACTTCAGGCCTTCTCTAGAGTTCTTTTTGGAAGCTCCTGTAGTGCTTCTCTCCATATTCATTTATAATGCCAGTAAAGGAAGAGGCCTGGAATATGCCACTCTGCGGGAAAGGGGAAAACTCATCAAAGGAGATGCATGGGAGAGGTCAAGTGGGGTAAGGCTTTTCAATACTTGTCTCCTTTGGTCTCTCTTTTGTTTCATGTCTCTTTATGCTAAGAAATGTTTGGAAGAATCAACTTATGTGTGACTGGAGTCATCCCTCAACACCAAAGTTCTGCAGTATTTCTTAAAATCTTGGGTATTGCCTTCCATATGCCACTTTTTGAAATAATGAAGGCTAGGTAAGCATTGCTCTCCTGCTCTAACTGCAGACAGTCTGTGAGCAACTTCAGCTTTGTACAAACCTTTCTTTGAAAGCTTTATAACCAAGAGAGTTTACTTGCCCAGGGCATTCAGTAATTGGAATTGATGCCTGGGAAATCATTGTACCTAGGTAGAACTGGTAAGTCTGTGGAACTTAGGCCACATAACAAAGTTAACACATTTGATGTTAAGGTTTTTTCTACATGACAGTCAAAGATAGCTGAAGACAAAAAGGCAATGTTTAAGTACAGAGTTTTAACATGGTTTGGGTTTTTTTCCGTGCTATATGTTTCCTCCAGGCCTGCTAGTGTTTTTTGTTCTGATTTGAACAGTGATCTAGTTTCCGGGCCGTGTGGATGCGCATTGTAACCAGCAGAGAGCGCTGGCCCCACTCCGTTCAGGCAAACATTAAACACGGAGGTGTTTTCCAAAAATTCCACAGGGTGCCTTTTTAAGTTGTTGTTTAATGAGCAATAAATAACACAAATTCATATACTTTTGGTATGCCAGGTGTCATCTGTTTTAGCACTTACAACTAAGCAGCTGTTGTACAAACGGATAGCACTATGTGAGCATGCAAAGCCAGCTATATCTTGGGCTGCATCAAAAGCAGTGTGACCAAGAGGTCAAGGGAAGTGATTCTGCCCCTCTGCTCTTGTGAGACCCTGCCTGTAGCATTGTGTCCAGCTCTGGGGACTAAGATCTGCTGGAGCAAGTCCAGGGGAAGATGACCAGAGGGCTGGAGCACCTCTCCTGTGGAGACTGGCTGAGAGAGTGGGGAATGTTCATCTAGAGAAGAGAAGGCTCCTGGGAGACCTGGCATCCTTCCACCACCTTCCAACCCAAACCATTTTATGATTGTGTGGAAGAGTGGGTTACAAGCTGGTTTAGGCAGTGAGTCACTAAAAAGTGTTAAAGATGCAGGGAATGTTTTTTATGGGTATGTATTTCCTAAACCTTATAACACACTAGTAAGAGATTTAAATTACAGGGTCTTGATTTTGCTTTAAGTGATACCTTCAGAATAAACCTTACTCTTTTTTTTTTTTTTTTTCCTTTTCCAGTGGTATTAATAACAAGATGATTTTTGCTCACATTGTTCTCTTTTGCTTCTGGTTCCCATAGGATGGAGAAGAATTTGAGAGGTTGAACAAACCAAGCAGTGACATTGATACAGATGAAGATTCCTTGTAGCATGAGGCTAGCTTGGAGGAATGCTGTTGCTCACAGTGAGAGAGAGTTAATCTTTTATTAACATAAGGAAGGGTCGTTTTTCCCCACTGACAGACTATTTGGAACT
The DNA here is from genome assembly GCA_013400435.1 of Pycnonotus jocosus. Lineage (NCBI taxonomy): Eukaryota > Metazoa > Chordata > Aves > Passeriformes > Pycnonotidae > Pycnonotus > Pycnonotus jocosus. The sequence goes on along the minus strand of VWYP01000825.1, from coordinate 100,367 downwards.
GTTTTGGGGCTGGATGTCAAATGTGGATGAGGACAATATTCAAGCTGTATATATGGAGAGTTGTATTCCTTTGTGCCTGTCTCCCAGTGTCTGGGGAAATGGAAATCTGGAATGCCTTTGTAGCAGCTGGTGAATTTTACATGCAGCTTACGTGGCCTAACTTTGAAAGAGCTTGAATAAAACAAAAGTTTATTAAACAGTATGAATGCATCATCTTTTTTGTGTGTGTATTTAGAAAGGCTTTGTGTAGAGGCTTAGTTTGCACTGAGCCCACTACTGAAAACAAATATTACGCAGCTACAGTAATGCCCTTCAACATCTGGAGCACTGAGCAAGAGAGTGCAGGTGGCAGCATCATCTGGTGTTGTTCTGCCCTGACAGCCTGATAAGGTCTTGCATTCATTTTGCAGAGAGAGAAGTCATTCTGCAGAGTGCCAGGCATAGTGATCTCAGAATTTCTGTTGAGGCATCTGCTTCTGAGGATTGTATTTTGACTGAGATGAAAAATAGGTTCCAAATTATTTAGAGAATTTTGAAACAGGCAAGGGAACAGGGATGCTGATAAGGGATTCCTGGTATGTTCCTAAAGCCTCTTCTCTCAGAGCAGTGGAAAAGATGTTGGTTTATAATTTCCTCCCTTCAAAAATGTGTCTTTCATAGTTGAAAGATACTGTCAGAAGAATTCTTAAGATAAGCAATGAGTTCAGTGTCAGAGCCTCATACCAGAGTGTATAGTAAGCAGTAAGTGATGCATTTCTCTGGACTGAAGACAGTCTTGCCTTTGTTCCCCTCTGCCATCCTGTCCAGGCTCTGTGTATAAAGCTTATGTGTACTGTATTGATGGCTTATTGCTATATTAACATACCTCCTGTCATTGATCCATCAAGAGGGGCAGCCTGTTTTCATATGTGGCCCATGGTTTATAATTGTCAAGTTATGAACTATGAATCTAAAATTTCTAAATTTTTTCTGTATTTTTATAGTATATATTAAGATTAACTGTACAAAATTAATTTAATATTGTTGTTGAGAGGTTTTTTGCATCTAATTTCATTGTGCTTGTGTAACTGGTCATTTCAACATCAGGAATCCTAGTTGTTTGCATCTGTACAGAAGGAATAGAAGGCATAGTTCAGTGTAAATTCTAGAAACTGTTGCTTTCATTGGTTTATGATGTTGTATTTTGGGAAATGAGACTTTAAAAAAATCCTCAGACTGTTAAAGGCTTAGAGGCAATCAGATTTTTTTTGTTCATTGCATACAGCTTTGCAATATATACCTGAGTTTGTTGCCTTTTTCAGTCACAGCTGCCAGCTTTAGCAGGTACTTTCAAAAAGGGTCAAAGTACTGTTAGCTTTAGATTGCTTTGCATTTATGTGAGCAGTAACTTTTTACATGAAGTCCCAAAGACATTTGCCTTGCATTGAGTGAGAACATAGAAATCAGCCATGACGGTGCTTCTAAAGACAGAGCATCAAACTAAAGATGATTGTCTTAAAAACCGTGTTTGATCTTTGTGCCCGAAATATCTGCATTCAGAGACAGGGAATATGGAAATGACTGATCTTCAGCGGTTATAAAGTGCATTTAGTTCTTGCTTTCAACTCTTGTCCTGCTTAACGATTTTTCTTTCTGTAAATTTCTCTAGTACTATCATGCTTGACTTATTTGTCTAGATTGCACAAAGGTATTGGTTATATAACTGTTGATCCAAGTTTTTACTCATGCTGTGGATTTGGTTCTGTCTAACATGTAGAAATCTCTCTGTTGTCTTCAGGTTGGAGGTCTCAGAGAGATTATGTTGGATGGCCAGGCAGGTTTCTTATTATAATGAAGGAGAACTGTATATCCCCTTTGCAGCAACAGGAATGTTAACTGATGTCTACATGGGTAAGGATTTGCACCACTTAGCAGGAACATAGGCTAAATAGTAACCCAAAGCATAACACGCAAATCTTTGCAGCTGTGCTATCCATGATGTAGTGTGTAGGTGAGATTTGTCACAGGAAGAGACTGTGAACACTTCTCAGCTGGAGAGCAGCCCTGGTGAGCAAGGGGGAGCAATTCTATAGAGTCACATGTTTCAGATAGATCATGTGAAATCCCACTTCATTAAGTATTTCCACTATATGGAAACTACTCCGTGTTGGAAAGCTTAACTTATATTTGCTCAAAATTATAATAGGGAAATTTATGAGGATGTTTTTGGAGAGCAGCATTAGTTTGGCACATAGTCTTTAATGAATACATTGGGCAGAGTGCTCATGCTAAGCTTTGATTTAGAGCCCAGATTCACAAGTGTTTGAACTTAATTGCTGCTGAGGGTGTTATGTTCCTCCCTCCAGGCTGGAGGAAATAGTTCGCAAAACATCCCAGGAAGGGAGGTGTGTTCGTATTTCTCTTGCTTGTAACAAGTCAATTAAATAAGTATTTATTTTGGTTAATTTCAGCTATTTTGTGAATGTAGCAGCTTCAAAGACAGACTGTGGATGAAAGCAGCCATCTTGGAGCTGAATCAAATGGCATAAATACGTATAAGGAAAAAGATTTTCTTTATTATGTAGAATCTTCCTACTAAGGTATGTTGAAGTTGGACCTTAATCTCAGTAAGTCTGTCCTTGAAGTGATGCTGCAGGGACAGATCCATTTGATCTGAATTTGATTTGCTTTGCCAAATGAAGTCTTCATTTGGAGAAATGTAACTCCTGAATGCTCATAGCCTGCAAGATAACTACATGTTGTTGAAAGAATATTTTGGCTTGGTGCTCCTTCTGACTTTGCTTTTAGCTTTCCATAGGGAAAAGTGGGTTGTAAAATCAGAACTTAATATAACTGCTAGAAGTTTCTGGTGATTTAGTGTCATTTTGTAATGAAGGCAGAAATAGACACTAGAATGTAGAATTATACAGAGTCTTCTACAAATTCTGTGAATATTTGGATGTGTAGTTTTGGTTAAGAGCCCATCCCTATCTCCCTTGATAAGTGAACAACTTGTTTGGAGTTGTCTTTTTAATGCAACTCCCACTGAATGCCTAGGCTGGGTTTGGTACTTGCATGATTTGACTTTGAATTTTAGACAAGGATATTAAAAAAAAGGCCATTAGGATCAGGTGCTGCGTTCTTGTTTATGTAAGTTAATCCTCACAGCACAGGACATTTAATTTATGTGATTTGTAGTGTGAGTTAAAAGGGCTTTCATTTAAAGACTTTACATGAAAACAAGATTACAGGAAAGTTTAAATGAACACTGAAAGAAAATGCCCCAAGGATGTTTTTCTTTCTGTCTACAGGAGGTGCCTGTTAGGCATCTGGTATACTTTCCTCTGCTGTTGCTTTAGGCAAGGAAAGTTAGGCAGCTGACCTTGATACAGTGATGCAATGAGCTCTTGTTTTCTAAAAGTGAGCTACAGGACACTCCATTTTCTTCTAGAAACCCTTCCATCCTGGGATTCCTTTTCAGTTTTTTGAATTTCTCTGGAAATACAAAAAATTTCCAGAGTGCTAGCATCACTCAGAGCTCAGAACCTTTCTGCAGGCAGCAGTCCTCTCAAAATCATTCTGTCAAATACCTTCTCCCAGTTAGCTCCAGTCACCTGAGAAAGGTGAGTGAGGAGCTGTACCCTGCACTAACTGTGCTTTGTGATAGGACAGCCTGCCCCAGGGAGTGACCAAGTTTGTAAAGCTAAGGCCTTGTGACCATTTGTCTGCCTTTCTGACATTCAGAAGGGCAAGTAATGCCTGACCTTTTGTGGCTTAAGTTTCTAAAGAAGGCATCTTTTTTTGAGTGAACTTGTTGCTTTAGCCAGTTTTGTTTTCATCTGGAAAAAAAAAGAAATCAGGTAAATGCCAGAAGTCAAAATGCAGAGCATGCTCTGGCCAGCTTAGAACTGTAGCTTCTCCCTGTTCCTGTGCTACTTCTGTGATGGCAATACCCAGTACAAGTCCTGTCGTGTGTATCTACACGTGATGTGCACCCACATCATGGATTATAAAAAGAAATGTGACTGGTCAGGCACACCTTCAACATCAGGAGTGACCAATGAGCCATTATAAAGGCTGACATGGTATTTATCTTCACTTTAAAATATTCCATAATCTTTCTGCTACATCTTTAATGTTTGGAAATCTAACCCAAATGGCATTGAAACCATGGCTATGCATGCAGTTCCTGCCACTGGTTTCAGTAGGGTAGGGTGGTGCTACAGCTCCAATGCCTGAAGACATCAATGAGAAGGGAGAAAAAAATTTCTGAAAGTGTGCCAGAAATAGACATGATGTAGCAGATTAAATTAATCTCAAATACTTTTATAAACATTTAATCTAGATCACTTTTATAGGGGAGGGTATGAGAAGAAGAGGTAAAAGAAAATTTGAAATTTGGAGTAACAGTTTAATTAAAAGCATTTTTATAGAGAGCCAGTTACAACTCATTGAAAATATACTTGAATGAGATTTTTTTCTGATGAAAATAATGCTTTTCAGATTTCTGTATTTCAGAGAGTGCTAACCCTGGTTGGTGTTTCCACTTAGCTCTCATTAACTTGCATTTAACAGTGAGGTGGGCAGGACCTAAGAGAACAGGGACCCCAACTGAAAGAATAAATAGCCATGCAGTAAGCTTTGTAGTTAAGAACTTTACATTGTATTGTATTGGAACAAGTTCTGCCATAGCCATAAATCTTATTTTCATTCATAAAGTCAGCTAATTACAATGGTAATGCACTGTAGAAGCAATGCTGCCTTTTTAAAAATGGTGTTTCAAAAAGATTTTATTACTGTTGTTGTTATTATTAAAGAGCATGCCCCATGCTTCTTTCTTAAATTTTCCTTTTCTGGGAGAGGCCTGAAGTGTGGTTCTTTGTTTCTCTTCATAAGCATAATGAAATCTCACTTTCCAATAAATATGCTTATTTTTTTTGTCCTTAGAAAAAGAAGTGAAAAGCACATTGTTAGACAGTTTGTTTCCTGCCCTACTGTAGTGGCCATGGCAGGGGGGGTTGTGGGTTTTTTTTGTTTGGTTTTAATACAAACAGCACCTGCTGATGGCCTTTGTTTATAAAGGTTTAAAAATATAGAGGAGTCTTTATTGTTTAAAGCTTCAATACTACTGGTTTGAATTGCTTCGCTGTAAAGGCGTCTGCATTTTTTGAGAAGGCAAATGACCAAAGTCCCTTGATTGAACAGCAGAAGAACAAGGCATGGATATCTAGGTGGCCTGGGAAGATTTTCTTCAAGTGGCCACCTATGGATTGAATAGCTATTTTGAGACAGACCCGGGGGCAGCCGGAGGCGAAGTCGCTCTGTTCAGTACGGATATCCATGGTGGTAACTTCCGTGGTGACGGTAGTCATCTTGGTAACCTTCCTGGTAGCCCTGGTGGTAGCTGTGGTAGCCATACCCACCGTACTCATCATCGGGGCACTGCATGCCCAGCGACTGCTGGATTGTCATTTCCTGCCGCCGGAGCTGCATGGAATCAATCAGGTCATACACAATCGCCATTGACCACATTGGAGAAGGATACCACGATTTGACATTGCCATCTTTCCCCACTAGAAGCATGGAGAAATATTCTGGGCTAATTTGGAAATAATTCCGAATGTCTTTCACCAAATTAGCTGGGATGTCTTCTCGGTCCACAGTTGAGCTTCCTAGAAAGTGATCACATAAAATCAGCATTAATGTTTTGTTTAAGCAATGATGATGGTTTCTAGGTAAAAAAACATTAGCAACAGGAGATATTATATAGCCCAAGAGTTGACAATATAAGATTCTTGTAATTTGCAAGTTCAGATCCATTTCCTGAATCTGAAATGAAATTACTCTACTGTGAACTAAGGATGTGTTTTTAACAGCTTTTTTAAGTTTAGTAAACTTGTCCTTATTCTCTAGCCTGAAGCTGTAGTGTGGTACATTTTTTGTCATCCAAAATCCTTGAACTTCTTTCATGTCTTTGCAGCTTGGGTCACCACTTTATGTATTACAGAAGGCATATGTGAAAAACAGTAACAGTGAAAGAAATTACAGGAACTGAAGTGTGATAGAAGAATTGCAGGATATAGAGCCTGTAGAGCTTTGCTCTTGAACTGTCATGATATGTGAGGTATGGGATGTGGTAGATGTCATTGTCTCTTCAAAGTATATGTTCTAGGGTAAATCTGGTGAACTCCAGGCTTTTAAGTGTGAAGTCTGTGCTGGGTAAATGAGTAGAAACTGTAAGACGACTAAGATCAGTGGGCACATATATTCATAGTTGGCTTGGCAACAGAGCTCTTACACAGTGGCACCCTGCCCTACAGACTTAATGTTCCTGGGCTGTAGAAGGACTAGAATGCTTTTATGCACAGAGCAGTTGGAGCATAGATGGGATAAATAAGCTGCTTTCTGCCTTTGTTCCTCCACTGATGGAGGTAGTTGTTTGCATTAGGTAGTCGAGGAACCCACACCATTTAACAATGGGACTCTATTAAGGCTCTACCTGGAAGAGCCTGCTGGGATGCAAGTAGAATACTAAAGAGAGCTTATAAGAAAAATGGAAGGAGTCTTATAAGAAAGACTTTCACCAGGGCCCAGAGACAGAACAAGGGGTATTAATTTTACACAGAAAGAGGGTAAATTTAGATTAGATATAAGGAAGAGTTCTTTTAGGACATGGGTGGTGTGACCCCAGAGCAGCTTGCCCATATGGATACTCTGTCTCTGGAAGTGAAAGCAGTCATACTCATCCCTCTAAAGACGTTACAGCAAAGCAGTATTCAGCACTGTATAATGTCCTTCATGGGTAGTACTGAAGAAACTGGAAACAGTCACTTACCATTAATTGGATACAACTCTAACACACCTCCAATATCTTCTCCAACTCCCAGCAATTTAAGGATAGTTATGTGGCGCAGACCTTTGGAGGAAATGAAGAAGGTTTTGGGTCAGACAAAATCTTTGCGCTCATCTTTGGGCAGGTTTCAGTTTAATCAGCCAGATCCGTGCTTGCTAAATTAGGGCCCAGTCTCAGCCAGCCCTCCGGGAGAGTTATTGATTTTTATGGAGTCCCTGCCAGTCACATCATCTGTCCCAAAAGGATAAGCTGATGTGTTGAGTAAATGTGGTATCTGTTGCATAAAGCTGTTCCAAGGACAGCAACATGGTGATGTGGTTCTGTAGCATAGGGATAGAAGCATCAGATACACCAGTAAGTTGCAGATGCCATTCCCCAACTCTAGAACCTTCCTTCACTGTTTTCTTCACTAGTAAACTTCTACTTGTCATACACACAGCAAAAAAAATTATTTAGAGGCAATATAACCTATGCCAGTTAAACTCTGAGTGACTGCAGGGAATAGTTTATGACAGATACTCACTTCTTCCATTTCTCTGCACAGAGGCTTGGACTCTTGCCTCTGCTTTGAGGAAAGACCTTAGGGACAACAGAAACTGTTCATGTAACATGAATCAGTACAATCTACAAAATCTTTGATGTAGCTGCTTTTATAACTTGGAGGTAAGATGCTTGGAAACATACTACTTATGGTTAAAACACCCATTGACAAATTCACTGGATCATGTTCAAGGTGTCCCTACCAAAGAGTAGGGATACTCAACTGTTTTGGCTACATTTTATTCTTCAGAAAGCAACTTGCAGTGGCCCGTGTCACAGTTTACTTTGGTACTTTCCAAATGAGGTGATGCTAATGCTCTGAATGAAAGCCAGGTGATTATGAATAAACAATCATACTGTGCAGATCCCCCTTCTGGTGCAATTGAAATGCATTGACATAGCAGCTGTTGGAAGGGACCTGTTTTGTTCTGTTGACAGAGTTGAGTCTAGACCCTGTATGGTGTTTGTATTGCTAGGAACTTAAGGAGTAAGCCTCTCTGCACTTCAGGACAAGAAGACAGAAGAGTGCCTCTGGGTCTTGCTCTCAGCTGTCTCCTGGAGGAGCCCCTCTCTCTCCATTGACTGTACAGGTGGATCTTAAGGACCTAGTTACGGGTCTGGGAGGGCCTTTATTGGAACGAAATGGCTTCCGTTAATATTTTTACAGATTTTGTCAATGAAGCAGTAAGGAAAAGAAAAAACCCCTATGTCCATGCATCTCTCTGATACTTGGCCCAGTTCTCAGCTGGATCTTAAAGGATCTGCCCTTACCAAACATTTTCCTTGTGTTGTTAAGTTATGCAATACAAAAAAAACCCAAAACATCTATTACTCTCCTGAAGTACAAGCCTGAAGAGAAGTTTTGAAGTGCTAGCATTTTCTGCTACAATAGTATAATGTTTCAAAAATTATTCCAGAGAGCACTTTGTTTAGCTGTCTTAGCTGCCAGTGTGCTTAGCTGTGTACTACCTGCTTAGCACAATCTTCCATTTGGATCTGGATGAAAGTTTTCAGTTGTCAGACTCCTCAGACTGTTCAGGTTCAAACTTGAGCAAAGGAATCCATCACATCACCAGAAAGGATGTGGTTTGGGGGAGCAAGAATATAATTCCTTTTGACTCACCAAAATTACAGGCTTGTCCACTGAGAGCAGCAAGCTGCTGGGAGTAAGCCCAATCTTCATCACTGGGAGCGGAGATCACCACCAGCCGCCTTCTCCATCGGAACCTGAAAAGAGAGTGTGGCCAGGCATGGTCATGACACGTGACTCAAGTCCTCAGCATTTCTGTTCTCTGTAGGCTGAAATATGTCATATCTCTCACAATTTTTAAGTAACAGCTGGATGGGAAATCTTCCCAGTTCTGTCCGTCACTGGGAGAAGATAAAGCTTGTTTTGAATTTTACAGCTCCAAAACGTTCAAAGGAACACCTGCAGTGCTGCTGCTTCACCAAACAAACACTGCAAAGTTTATGATCTTTGCTCAAAGCCCCTTCAGTAGTTACAGCAGTGCTGAGAAGTGTATATTCAAGAGAGAAGAATTCCTGTGGAATTCCTCACTAGGCATTTAGCTTTTACGTCATTCACCACTGCTGGAACTGCACAGTTATTCTGCAGTCCAAGGGTTGTCTGAGAATTAGGGTGTATCTTCATTTCAGACATAACTCATACTTCTGTTTAAATAATCACTGACCTCTTTTTTCTTTCCTGCACCACGTTTGCTCAAAATACCTTCAACATGGCTTTAAATCTGAGCTTGTTTGTTAACTGTGTGGTTGTGTCAGCCTGTGGCTGTATAAGGCATGCAAGAGGCAGTAAGATAAATCTTGGAATCTTTCTTTAATAGAGACTGCACCAACTACCTAAGATTTTGCATGAGGGTCTCCTTCCTTTCCTGTCAAAGAAAGGCAGTGTCATAAGGGCACTTGAAGTCTTTAAAAATTCTAACTCTAGAGGTTTTTAATACTTTCTCAACAACTTGTTTTTTGAATATAGTTACTTCTCCACTTAACCTAAATAAATCGGATTTATAGGAATTTGCAAAGCTGCAGAGATATTTTTACAGCAGGAAATGATCTTTTAAATGGATGCAGATGTTACTCTGTTATAATAATAGCCTGCTTTTCTGCTGTACCATGTGAAGATCTCAAAATGAAGGCTAATGCAAAGCGTCAATTCTGCTTCACTTAAGAGAGGCTTCACTGATAGAAGCTGAATCTTCAGCTTCTATCACCAGTCCTATGGTGGGACTTGCTCAAAGTCAGAGAAGAAGTTGTTAGAAGAGCAGGGCATGCCAATGTCTTTGCTTGTTGATTGTTACTGATATTTTTTTACAATTAGAACAGTAAATCCTTGGAAAGCAAACCTCCTCAATTTTAATCTTTCTCAGGAGGAACAGCAAAGAGACATGTATGTGTGTGTACAGTTAAGTGAATAGGAATGAGAAGCATTGAGGATCACATATGTGACATGAAGAAAAGGAGGGAAATTTTGTGTTGTTATTCTGAAAATGGGGAACAAAATAATCTTTGTGCTACATTGTATAGAAAAGCACCCAGTTACCTATGAACTGTGAGTGAGAATGTGGCCATTAGAATATATTTTCCCTAGGGAAAAACTGTGAGTCACTTTAAGATACTAAAAAAAAAAAAAAACAAACCAGAAAGAAATATAAAAGTATCTCCTTTGGAGTTACACAGAGCTGAAAAGTGTTGAAAGCCATTCAAGCTTTTTAGTCCCCTACCCCAGGAGAAATTGGTGTGCTTATCTGGGACTACATCTTAGAAATTAATTCAATTGGTGCTTCACAGCTGTTAGTTCGCCAACACTAATGTACAGATTTCTGCTTTATTTCTGACATCAGAAGCTGTGGACCAATACTCCTGACAAATCTGCCAGGCCCTTCTCTGTGTGGATCCTTCCTTCCTCCTCTATCTGTTTTGCATCCTGATGTGTGAGCCCAGAGAGCAGCACAGCCAGTATCTAGGTCTTAGAGGGGGACTCACCTCCAAACTCAGGGTTTTCTTCCTTCTACATGTGGCTTTTAAGCATTACTCAAGCTGGCTCTGGCTCTCATGGTCTCCTTTCACACCAGGCAGGTTTGTTAAGAACAATATTTGCATTATTATAACTGAGCTCTGCAAGGAGCAACTTCAGGGAGATGATGCCAGGGCTCTTGTTCAACTGGGAAAATGATATTGGACAAAGCTGTAATTAATTTTACTGGGAATCTGACCAGTTAATATTTAAAGCCAGTATTTAAAGCCTGGTGCTTGTCTCATAGACAACAAATGCTTTCTGTGCAGCAGCAGTTCTGTTTATAGATGCAACATTTTTCGTGCCCAGTTTTTTAATGTGTGTTTATTACTAGGGCTGTTTCCAAGCAAAGAAGGATTTGGGGCCTGTCCCTTTCTAGTATACAAGCTCTTTCTTGTGCTGATCAGCTGTTTCCAAACTGCGGTTCTTCTTGGTGGTCTCAAGGATGAATCACTGGGACCTAAACAGGAGGTGGTGAGGTGGGTGGGGTGGATCTTGTTAAAGGTTCTCTTTCTGTTGAAGTGGCCATTGAATTTTAAAATGCTTATGAACCAACAACCTATTCATTTACTTGTTGCTTTCCTCCTTGTCATAATCCATCATGCTGCCTCAGTTATTTTTAAAGCTGTCTGGCGTTAACCGTGTATTCCCATGGATTCTCACAGTAGGTGAGGAGGATGCCATTGTAACAGGTAAAGTCTAGAATGATGGGGTAGCCCTAATTTCATGTCAGTTCTTCTGTGGTAATTGAGGGAGGGCTGTAGCTGCACAGCTCTTCTGTGGGTCTGAATGCCCACAGTCCAGATGAAATTGCCTGGAATTTAGGTCTCAGGGTAGAGTAATAAACACAGCATGTAGAGATTGCATAAACAAAATTGTCTTTCTGTAGAAGGTCTCCAACATTTTGCAAAAGACATCTCCAAGGCCTTTAATAATATGCATGACTAATACTAGCAAAGACAAACTGTTATCTCAAGCAGGGTAAGGAGGAAGTTAGAGAGAATTAATTACTGATTTGAGTTCCATGGCAGGGATTAGAATGGGATTAATGAGATTGGGATGATTGATGATCAAAATGCCTAAACACTGTGCTTCACACATTCAAAACATTGAGCTAACATCTGTGAATTAATCCTTATTTGCTCTTCTAATGCAAGTCAGTTTTATTATCTCTGTGTCATGATGGGGAAACTGAGGTACTGAAAATCAGTGTCCAAGCAGGATTTAGTTTGTCAGGAAACATGCTTCCTGTCTTTCAGTGTTCTATACAAGACTGCATTCAACTCTGGCTGCATCTCTGTGTTTGCTTAACTGTAAATACTGAGAAATCTGTGTTTAAAAATTCCAGAAATAGCTACATGGGTATTATTTTTCTGCTACAATGATAATTAGTGGAACTAGCAGCAGATAAGAACAGAAGGTAATACCTGGATAAGAAGCTCTCAAGGGATTGCTTCTTATCTTCTTTGCAGACAATGCCTTCTTTTTTCTGCCTTTCCATGTCTTTAATTCGTGATTGGAAGGTGTCAATCAAATCAAACACAGACTTCATTGCTATGGGTACTTCATAGTATTGCTGTTAAGAAAAAAGAAAACAAGATGGGTGGGTGTAAGGATGCTCCTATTAGCAGCCTTTCATGTATCACAGCACTGTAGGATATTTAGAGATCCAAGTATTCTAATTCACACACATGCAACACAGCCTAAAACAGATCAGAAACTATGGAAAATAGAATTGTTTTTGCAGTCAGACTGCCCTTTGGAAGTGGCATATTTTCACTATTTCCCTGAAGTGATAAGGCCAGGACATTGCAGTTACTATATTCTCTTGTAAGGCCATTCAGCTAGAGGATTGTCCTTATGCAATGTGCTGTCATTCTGTTGAGCAGCCAAATTGTGCATTTTAGAATGCCAGGTACTACATTAAAAACCCATCAGGTGTGGGGAGGTTCTGTTCCTCATCACTCCAGCAGAAACACACAATTCCTTACATCCCCTAAGTGCAGCAAATGAAGATAGCTACATAAATTCTGAAAATTTCGCTTACTGCTCTTTTGCTTGTTCTCCAGTAATGACCAGGTCCTGCATCAGTATCTTATGGGCCTTACATGCAAGTGTGTAATGTAATTTCCTAAATTTTTCAATTCTTTTTCATATGTTTCCAATGCATTTTCTTTCAAGAGAGCTGAGTTGAAACCCTCACCTTGACCTTCATGTCAGTGTCTGTCAGCACCATGAAGAAATCATTGTAGGTCATCCCATACTCTTTCCTCAACTCACTGATGAGCTGCTGGTCCACAAGATCTTCATCTTCTATCACTTTCATGGGCTTCTCGTTATCTTAATGTGAGGCAAAGGAGAAACAAAAATAGTCAGGGAATGACACAGCACTCAGCCTTTTAATTTTGCCTCAAAACAAGAGGGAGAATTCATTTCTCAGAATATCTCTTCCTTCTGCATATTCAGTGTACTACAAACCATGTGTGTGAACTTTTCATTCATATGACTTTTAACTGTCTAGTTTTCCATCCCAATAGTCTTTGAAAATCAGTTGATCCTAGGGCTCATGCACTTCAGTATTCATCATTTGTATGTTCTTTTGAAAAATCTTGCTTTTTTCCTGGAAAGACCTTTGAGATTTTTCACTATGCACATACATGTATATGCATGTAGTAATCATTTCACCAGCTCCTGAAATGTAGCCACTTCCGTAACTGAAAATAGAAATTTTGACCATGTGCACCATGTGCGAATGAAACAGCATAGGTGATTTGGGTTAGTAAAATATAGTTAGAACAGCTTGAGGCTGGCCAGGACAGTAAACTCGCCAGTCTTAAAAACTTACATGTAGTGACTATAAGAAACCAGGAACTGTTTGACATGTCTTGAATGCTGCCATGCTGGCAGCATACCTCTCTAGATACCCCAATTTGGCACTCCCTCCTCCTGCTTTCTGATTCTAGCAGCCTGACTGGCAGAAACTTAGTTTTGAGTACGACTCGTGGTCCACTCTAAGAAAACATTCTGAAACAATGAGAAAAAGACTTCTGAAGACAGAGATTTGAAGACAAGCCGTGGAGGTACTGAGGTTCCTTATATCCAGAGGAACCAGGGTGCATTGCAGTCAAGTCCTGAAAGTCTCAGTGTCATCAGCACAGCCTCAGCAGCAGCATCCAGCACAGCCCTAGACAACTGCAACAGTGCTGAAACAAGCCTCCATATGCAATTGTAGGCCTGGAAAGCTAAGGACAGCTAAACCACACACCAAGTGCAATGTTGCCTGGGCACCAAGAGCTCCCTGCAAACACTGCTTGCCCGTGCCCTGTGACACCACTATGAATGTTACATTAATATCCTCACCTAGAAATCTCAGCCATGGCTTAAGTGACCTGCCTGAAGTCAGAGACACAGCAGGTCATCAAGAGGTGGAAACCAGAGGTACAACTTTGCAGTCCCTTGCTCCATAATTATTTGTCAGCAAATAGAGATGTGATTAATTGATCCAAGTTAAGCATACAGCGACAAGAAAGATTTGAGTCATTATACAGCAAAGCATTTAAAATAATTTTCTAAATGTACATGGCTTTTAAGGAGCATACTCATCTGATTCAAATTTTGCAGTAGGTCTGTCGTGTGCATAGACTGAATGAAACATCTGAATTAATATTTTGGGAAAATGTCTGAATTAGAATTTGATCTTTAGGTTTCACATCTTGAACCCACTGCTTACAAAAAAAAGTCAAGCCAGCATTCGGTTATACTTGTCATTCTATATATGTAATTTATATGATTTTTCATTGTTATATGTACCTCATTTGAAAGTTTTATAAAGAATTAACAAGGAATGGTATTAGCTTTTGATTGGATGGATTGCTGGATGTGCTAATTGGTTATCCACTTGTAAATCCTGCATCAGGTGCTTGGTGAGTGAGATTTATATATTACTAGTTGCAAGTATGACCATTAAAACATAAACCAAAAGTTCACATTTAAAAGCAAAGACTATCTCATTGACCTAGATGGAGAAAGAAAAATGCAAAAGATGTTATTGTGAAATGTGATGGAAAACAGCTAAGGTACAGGAGTACCTTAGACCAACTGACCTGTGGCAACCTTTCTTCTTTAAACTCTAGATATCAATATGAAATTAGCTCTTTAGAGTTTTCTTTTTAAGAGATTTTCTTTCAAAACTTACAATTTTTGTAAGAAAAGAAGAAAATTAAATTACAGAGTGGTACAGAGAAATTCTGTATCAAGGAAAAATATAATGCCACAAAGGCTGATCAAACTTTCAGACTTGGAAATTATTTCTGTGGAGAAAAAAAAAAGAAGTTGTTAATCTAACTGCCTCTTTCCAAGTCACTACTTGTCCCTGACTCCCACCTCGTAAAGGACATCTGGGATCCGCATGAAGATCCACCGGAGCTGAGACTACGCTGCTGCCTGCAAAGTCCTTGCTCTCTTTGAGTTTTCTCTGAAAGAATGGAGAAATATTTCTCCATACATCTTTGGTAGCTAGACAGGCTGGGAAGATGAGTTATCTTCAGAAATAATTCCAACAAGCTTACAAAGAAGGCCAGCAGGTTGTTTTAGCAGTACAGTGGCCTAATAGATTAGGTACTTGCTTTGATTATAGGATTGGTAGCCAAGGGCTGATCTTTAGTTGATTAAAGCCCTGTTTCCCATGGGGAAAAGAGGCCATATTTGCTAGCTTGGGCTGAAGAGAAGACCTCTGCAGTGACACTCAGCTTGTGTGTCATTCCAATGGGAAAGTGGGAAATACTCTCTGGTTTCACTGTGAGCTAATCTTGACCAGTGTCACTGAGCTATTTCATTCACCACTTCTAAATGTGTTTGAAATTTCAAGTGAAAAGTCTTTTCTGTTGACTTTTCCGTTGTTGTCTTTTGTATTTCAGTCACAAGATGTAGCACTCTGAGTAGACCTCATCATGCTGGGTGCTCAAGCTTCTCACTACAGAAACATACTGTGTACAAAATGTTTGTTAGGACCTTTTGCTGCTCCTGATGCTCACAGAGAGTGAGCCTTGAAGCCCTGTTTTTCTTCAAGAATTTAATTCCTTCTACGAGAACTCAGCTGTTATATACACTTGTGTGGTTTGGGGAAAGTTTGGATGTAGGTTAAGTTTGGAACAGGCTGAAAGAGTATGGTTTATGTCAGAATGAATATCTGAATATTAGCCAGACTAAAGCTAAATATAATCCTGAACAGTCCACTGACAGGCAGATGGATCTAGGTACACAGAAAGTGACCTTGAGTAACCTTGGCCTGATGTGGAAAATCCTGTACTGCTCCAGATTTGTCAAGGAGGTGTACAAATGGACAGTCTGGCAGGTTTTGTGACTCACTGTCATTCAGGGACACAAGGCTAGATCCTGTCCCTCTGAGAGTCGCAGAGGCACAGCTGGAAGCCAGACATAAATCTATGATCTTCTAGCCATTTATATGCCAGATCTGAAACACTCTGCAGCTGGTCATGTCCCGAGCTTTCTGTTCCATCACATGTCTTTTCCCAAGGTTTGGTAAAACCAGATGAACTTTGAGGGGAAAGATGTGGTGGACTTGTAAGTGGAATTAGATGCTTTTATTCTATTTGCAGTATGGAGTTGTAGAATATTTGTATTTCTTTGGCTTCATCCATCAAAGCACTCACAGTGGTGTTAACCTCTAGATGCAGACAGAAATAAAAAAGTTCAGTGATTCAAGAGATACCTAAGCTTAAGTGCTTTGCTGAACTGCAACCTGAAGTCTTTGTCCAACCACTGTTGTTAAAAAAGGACAGATTTTCACTGGCTTTGGTGGGTGCTTCCCCAGGACCTGAACACTGATAGAAGTTATTTCAAAGCTACCTAAGAGAGATGGATGCTCAGTGTCACCTGTCTACGTGGGAACTCTGAATGTGAAGTAGGTGGCACTAAATATGTCTAAAAGAGCTACTTTTCAGGTTCTGCAGAGTCTTAGATTTTGACCCAAGCTGGGGCAATTTTTCCCTTTGCTGTCTGCTTTGTGCCCATGAGATGGAAAGAAAGTATTAAAAGCAAAAGAACCTAGCTGGAAGTGGTCAATTTTCATGCTGCTGTTGTTCATGGTGCCGAAAATTGTGATGACTGAGATCTTCCTCGTTGCCATCTTGCAGAAGCTCTCCAGATACTCGTCTCGCTGCTGTACGTACATGGTATTGTCTGCCTTGGGGGTTGTGATCAGCTGGTTGATGGGAGAGACAAAAGAGTTTGTTCAGTATAAGGAATGAAGCAGATGATGATTTTACTGAAGGAGGACTTGTCACTGTCTGCAAACTGGGCTCTCTTTCCCATAAAGCTGTTATTTATTTCTGTTTGGAGTGTACCTTCATGCCCAGGCCTGAACCAAGGACGTTCAGCTACAGGAAAACCTTCGGAAGCATGTACAGCTGGTTGCACCAGCTCCTCTGCTGCTCTACTCCTCTGCTGCTTCTCATTCTACCACAGTTCTGGTAGAAGAAATATCACTGTATTTTACAGAAAGCCACCTACTCTCCTTTTATCTCTTGCCCTGCCAGTACCACCAGGTCTCCCTCACAGCCTTCAGTGATGCTATGACTCACTCACAGTGGGAGTCCTGGGAACATGGCAGCCACACTGCCCTCATCCCATGGTCCAGGCAGGGCTTCCGTGGCTGTTTTGACTGCCAAGGGGTGAGTACAACTAGGGCTGCAGGAGTACTTATGTAACTGATGGCCATCTAAAAAGACCTTGAAGACTTGCTAAGGCCACTGTAACCTCATCTGAAAATGACTGATTTTGTTTTTCTTTGTTCTAAGCCACTTTGACATCTTATGGGACTTATACTTGCTCGAAGGCACAGCTGTGGGCAAAAAGGAAAAGGAACAATTGCAACAACAAAAGTATAAAAATCTCTACATTTTACAGTCCTTACTTCAAAGCCTTCTAAGGATTGCAAAGATTTAATTTTTAAAAAGTTTGGAGTACACAACTCAGATCCTTCATCAGTGACTGAGATGAAAATATTCCAGGGAAGCAGTGTGTGTAACAACATTTAGTGATCCTGTGCAATAGTTTCCAGCAGAAGATGCCTAGGAATGTAATCATTCTAACTGGCAGCAGTGAACTGCAATCAAGCACCTGCCACTGAGCCCTCAAATGCAAAGGGAGCTGGAATAGGGACTCAAGTTTTATGATTTAAGGTTGGAAATAATCACCAAAATCCTTCAATTACAAATTTATGCTGTAATCTGTAACAGGACTAATAATTTTCTGGCTGCCTTCTGAAGTTTGTGGGGCCTGAAGGCTAATTTTACTGTAGACTCTTTATAAATCCAGTTCATCAATGTAAAGACATTTCCAGGCTTATAAAATCTGCCTCTCACTTATGCAAAGGCCCCTGGCATGGCTTCAGCTTTGAGACATGAAGGTGAATGAGAGTGACAGACACAAAGAGGATTTGGTTTCTGGGTTACAGCATGTTACACATTGCTTTTAAATTGCGTATAAAAATGCTTCAAATATAAAAAAGGATCATGAAAAGGATTTGAGTATTGAGATGAAAAGCAGGCCATTAATTTGTATTGTCTCCTCCTAGTTTTGGAGGTCATAAGCTGGAATACACAGTCAAGCCTGAATCTGATCCACCTCACCAAATCTTGTAGAACAAAGCAAATTTCCACCAAAGCTTTGTGCCAGGTCTGTTTTCACCCAGGGTGTATATGCACTGTCTCTATCAGTGTTTGCATCAGAGAATCACAGGATGGTTTGGGTGAGAAGGGACCTTCAAGATCATCTTATTCCAACCCTTCTGCTGGGGGCTGGGACACCTTCCACTAGACCAGGTTGTTCAAAGCCCCATCCAGCCTGGCCTTGGACACTTACAGTGATAGAGCATCCACAACTATCACTCTTCCTCTTTTCTGTAAGCTATCTTTAGGTACTGGAAGGCTCCTATAAAGTCTCCCTGGAGCATTTTCTTCTCCAGGGAGAACAACCCCAACTCTTTCATCCTGTTTCCATAGGAGAGGTGCTCCAGTCCTCTGATTATCTTCCTGTTCCTCGTTTGCATGCATGCGTGTGTGTGTGAGTGTGTGTAAATGTGTATATACGCATGAGGACATGAACTGTCATTTGGCATTTCATCACCACAGAGAAATAAACACAAAACCCAAACTCACAAGACCAAAATGTCTCAACATTTGGAAGACTGCAATAGAGCCCCACTATAGAGAGGTGAGGCTGTTGGACTTAAAACCCATACATTTTTTTCAGTTTCTGCAGCTGGGACCTATATTTGTCAGTAATTGAACTTAGCCCAGAATAGACTTCAAAATTCCAGATGTTTGAAATTCACACTGAAATCTGAAATTGTTAATGATAGAGAACTTAAAACCCCATGTCCTTCTTAAAAGATGTTTGGAAAAGAACTGAAAAAATGTCCTTGGAAGCCAGTCTGAAAGACAAAAGTACAGCAAAGCAATAGGAAACAACTTGGGTAGAGCCACTCCTGCAGCAATGTGGGCTAATGCTCTAGAGAGGGAGTTTAAAGACTCATGAATGACAGAGTTGATTGTTAGGATTGTTCCTCTAAGGGAACTGAACAGTTTGATTGGAAGGACTGCAAATAGGCACGTGTGTGGATTCAAGGAAACTTGAGAAGTTCTTTGTTTTCCATGTGTGCCGTTGCATGGCAAGGGCAAAATAGAGTTCAGCCACTGCTTTTTCTAATAAGCAAATCAAACTTATTCTTCAGGGACCTTCAGAGTAAGCAGGTTGAGGATGTTTCTAGATTCTGGAAAAGTGAGGTGCAACATGGCATAATGATTTGTCTTCAGTGAGTTCTGGCCTGATAACCTGAGATTGTGCAACTCTTTTCTCAGAGATCCAGCTGTGAGGTGGCCCAGTATCAGAAGGCTCAAAATTCAGACAATCCTTTAGGTTACCAGGACTATGGTGGTGTTATGAATTAGCAGCCTGACATCTGTGAGGTTAACTTTTGGCTCTTTTATTTTCAAGTTTGTTTATATTTGTCCTGATGCTACATATATTCTTGGAAACCTCAACATTGAGACCAAATTTCAAAGATCCCAATTTCTACATAGTTTCTCTCTCTGAGCTTTTGTTTTGGCTAAATATTAGTTAACAAGTAACTAATAGGCATTATTTGCAAAATTCAGTCAGGTTCAATTTTTTCAAATATATGGCTTTTTTCCACTTCTAATGCTAGCTCCGCACAGTCCCTACATCTTGAAGAACAGGGAGGGGGAGAAGAAAGTTGCCTTGTTTTCAGGCCCATGAATCATCAGCAGAATGATTCATTACATTCCAATGGTTGAAATCTTAACTTGGCATCTTAGCTTGGCACCTTAGCTATTTGTACTGGAATATGGAGTATGAAAGTCAAAGGCGTTTGTGACAATGACTATTGGACAATAACTGTGAAACAGACCAGCTTGCAGTAGGATAATTGCAAGAAACCAGCTCCCACAATAATATTTTTAAAGAACAGTTTTCCAAAGTGTACCCTTCAGGATATGTCTCATCTGCCAGAAAAAATATTTGTACTATAACTAAAACAGTTTCCTATCCCAGGTGAAGTGGTTTTTTTAAGTAGTTGGAAAAACATACAGAGCTATAAAACCTGGGGACAAGTAACTCCAGACCATGCTAAAGTTCTCAGGCTTGAAAACTTACTGGAGTGTTACAGTTTAATACAAACAGCAGGAGAAAAACCCAAACCAAAATAAAGTTTACACAGGATCACACAGGATCTCTGAAGATGTCTAAGAGATCTGAATGCCAAATTCCCATCAGATCTTAATCCCAAATTCCCCATCCCTCAGGGCATCTGATCACAAGCCTTTGTGTATATCCTCAGTCAGATGTGCACTAGTATTGCCAAGCCACCTGGCTTGCTTCCAGCTTTAGGACACCAGCACCAATATGAAGCAGGTGTGCCAGCTGGCAGGACATGCAGAGCACTGAAACGTGGTAGCTTTGGCAAGTACCCCAAGGTGACAAATGGATGTAATCCACACTGGAACCTCATTTTTTTGATCTTAATGATACAAATCCTGACACCTACATATCCACTGGAAGCAAGATAATCTGATGGCTATATGGTGGCTCATGGAAGTGGCTGGGAACATGTTTTATCCTCATCTCCGGATGGCTGGTTTTTATACTGCGTGTAAGATTTCCAATATGAGGCTGTGAGACCTGTTGAAAACAATAATTTGGGTCTACAGATTTTACCTCTTAAGACAAAAGCACCAAAAAAGAGTAATACAAACCTATTATAAACTTATAGTTCCACATATTCCTACTACAAGGGAGATACAACTTTATTTAGGTAATAAAATTCAGAGGAATGAGTTACTTACAATGAGCCTCCTCTTGCCTTCAAAATATTCCAGGAGGTTAGTTGCTGATTTCCTGGGAGGCTGTAGGAAAGTCTTCTTGTTGGACTTTGGAAAATCCTCATTCTCAGTCCTGCTTCCCTTCTTCTTCTTACTGCGGTCTTTGTCCTGCTTGCCCTTTTTTTCAGCTTTGATCTTCTTGGACTGTTTCTCACTCTTCTGCTGCTTGTCTGGTCTGTCCTTCTTCTTCTTCTTCTCAGGTTTATCCATTCGGTCATGCTTTTTTGATTCTTTTCCTTTTTTGGGGGGAATATTTCCCACTGCAAACTGTTCCTCTAAATGGGAACTAGCAGGCTTGCTCGGGTCATATTTATCTTCATACTCATTACTGAGTATCTTATCTTGGATCTTCTTCTTTGGTGGTTTAGTCTTAGTTGGTTTGTGTTGCCCAGGAGTGACATTTAGGTCCCTGTGGTTAAAGTCCTTTCTGTCAGTTCTATTATCTTTAAATCTACCCACATTTGCCTTTGTGTAGTGCACTGAGGGAGCTGTTGGGGCTTCTGTGAAACTGTCATAGCGGGCAGCCTTGTTTGGTTTCCGGGTGGCTCCCAGTTGTTTCTCTTGATGGCTGCGCTGCCGATCCCTGCGGTTTGGTTTCCACACAGGAGAATAGAAGTCCTCAGAGGCTGTGACTCGTGGTGTGGTGGCATCAGGGGCTACTGGCAGCCTGTGGTACTCTGTGGTGGAATGTGACTTCATGGTCCAGGCCCTCTGTGTGCTGGAGAGGGGTGTAGTTGTTGTTGTAGTCCGGCTGGCTGTTGTCACTGCGTGAGTGGTGGCACGAGTAGTTGTGGTGGTGGGAGGGAGGGTAGTGGTCCTTGCTGTAGGCAGAGGAGTGGCCACTGTGGTTGTCATTGGTTTCCTCACTGTTTTGGTTCTTGTTGGCTGACTATTGCTCTTCCTTGGATCCTCTTTCCGTGCTGACACCTGGACATGTTCACTGCTAGGGGTAGGCTGCATGGTGCCCCCATTATTGCCTTCCTCAACCACTTGCCCCTCCACTCCAGCTGCTTTGCATGTCTGGATGAAGCCCTTCTGCCTTATCTTCTCAATTTTTCTGATGGGGTTCTGATCAATGACTTCGTACATGGCCTCTAGCCTGACTGGATAAGGATACCTTTCCTCCACTTGCAGGGTTTTCTTCAGCAGTACCATGCCAAATTTCCCTTTCTCCAGTTTCAGAAAGCTCATGAGCTTAGGGATGAGGGTAGGATCCAGTGGCTGTTCCAGGATTTTTCCTTCATTGGTTATCCTTCTAACTTTTCCCCCTTCTTCCCCTTCTTCATGGAACAACACAATCTGCTGGATATGCCTCTCAGCCAATTCACAGTAAACGTCATTTTTCAGCAAGCTCATCATGAGCCGGTAGTAGCCCTCAGAGGCATGGGGGGCAGAAATGACCCACACCCGATTTTTCCCTGCAAAGCTGGCCAGGACATTGGGAGAACTTGACCCTGAAGGGAAACGTACCACTCGTGCCTGGGTGGCGGAGGATATTCCTTCATCCTTAATCATCTCGGACTTGGGGTATTTGGCTGCAGCTGTGAGTCTCTGTACCGATCTCATTCTGGTACCCATGCCCCTGGCCTGGGAACGTGCTTCCCCTCGCAGGAGATTGGCAGGTGGCTTTGGAGATGCTGAAAAATCCCTCTTGGTGACAGGGTGTTGAGGATTTGGGCTTGAATTCCTAAGGGATACTCCAGACCTTCTCAGGAGGCTGCTTGAAGCCCTGTAAGCAAGGGGCACTTTCCTAACTCCATGGCTCCCTCTTTCCACTAGCCTCTCTGTCTTCTCAGAGCCACACACGAACCATGCTGCCCACAGCAGGGCTAAGCTGAGAGCTGGCCTCCAGTTCATTGTGCAATCTGTTGGGGGGTGGCGGGGAGAGAAGGAGAAAAATTAGATGTTAAGAGTATGATGATACCTTGCATAAGTGATTAAAAATGCAAAGCACAGGGTGGCTATTTTGTGTGATTTATAAATGTTTGATTACACTTCAGTCCTGTCCTAGTGGCTTTGTAAGTTTTACAGTTATTTTTGGAAGAACACAGAATGGATCACTTTATGAAAAAAATGAGATCATCCTTCTGTAACACGATACTGTCTATCTAAAACGACACCGTGATCTGCATCCTTCTCTCTCACTCTCCCCGTCTCTCTCACACTCTCACTATATACACATGCAGACACACAGAGAAAGGGTCCCGCACATAGAGCAGAAAGGCAAGAATTTGACTTGAAACTTACACTCTCAGGGAAGTTCCCCTGCCAGAGACGAGTTTTCACGTCTTTTTCCTTTAAAAGGAGACCAATGCCATGCAGCTGTACTGTTCAGTGATTTATCTTTACGCAGCCCAACAGGTCACAGAGCCTGTTGTGTGTCTTAACTTTCTTCTTCACCTTCTTGACAGGCGGGATGAGGTTAGTGGAAATTTCCTTTGTGATCTCTGCTTCTCCATTTACCTGCAGGTCTGGATTTTTGCTGTGCCGGTTACCCACACAGGCAGGGATTTCATTTAAGAAAAGGGAACTTCTGGCTGCTCCAAGTCTCTCTCTTTAAAACTTCCCAAACCTCCTTCCCACTCCTTGCTTCCTCAGTCCCGTTTAGCTCCTTTGTTTCCAGAGAGGAAAGCACCAGCACTAATATATTTTCCAGGCTGAAGAAAAACACAGGAATGTGATGCTGAAAAAAAAAAGGACGCTTCCCTTTCCCCTTTCTCCACACTTTGACAAAAGCAAATTGTAAAACACTCGTCTTTTTTTCTTCTTGGCTGGCCGCGGTCCCAGAAATGTCAGGGCAACCCCAGCCCTGCTCTGAACCAGCCTCAGACAACGGTGGCCACTGGAAATGGGGGAAACTTCACTCAGGATTTAACAGCTCAGCAGAACCCGCCTCCTCCCCACTCCGACACAGGGAGGGAGGAGGAGGAAGGCTCTGGGGGCTGAAACACTGCACAGCATCACAGAGCACTTCAGAGAGGGTGACTCCAGCCTTAACTCTTTCCTTCACGCATCCCAGCTCTCTGGTGTTCTCTGACCTCAGCTTTTTCTTTCCTCCAACCCATGAGCACTGTCTGGATAAAAAAAGTATGTTTCTCCATCGGTCTCAATAACAGCTCTGATGTTTAATAATTATTATTTTAAACCTCATTATTTCTGCCTTGTCTTTCCCCTTTCCTTGTTTTTTTTTTATTGTTTTCTGGGAGTTCCTCAGTAAAATCCAATTTTCCTTCACTTTCCAACCAGTTTCTCTTTCAGGTCCTCGTGTATGTCAGTCTATTCTTTCCTCAAACATCATATGGGCATGACTGTTTGTTAATTTGTAGCTTTTAAAGAGATCAGGTTGTTTACTATTGTACTAAAATTAGAGTCATATCTGTTTCCCATGAATGTGCACCAGCAATGGAAAAATAAAAGGAGAAAAGGTACAAAAATACCTACAGAGACAATGGCAAAGGCAGGGTCATGTCCTTTGCTCTCCCTTCGTGGTGTAAATGACACCATTCTATTGAGCTGACGTAAACTGGCACAGCTTTGCTGGCAACACCTGGTCTTTAGCTGATTCACACTGGCTTCAGTGTGCTGAGCACCTTCAGTGTAAAACACCACTTAATTGTAGTTGATGGGTAACACCTAAGAATATCCAAGACCTTAATACTGCTTTAACTGTTTTCCAAGATTTTGCTTATTGACAGGGATGCTGTTATGTGTCTGTGATAATACACTGGATTTAATCTCAATTATGTTGTCTAGAGGTGAAGGTGCACTTTCTACTTTCCTTGAAATTAATGTTTCAAAGGAAAAAAACTTTATTTTCCTTCCGTTTTATTTTTCTTAGTTTTTATTTACATTTTCAAATGCACTGATAAATATTAGTAGCGGTTTTGCTTGTACACATTCAGTTTGTGTTTTGTGGCCAGTGGTTTGGCCTGGAGGTAGGGGAGAATGTTGAATGCCTGTGCTCATATTAACACGAGGGCAATAATGCTCAGCCTTTCCCAAAATATCACAAACTACATTCACTGGGAGGTAAGGGGACTGTACTTCTCACAAGAATCACAAAACTGGAGTTCTGTGGAGTAAGGGTGGGTAACATTTTTCATTTAAATTAGTGTCAAACCTGCTGGTTTATTTATCTTGACAAGGAAAAAATGTCATTAAAAATTACCTTGTTTCATCATGACATTTTAAATAGACTGTAAATAAAAATGAGTTTTCCATTTCAATGTTTCATCCAGTTCCATTGCAAAGATTTTAAAAAGAAGGGACCCTACAGTGCTGAAGCCAAGTATTTGATTTGGGGTAAATTAATTTTAAAAATTAAACTTCCTCAATTTTCTTGGTTTGGTAATAATTTGAAACCACACAGAGGCAGAACATCACTCATCTGCACAAGTCTAATGGTGCCAAGGAAAATACTCTCAGTGTATTACAGCAGAAGAAAGAAACAGGTTTCCATATTAGCTTTGCTGTCTATCCTATCCAATTATAGATATGCTGAAGAACTTCTGTGAGGACTTTGCTTTGCTTTCCCAACTTGATTGAAGAAGTAGCATGCTACAGAATGTGCCTTAAGTGATCAAAGAGTGGCAGATCAGGGAAGGTGATAGGTTGTAAGGCAGGTGTAGGGAGGATCTAGCACACAAGAAAACATGCAACCATGGGGATTATTCTCAAGGCTGATGTTTGATAGTACCTTTGTCCAATGCAAAGAATAAACTTGAAATGACTTCTGGAAATACTTGACATCTACATTTCTTAGAAAGTAAATAATTTATACAGGCCATCAGAGGGCTCCTAGTAATGTGAACACATATTTTAAAAGGCCAGTGCAAAGTTTTACAGCAAGAAGAAAAAATAAAGACATAAAACATCTATAAGATATGGAACAATATACTTGAAGGCAGCTATTCAGTAAGAGACTTAAAGGTCAATGTATATAAATCTCTGGAAATAGACTTTTGGTCTGATATTGCAGCAAGGAGAAAGCCTGCCAGCAGCCCAATGAAAAGTTGGAAAGTCATATGTAGTGTCAATAACGTGATTCATGCTGTACACATCAGGGTTTTCAAAAGGATTGCAAAGTGTTCAAAAAGTGATGTGATAGCTGCATATGATCCTACTGAAAGGGAGGTGGGGAATTAACTGTGTGGAAGGCACAGCCACACGTTGTTCATGATCTTCTCATGCATACACAGAAAAGAGACATCTGCAAATAAATTGCTTTTTAATCCAACAGAGGAAGGTAGAAGGATAACCAATGATTAGGAATTAAATCTTGCTAAATGCAGACTTGATGTAATTGCAATTACTTGAAATTTTTAATAATTATCTTAGTTAACCCTGGGATAATTTGCTCAAGAATGTAGCGGTTTTCTCTGGCTTAGTCTTCAAATCAAGGCTTTAAGAGACCTTTTTGGCTGGACTGGAAGTAATCACAAAAGGATGGAATAAAATCCCCCTGGACACCTCTACATTGAAAATCTGAGATCAAAATGATACTCACCCCTGAAAAGTGCAGCTCCCTGGAGGTGTATGGAAATGAATTCTGTAGCCCACTGAACTGAAATGAGAAGTTTGAGAAAGGCGGAATGCAATGTATAAAACTTGTACCCCTTAGAGTGCTTTTAATAAGGAACTGAAAGCTGATGCTGTGTCCACAAAGGGAAATTATATATCTGTTTAAGCATGACAGTATTGCAAGTCTTTTTATGCTTTGCTTTAGGTATCAGACTTAAATATATCAAATGTGTCAAGGGCTGTGCACACAACTACACTATTTCAGCTGCTAGAGAATTAATGGGAAAGTCAACTACCCTGTGAACTAGGATTCTTTCTCAGTCCTTCAAAACCTGGAGAAATAAGGTAGCAGCAAGGAGACAGACAGTTGGCCAGTTGAGAACTTTCTCTTAAGCAGACTTGAAGGCAATCCTCCAGAGAGTGAGGGAGGAACTGCTCCCAAGGAAGGTGAGAGGAGATGAGGGGTTTAGGAAAACTGGCATGGTCTGCTTTGTACAATGCTGGGAAGCTGGGAGCCAGATAAGCAGGTGTAGGTTCCCCTGCTGCTGCCAGTGGGGGGTTATTAGAGTGGAGAGCACCAGAGCCTGAATCCTGTGAAGCCAGACATTGTTGATGCTCTAAGAAGGGACAGGTTTCTTGAACCCTGCTGGGTCCTCACTTTCCTGAGGGGGAAAGAGGCTATTATTAGTAATCTGACTGGGGTCATAACCCAGCCAGCAGCTGGAGAAATAACAACTGGTAGTGTAAACAGGGGAACTGCACTTCAGCCCCCTGTATGTGAGCAGGAAAGGGAGTCAGTACAGGGAGCCTTGCAAATGCAGTGACCCATGAGAAAAAGATCAGTGCCTGGTTAGTCAGATCAAGCTCCTAAAATAGAAAGGAGCTTTTGATAAATATGTTGGCTGGCCTCATTTGAATCTTCACTTTTTAAATATACATTTTTCTGTGGAGTCCTCAAAATGTTGCTTAGAAACTGGTGATGCAATATGACACTCAAACTTTAAAAATAAATATTACAAACTATAACATTAAATGTTTTGAAGCAAGACTAAGCTTCCTAGGTACTGATAGGGTTGCAGCCCCAAGTTTAGGCTACAGTTGAGATTCAGGGAAGTTCTGGTGCCTGGGTGTTATTACTGGCCTGTGCTCAAGCTGACCTTGACTTTAGCACCTCTGCTTGTCCAGTTTACAGAGCTTCCTGGTGAGAGGAAGGCTCTCACATAGACTCATTTCTTGTTCTACATCTGGTTGACATCTGTGATGGAAACATCAGCCAAGGAGAACAAAGTATCTTCTGGACAGGACTGACACAAGTTCTACACCAGAGTGACTGATGCAACTGGTGTTGTGTTCACTAAGATGAAAGTGTTGTACAGAGAGCAAATGAATACAAAGATTGCCATCTGCCGGCCTTGCGATCGGTGTTACCCAGCACCAGGCTGGGGGGAGTGGTAAAGCCATTGCACTGTGCTGATAGAGGTCTTTCGATGATACATCTGCTGAGGTGAAGCATTCAGAAAACAGGAGCAGTCTCAGAATAGTCGCTGACAGGCAGACAGATAGACAGACAGACAATCACAGGAATAGTTCTTGAGATGATAAGGGAAACGAGGCTTAAATTCGTTTAAATTGTCAGTGGGTGAGGCCAGCATCCCTCTGTTAAAGTGATATAACCCCGCTGGGAAGCTGTGCTACAGGCATCTCATAATGCTGACTTTGAAGACTGTCCCATGAAGTGCTGTTAGTCATAGCTCCCAAGTCACATCCCTGCACAGCTAAATGAGTTTGGCCACAGCAGTGAAGTCACCAGCTGCAAGGGCTTGGATTCTCATCTCAATTTCACACCTCTGCAGCAGAGGGCTTTATGCTAGCACAGGTCTGAACACTGATCCATGCCATATCCTTTCTCTGGTGTGCCTCCTTTGTCCTTCTCCCTTTGTCTGGGGGACTGCCAGCTGATGTTGAGCCTTTCTGAGAAAGAGGGGAAATTGTCTCGTGGCTCTCACAGCCCCACTTCATGGTACAAAGCAGATTCAAGCAGGATAGAAGCTGGTGCTTATCCAACTTCTCTCTGCACAAATACTTGGTTTCTGAATGCAGAGCTCCCAGGCCTGATATCTTTGACAGCTGTTTTGCCCAAATACAATCACTTATGGATTTGCACACTTGGAATAAGATCAAGTAGAAATTGTCCTGCAATACAATCAGTTTATTCACTTATCAGGGAAGATTCAGCTCTCTTCTGCACTGGTAGAGGAACTTCAGTGAGATTCTGCAATAAAACAGATCCCACTGATTCAGGAGGGATTGTTCCTTATGTATTTGTGGGAGTCATTATCTATCCTAAAATATCCTGCCTTACAAATTTTTTCTTGCACCCTTTAATTAAAATTTTTAAAATGTTGGTTTGTTTGTTTGGGTTTTGTTAAAGACTTGTTGTGATTATAAAATTGAAGGGGTAGGAATGGAGGAGTATCATGTTTAAAAACAGACTGTGCCACAGTTCATCTGTAAAAGAGTCTTCCAAAACAGGGCTGTGCACCATGATTACTTCCAGGGACTACATGTCAGAATGCCTTGGGGATGAATATAAAAAATTACTAGTTACGTGGCTACACACATTCTTGACTAATATTCATTGGTAGTCAATGAAGAAGATCCAAATTCTCTGACGGTTTTAAGTCAGAAAAGCAATTAAGCATATGTTGAAGTACCATGTCATTGTGCTTCTTGCATGGCTCAGTGGAGAAAAAGCAGGGCAAAAGACTGAGGTAGAATGAGAATTTCACATTTATGTCCCATTACTTTAGGTCAGACTGAAGACAGTTCAAGCCTGAAAGTGACAGCAGGAAATATCTCATGCAGATAATGTACCACTCTTCTTTTCAGGCTGTTTGTGCTCACTTGCAAGCACCCATGGCCTTTGCCTTTATTTATAAGTTGTCAGGTACATCATGATGCTTAATCTTCAGTGGAGCCACCCTTTTCTCTTTCCTTCATATAAATAGGCACTCCTGTGTCTCACTCAGTGGCAACCTTTTGCTGTCCCTCATCTCCTCTGGTCTGAACCACATCTTCTCTGCCAGACATTTTTGGAATCTTTCCTTGATGGATGGCAGAGGAGGGGGGCACCCAGTGCAGGTGGTGCTCTGTCAGGTGCTCCACAGGCCAGGTGTCTGTATGTGGAATCATAAAATCGGGGAAAAGGAGTACAAGTAGTTGGAAACTCAGGCCTCTTTAGTTCTTTTCTTGAAGTCATTTTCAGCAGCAGTGTCTACTATCCAGTATCCACTGGGAGACAGAGAAGAAGAGGACAAATATTGGCTTAAACTTGAGTATTTAGAAAATCAAGCCAGAAGCTATCTCATTTACAGTGAAAAAAAGATCCATGTCCTCCTTTCAGGGGTTTCATTTGCTTTGGAAAGGCCCATGCTAGCCTCCTGAATACAGTCTTTGGCTGGTGAATACAGTTATTCCTATTTCCTTACAGATTTTTTTTTTCCCTTCTGTGGCTTTGTAGGGGCAGAACCTACTCACCTGGGAGAGGAGGAGAATGGCTAACCTGGTTAGTGTCCTCATTCTACAGACAGGGACATGAATCCTGTGACCTCCCTGTGCTACTTTTGGAAGTAGAAGTATGCACAGAACAATGTAGGTAGCTGGTTCTTAAACCATAATTCATGAGATGATGGTGAGTGGTCAGCAGCTGCCAATAGAACAATGCTGACTACTCTGGTGCTTTCAGCTGATAACACAGGAAGAGGGTGAAAAATTGTGTGAGAAGTCATGACATCGGCTCAAAGGTTGAGAATTAGGAGTTCTCTTGTCTGTTTTTTTTTTAAGTCTTTGACATAGTTTCAGCTCAGGTTGGAACTGAACCCTGGTGTCATGTGGATAGATTCCCACCATGCCAAAACCTAACAATACAGTTGGATCCTAATTGTTTCCTTGGCAGAAAAAAAACCCAAAAATAAAAAATACTTGTCCCTGATAGAGTGTCTCACATTGAAGAGATGTACATATGTATCTCTTCATTGATTGGTAATACTAGTACTACTTTTTAATCAAACAATAATAAAAAATATGGGATTTTTTGATGATGTTGATGTAGTTACTTCACAGGCAATAAATTCACATAAGCAAAATTTGTGCAGAAGGGATTAAGACATAGAGCAAAGGTAAGGAGTGGTCTCTGCCAGGCACAATCAGTGTCAGTATTTTCATGCAAGATAAAATACTTTTAAAGGGTGGAAGGACTTATGCACAGAAATTCCACAGCTCAATTTTGCACTGCAGGGTAAGAGACATTTTTCACAGTTATTGACAAAGGGCATTCCAGCAACTAGTGAAATCTGGATTTCATTATGTATTTTGAGCTACAGTGCAAAAGTACTATCTGCCAGAAAAAATGTGGTCAAAGCATGTTTTATTAATATATTGCTGCTGTTCTTGGATTATACTCCTGTAGAGGCTCACATCTGAAATGACACATCTGATAGGCTATATATTAGATAGCATTTCAAGGTTTATTTTTTGGATGAGTTTCCCTTACAATATACAGGGGCCATGCATAGTCTATTTTTAAGCATTCAGAGAAAAACCCTCAGTGCCTTTCTCCAAAAAATCATCATGGGCAATGGAGCACAGTAGTGCTAGAAGCACAAGTATAACTCCAGTGCAGCTGGTTCTTACCATCGAATTTGGTACCTCTGTATGTATTTTATGATTAGAGAATTACTTTCTATTCCAGGCAGCTTCTGTCTAAATACATGGAATAAAGCAGTTCAGTGCTGCCAATATTTCTGTCCAATGAATGAGCTGAGTCACTGGAAGTGTCAGGAGGCCTGAGAAGACCTGGAAGACTGTCACCTCAGTGTCACCTCGCCTTAGAGAGTTATGTTAATGAGAAAAACTCCCTGGCTATTCACAATCTCCAAAAATTAAGGAAAAAAAAAAAAAAAGAAGGAAATATGTATAACATTTCTTCTGAGAAATACTTGGTAACGGCTGATATTTCCATGGTTGGAAAGCTGGTTTTGCTTTCTTATCTTCATGTTAAAGGCAGCCTTGTATGGGAAGCCACATGTCTTCCTCATACATGGAACCCAGCTGCCTTGAAATCAATGGCAAGGTTCCTGTGTTCAGTGAAGACTCTTAGATTTTGCTCATACTTATAGGATACAATTAAGCTGAAAAGTTAAGAGAGAGCACAGCCTTCCAAAAATTAAAGAGGAGAGAGAAAGAAATGAGAAAGCAAATATGTGGTGAAAGAGATCCCAGGTGAAATAATTGGTCCAAGTTTTCATGTCTGGATGTTGTTATTTTTTCCATAATTACTATAACAAACTTCTGCTTCCACCAAGGGGAGGTGACCTGGGATTTTTCCAGTAGCAATGGAAATTTAACACACAAATGGCCAGAATTGTTATAGCTTTCTTACTCATGTGCATCAGCACTGGGAGATTCAAGATATAGCCAATATCATTTAGTCAAAAGCAAAATTTTGTGAGTGTATTTGTGTGTCCATGCACTCAAAATGGAGACCAAGGAACCAAAAACCTCTACCTACCAAGAAGAGATTGTCTTAAATACCAAGTAATACATAGTAATGTAGGCATGGGTAAAACATAATTTAGATGTCTAATTTTGTTCAGTTATCTTTGAAAGTCACATTGTTGGAGTGAGGAGGTGCAATTGACACTGATACCACCTTCAGCTGACACAATACATCTGCTGCAGTTGGAAATGCCACTGTATTTGGAGCTCCAGTTCTCTTCAGTGTCTTTTCTACAGAGGTGACTAATATTACAGTAGCCAACTCACTTCACCTCCCATAATGAGTGATTTTCTAATCTCTAGAAGCATAAGCATGTATCCATGCTCTCCAAATCATTTGGGATCTGCCTCTTCTCTGATGGATACAAAGGAGATAATCAGATACTCAGTCCATTTAATTCCTTTTCCACAGACCTTCTTCTCTGATTTTCATTGTGTCACTAGGATTATAGTTCCTAACCCTTTCAGAGAAAAAACAAACAAACAAACAAACAACTCCCCTCAACAAACAAACAAAAAACAAATTTAAAAACCCAACACCAAAAAACAAACAGAGAAAGCAACCCAGTGCTATTATGGACTAACACCACTGCAATTTATCAAAAACTACCTACTGAAAAGTACCATTTCACTTGTCCACTAATGCCTGCCACTACTCCTTGAGAACTGTCTGCAAATATCTATTGCTAATACTTGTCTGGTGCTAAAACTGTAGCCAGCACTCTGATCCTATTTGTCCTTCATCTCAACCTTGGAAATATACTATTACATCTGCTAACTGCTATGAATTCCTGTAAGGAGTTTCTGATTTCATCCATGGTGGCTATTAGTAGTCTGGCTGTGGCTGTGATTCTATTGTACCTGCAGTCTGAAACCTAGGATAAGAAGAAAATCTCCTGTTCAGGGAGATTATAATCTCTGTTGAGACAAGGTGGAGAGATGGATGCAGGGCTCAAGGGACAGTGAGAGTATGGAGGCAGGAGTGTCAGGCCATTGTGCTAGGACACCAGTAGCCAAAGTTTTGTCAATTAACTCAGTGGCAGTGATGTAGGGGCATTTTAGCTAAGAAGAGTTTTTAGGGATTTTTAAGGAACAACATGAAGGAAAAGAATGGCCATTATTTTTCCCAAATGTCAGTGGCAAAATGTGATGTTATTCACCAACAGCAAAAAAGCAAAGGGAGCCCACAGAACTAGCCTTCCATTACTTAGTTCATTTAAGGCGAGATCTCAAGTTTTTCTGTTAGAGAAATATTTCTTTATTGCTGTACTGGTAGCAAAAAATGTCTGACATCTGCATGGCTAACATCTGCATGCCATCATGCTGAGCCAGATGGTGGGCTATAAAATGTCAAGAAATTTTGGTTATGGAAAGATCAGCAGCAGACTGAAACACACACCAGAACTATTTATAGAGGGAGAGATTTCATTTTCTTTGAGACGAAAAGCACAAGTGATTGAGAGACTGAGAGACTGAGTTATGAGGAGGGAGTGAAAAAAGTGGGTATTTTAAGCTTGGGCAAAACAACCAGCCACCAGCCTGTGATATGGAGAATAAGAGAGGAAGAGATTTCTTGCTGGGGAGCTTAGAGCAATGGGATCACTGGTCAAAGACAAGTCCAGGGTGAAGCTTTGGAGGCTAAGGAGGAATTGTATTAAAACTTTGCAAGTAACTTTCCAAGGGGCATAGCAAGAGCTCCTTGTGAGTCACGTAAATCTGAGCTGGCCAGAGCACTAGAGGATCTCTTGTTGGCAGGGGATTAAGTCCCAGATGATTGTATTGGCCTTTTGTGTCTGCTCCATCTCAATCTGGCATTCCAGTCCTGGAGAGTGTTGGGTACATATACACGTCCTGTGCAGAAAGAAGAAGGAAAATAGGAAATGCCCACCCAAGCTTGCAGGTGTGTGACTTGACCTTTTGTAAACACGAGCCTGCTGACTGCAGAACAGGCACAGTTCTCGACAAGGGAGGCTGTGCCAGGCTCACACATCATCAGCAAACTCATTAGCTAAACTGTACAGGCACAACCAAATTGTTCTCTCTTTTAATATTTGCCAAATCTAATGCCTCCAGTGCAGCTACACAGCTGTAACTAAGCACAGACCTCAGAGGCAAGTGGCAGTGCCGTTGTAATTCGGAGGTAAATTCAACTGACAGACCTGGTCCAGGTGAAGTAGGGAGACATGATACTGACTTGATTCCCAAAGCTCCCAGCAGAGAGGCAAGATAACTCCTAGCTTTTATTTTTCATATTGTTAGGGTTCCATCAGCTAATCTTAAGTATTAATAGACATATGACCTCCCCATATAATTTTTGGAAAATCAGCTACACCACAAGCTTTAAGGGAAGGCAGTAACTGAATTGGCTGCTTGACATTAGAAATGTGCCTGACAAATCTTCCAAGTTAGGGCCATATTCAGTATGGAAACAGCCCCAACTTTGCCACTGTGTCTGGTTTCAGTGGATTAGGTTGGTGTGAGTGAGCGTGTGGCTACATTTACAGGAGCAGCATGTAGGAGCTGTGGTAGAGAAAGAAAATGGATGATTTCTATGTGTTGATTCTTTCAGTTTATTCACGTGTGAGTTAAATATGCTTGAAAGAGACAGAAACTGGTACCCAAGCCTGTTTTAGTGACTGGGTAGACATAAGCAGGTTCTGTGGGGTATTGCACCGTAACAGAGCAGCCTATTACACAACCTTCCCAGCTCTGTCTTTTGCCACTAAACTGTACCGTGACTGTTTTGCAACGCCATCTAGTGCCACATGGGGATCCTCGGAGCACTCGGGATACTGCTTTTCTCTGATTTTGTTGCGCTTGTTGAACAGCCAATGGCTTTGCAAGAAGAAATGTTTGCGTTTAATAGCAGTGACAATTAAACGAACAAATAGGAGAGGAGCATTTGATCCATAAGATTTGAACTGTTAGTTTATTCTAAATTGTTCGTTTATTCTAAATGGGAAAAAATTGTGTACTGAAGCAATAACCGGTTCCCAGGCAGCACTCAGAGTCCTGCCCCAGCTTCAGGTCTTGATGTGAGGCTTCATGATACACAAATTCCCTTTATTTTTAATTTCAATATAAAAAACTACATCTATATATGTTCCATTGAAAAAGAGCCCCCAAATAAGTATAATATGTAAATTACACTGGTGCTCTTTCAGAGTCAATTGTAATACCCTTCACTTAATCATAGGACTATTAAAATGGAAGCCTTACTGAGAAGTTACTGATGAGTTCCCCACTTGATGAACCTGCTACATAGGAGGCTTCCGAGATTTATAAATCTCTGAGGAATGAGATGGGAGAAGAAGTAATATAGTAATATAGTCCTAGAAAAACCAACAACCTACTTCTATAATCTTCAGCTGTCTAGAACAAAACAAACCATTCCCCCCCCCCCTAAATTTTAAAGTGTTATTATTTTGGAAAGTTTTGGATTATTGCAGGATATTTTTTTGAACTGATTTTTTTCTCAACTTTTTTAAAAAACGGATTAATGAAAGCCTTATGCTTGAAAGATGTAATAATATGGAGGAATGGTGAAGCCCTTTTTATAATATAACAAGTTCATAACTGAATTCTCTCCCTTTCTAATGTTGATTCTTATCCTGGCTCTGCATTTGCCATTCTTGGACAGGATATAACAAGAAGTTATTTTGTATCAGCTAAATTCTTCCCAAACCATCCCTTTTGAAGGGTTCTGGTTGTTTCACAGCACAAACGTTTGATGCTATGTTTTTTGCATTGAAGAGAAAGTTTTGGAACAATCCCTTAATCCAAACCAGACATGTCTTCCCTCATCCTTCTCTCTAGCTGACTCTCTAGACAGAGAGCTGTGTGATTAAGGGATATGCTCTGCATTTCTGCACCACCCAGTGCAGGCCAAACTCACTTGTAGGGGCAAAAATGGTACTTAAAACTTTCTACTCCATGTGTGTGGGTAAAAAAAGGAACACATTCTGCCCAGGGGAATTCTCCATCATTTGTGCTGAATACTGGGTGCCCTCTAGAAGGCAGCCTGTAGTTTGAGCAGAAGCTGTGAGGGTGCATGCAATGCAGTGATAACCAGAGACCACATTTGTATGATAAATCTGTTTTACTTATAAAAATTTCTGCCCACAGATCCATTTCTGTAGGAGATAAATTCCCTTTCTGTTATTCCAGGGAGCAAGTGTAACACCACACTATGTAACAGGTCAGAAATACATGTGTCTAGGCATTGCTAAGTGTTTTTATTAGAATCAAGTGAGACAATGCTGAACAATGCCATGGTGCCTTCATTTAGTACATTCACTGACCCATCTCAGGCCAGTGTTTTTATGTGGCTCTGTACAGACTCATATAAATACAAGCCTCAGTCCCTGTCGCGCCATTCACAAAGGAGATATTATGGCAGTGCTGTGGGTTTTTTCCTGTTTCACACATTGTGGCCTATCTCAGAGGATAATGCTGTCTATATCTATTATTTCCTATTTGAGTTCCTAAACTGGAAGCTGACATTTAGCAATATGTAAACCTCTGCAAAGCACTTTCGAAATAAAGCCTTTGCCTCATGACAGCCTTTCTGTCAACCATAGTCTGTAAATACAGAAACAAAGATTGTAAGAAATTTGGTGGTTTTCTCTTCCTTATATTTAGAATAGACTTCAACAATGTCAGCTCCTACACTCTTTTAGCCTGCACAGAACATGGACTCAGACCTGCTGTTCTTGAAAGTGATTTTATCTCTCATCATTGCTTTTAGTCAATAAAACTATGCACAAGTAGGGGAACAAACATGAACAAACATGTAGATGATACTTTTTATGTAATTCTTGAAAAGTTTCCTAAGGATATGACACAAGTTCCATCATTCTAGTTTGGAAATAGATGGCCTATAAATGTGCTGTTAAAGCAGCCAGTCTTAAGAAAATGCATATTTTAAACTCTGGAATGTATGATTCATTTTTTAAAATGTATGTTTTCCTGTTGCTGCTACCAGTGGGCCTCTCATCACCTCCTCTGTGTACTGCTGCCTTTTCTGTTATTAGTGACAAAAGATAAGATTCCCATTAATGCAGCTTTTCCATCCTATAAAATGTTACAGTGTTAGCTGTGGGTTTGTTGAAACACCCCAAAGTGTCTTGCTGCCTTTTACTGAGCAGGTTGCATGGGCAGCAATGACTATGCAGCCCTGATGTCAAGGAAGGTTTTTACAGTTTAGTGAGCCTGGCAGGCAGCTGTGCATATAAAAGGAAACCCAAAAAGGATGGAGATCCAAAATCACACTAGGAGGGCAGAGCACAGGGCAGGCTTCAAAGCCAGGCAGCAACTTTTAGGCTCATCCAGGCCAAGTGGACTGAAAGAACATGGCCTTGCCTACTAGAGCATAAACACATTGGCTGAGGGACTGGCAGCTGATGGCAGGATGGAGGCTATAAATTGCAACTCACCACTAAATTCTCCCTTCTCAGCACCTTCCCTTCTACCCTGATCATGGCTGGGAAGCTTTTTCCTTTGGTTTTAAAAATAGCTCTGTATGCACTACTGTCCTAACCCTTCACACATACCACTATTTTTGAATGTGTTGTCATCTCTCCCTTTCTTCCACAGGATATGACCCCCTTCTCCCTTTCTCTCTTGCTCTCCTGGCTGGGAGATTGAAGTTAAACCTGGTTATGAATGACTTGCTTATGATTGCTGCTCTTTGCCCATTTCATTTCCACTTTGGCAGTGGTCAGGTCTAAAATCACTGCTTTTAGCACCCAATGTCAGCATGACAAATCTGAGATGGCAATGACTGTCCTGGATGTGAGAAAGACTGACCCTTCAAGTTCAAAGTTTTGAGTCCCAGCTCAGTTAAAAAAACTAGAAGTTCTGATGAGGAACAGGAGAAGGAGCACATTGGAGAGCTGGCCTAAGCAATTGACTTCAGAAATAGCTCCAGGTCTTGGACCTTGGAGCCTGTCTTAATCTGCAAAGAAATTTTATAGGTCCAGAGAAGGATTAGAGTCCAGGATGAGGACATGGACTTCATAGCACACTATGTGAACTCCAGATGTAAGTGAAGAAGCTGCACACACAGTCTTCCTCTCAGACAGACCTCAGACATCCCAGGTGTCTTCCTGGAGAGCAGGCATGGCATGCTGCATTGCTGGTGTCCCCTGTATGGCAACAGCTTGTTATATTTTCCTTGGTTTCTGAACACTGTGCAGATGCTGGCATGAGGGAACCTGTTACCCCAGGGAATTCTGTAATACCTGTAAGATGCTTGGATGAGTCCTGTCAATGTCCATAAAGCTCTGTGGTCTCAGATAGTTTGAGAGGAGACAATTTTGTTTCTTCCTCAAAACCATGGATAGGGAATCTGTAGGTACATTTTGTTACAATATGCAGCCTTGGTGACCACAGATACATTTTCATACCTAGTGATTCTCTAGTTAAAGGGAAGGTGGTTTGAAGATTGTGTGATTCCAGCTTTTTGAAAAATTGTGAAAGAACAAAGCTAACCATAAAAAAAAAACCAAACACGAAAATACCAACATGAGCAGAGTTGTTCAGGGGAGGGAGCAAAAAATATTAGTAGATATTTGGGCAGGTATTTGTGATCAGCCACTGCACTGGTTCGAGCTGAAAGAAGAGAGAAGAGAATGGAACGCCTGTAAGGAATAGCCCTACATTTCTTGAAATATGGGCTATTTCAGCCTGTAAACAGTGAGGTAAACTGAGGATCTTTACTGTGTTAACAGGGAATCTGGCATAAGTCATTACTGATGGTGCGAAATACAGCTACTTGATCTACCAGGAGCAAGAGAATTGAAAGTACTCTGTGATGTTTTCACTGGGTTGAGATTGGCTTTGTCAGAATACTTGCAGATGCCAGTTAGGACAAATGCTTACGGACATCATCCACCTCCAGTGCTGTTCCTCTATCTGTTGAACCAGGTGCTAGAGGGTTTCCCAAGTATTCAGAAGGCTGTTTATAGAGAGATTGTAAGAGGCAAATGGGAAGGCTGCAGAATACCCATAACCAATAATCCAAGAGAATTCTGTGGCTTCTCTTTGAAGGCACATTTTGAGAGCCTCTGTCCTTTGGAGAAACCACTAAAGATACATATTCACAGCCCAAATCTCCTGGTTTGAGACAGCATCAATTAGCTCCTTGTGCAATGGAAGTGAGACTGAGCAAGAAGAGAGTAGCTTCTCATTTGTGTTGTGCACTGTCCAATTGAACTGGCTAGCTGAAACAGCTCAGCCATATCTGAGAACTCTTTCATTTTAGTCATTCTTTTCAGAACAAGAGTGAGTCGTGGAGGAAATGGAACCATCTGTAGAATCATGACATCTGACAGAAAATCCAGAAATCCAGCCGTTTTCTTGGTTTACTACCTGGGTAAAAAGTTTATTTATATGAAATGCTGGATTGCTTTGCAAACTACTCGAGCAGGCCAAGCCAAGTTGGTCTTCCAGCACCATAAATTTATGTCGTTGCTGTGGCTTCCTGCCAGCATCCTCTCCATTGAACTGTATTTACATTAGCTCTGTAAAACATTACTTCATTCAAGTGTCTGAAGTGAAGCACTCACTAACTCCGTGCACTTTGTCCTTGACTGTTGCCAGCTGGTGAGAAGGTAGCTGGTTGCCTTCCCCAGCTGGGCCCTGCCATTCTGAATGTAATGAGAATTAAAGCCACTGATTCACTGGGGCTGCTCAGGTTCCAATTTTGAATTAAGTTGTCTTAGCTACTACAAATGCAAAATATTGGACAATTAATTTCTTCAACTAAGATTGAAAGGTAAATCCTTTGTTTGAAAAATAAATGCCTTCAGCCGGCATTTGGCATCCTTCAGTCTATACATTGGTAAACTAATCTGGTACATGGTTCACTGCATTTCAGTTTGGTTTTTTTTATTCTGTAACTTTCAAAGCTCTTTACAAAATGGAAGGGTTTTCATTTTATGAAAGGCAGAAATGGAGGGAGGAAGAGGCAGATCGTATTGTCTAACCTAGTATAGATCCTCATGTGAAGCATATCAGGTTTAATGAATCAATGGGATGGTCCCAAGGTCTTTTACTGACAGAACTTAGACAACTTCTGTAGGAAAGAAAGATAAAGGAGGTTTGACTCTCTTTGGTGTGCCCTGATGCATAAATGTTCATAATGGAATTAAAGTCATAAGTTCTTCTACATGTTCTAAAAGGGCTTTCTGGAGGCCAAGAAAGACTCTCTCTCTCTCTCTTACTCTATTTCAAGAGAAGATTTTAATTAGGATTTTTCATTTTTAGATTTGTTAAATAGTTTGGAAATTAGATTTCTCAGAGAAGTGTCCCTGTTTTGGAACATATAACTATTTCAGTGTTAATATGCAGACTGGGGTATAGCAAAAGTTTTCTGATCTAAAACATAGATCTGCATGTCAAGAGACTCCATTTCACTTTCTGGCTTAGTGCTCCTTCCTTTGAAAAGGACAACAGCACTTACCATTCAACATCAGGGTGTCAGGGCTGTGTGAAGAGCCTCAGGATGCTTGAATACAAGGTTTGAAGGAGCTAGTAAATACTGCTATGTCTCTTAGGATTATTGTTTCAATTTTATTCCTTCCTCATTCTTTACCTGTTTAGATTTTATCTTCAGTCTGTGGAAACCACAAGCAGAGAATAAGGAAATGTTTTCTTGGCTTTGTGGGAGGCAGGCAAAGGAAATTTCTTGTAGGGCTGTAAGGATGGTCAACAATGAGAACTACTGGCATGGCCTTCTTCCCTAGGGGTAAAAAAGTCCCCAAGCAAACAAAAGTAAACTTCTCCATTACTGCTGTGGTACTTACCAGTGGAGCATTGATATTCATCAGGGCATATGTGCAACATGCCCAGGGTTTGAAAGAAAAAATAAGATAAATTAATGAAAAATTGTTTGTTTAAATTTGCTATACAGATGTTTGCACCTTAGTGGGAAGAAACCGTTTCCACAAGCCAAACCCACTGTAGAACTGCAGTTTTCATTGAGGTAGCTCGTCTCTCCCTCCTGGGCATACAGGCAGCTGCTGCCCTCTCTCATTTCCAGACAGTTTCCCAGTGCTGTGAGCCTGGGATCTCTCTGAAGCAGGACTCTCTTTCTCAATCTTAAATGTACCAGCTCTCCTGCCCTGGCTGCAAACACACCCGCCTTCCACGTTAACTGATACACCCCTGGAAGAATTCTCTCGGAGAAGGTGCAGATGACACTAGTGAAGATGCATTTAAACTTGCCTGGGAACTTGGTCTTATTTTAATGAAGAATATATTGACTACTTTTGGCTGGTCAGCAACGAAGGAACTTAAAACAGTCTGGAAGCCCACTTTGGACCTGTCAAAGAGCACTGTGAGCACTTCTGTTTATTTGTTTTCCCCTCCCTTCTCTTTGGTGTAGATTAGAGGTAAAATTCTCCAGAGAGTGGATTCCTCATTAAGATTTCTTATGCCTCCCAGTCTGCAGAGGCTGGAATTACCACATGAAGGGCATCCTGCTATTTTTGCCTCTGGTCCAGGCCTTTTGAAGGGACCCTGGAACACTTTACAATAGCACAGATTTATGAGCACTGTGCAGCCTGCCAGAGCCTTTCTGAGATACCCCTGTAAACTAATTATGGGAAACTGCCCCAGGCTTCTGTCATTAAAAATACATTCTTAGCATTTCATGAACAAAGCTTAGTTTCCTCCTTCTGTTCCTATAGGATATGATCTGTTTCCTGACGGATGTTTATTCTGAAACATCAAGTGATTGTCACTGAGGAAAGTAAGTGAAAAATAGTGTGTCACCTATGATGAGTCACAATGTGAATCCTGAAATCTCAGCGTGATCTTAACTTCTCCAATGCCCAAGGAAATTACTTTTTAAGATTTTTAGCTTGCTTACATTTATTTAATTAGAGACTGGGCACTTGGGGTTCTGTAGCTTGTCGTCAAGCCTTCCTTTTCAACACTGTCTTAGCATGGCTTTTGACCAAAAGCCATTACCCACCCACTGGCTACTTGGAAACCTGAACAAAATTAGTTGATCCATCCAACTGTTTGCACCCTGCTGGCTCTTAGATGCTACCACACGGGGTGGCAGGAAAGGCAGACAGATACAGAACAAACAAGAGTGGCTGCTGGCAGGAGTGGAGTGCTGGCTCATGAGGGCAGGTGAGACAGGGAGTTTTGGCTCTGGAGCACAGGGTGGGCTCTGTGCGCATGGACCGTGTGTGCCTGCTCTCCATGTGCCCATCATAAACACTTTTCTTGGAGACACTTGTGCCCTGCATAGGAAAGAGCACAGGGACAAGGTGGAATAGAGACACCAAATTCAGTTCATCGCCATGGAGAAGACTGGAGCACCCTCTGGTT
Organism: Pycnonotus jocosus; assembly: GCA_013400435.1. Classification (NCBI taxonomy): domain Eukaryota; kingdom Metazoa; phylum Chordata; class Aves; order Passeriformes; family Pycnonotidae; genus Pycnonotus; species Pycnonotus jocosus. Next base: position 58,120 of record VWYP01000825.1, on the reverse strand, counting down.
CAGATAGATGGTGAGCTCATCAACCAGTTACCTGATTATCTAAGGCCAACTGTGCTGCCAGGACAGGGTATGCTTCAGATTGCCTAGCCTGTAATTACTGTATCATTAATTGCTTTCATTACCTCAATGAAAGGCCTGACATATGTCAAGTCATTCACCTGAGCTATAACCTAAACTTGAATTTTGCCAGTGAGCAGGGTACCTGTGAGCACTTCAGCTTGTTGTTGCTCTTGCATGTGGAGGGTATCAACTGGCATCCTAATTCCTGTTAAGACCAGAACTCTTTGTGTGTGTTTTAGATGCAATGTGCATATGCACAGTGCTCACACAGATCTCAATTTCAGAGGAGCTGAAAAGTCTAGGGTGGAGTTCTTCCAAGGCTTTCAGCTGGTGTATAGGTCAGGTGCCAAATGATCTGCTACAGCACAAGGCTTTGAACTGATCCCTGAAATTCTACAGCCATCTTCCTGCTGTAAGGTTTTGAGCTGCCAAGTAAAGTGCACTGGGAAAAATAATATGCAGAAGGATGTCCATATTTTCCATCTGTAAATTCTTAAGACCAAAGATTCCAGAAGAACAGATATATCTGTTTTGGGGTAGTATTATTACTGAAGTTCTGATTCAAATTAGCCTCCTGAAGTTCTGATTTAAATTAGCCCTCTCTTCATCTCCCCCTTTACTTTTTACTGGGTTTTTTTTGGTTGATTTGTTAATTTTGATTTGTTTTTCAGGCTTTTTGTGGTTGGGGGTTTTGTTTCGTTTTTTATTTTTAATCTCTCACAAGTTATCTAGGTTAGTAATGCAGGCTGACCACAACAGGATATTTACAATGCAGTCTTCTGCTGTGCAGATAATTTTTCCTCTGCAAGTGATGGGTCTGGAATTCTTCCTCAGAGTGAGGAAAAAGCAGGAAGAGAATCTGAAACCACCCTCCTCCCCCTCCCACACATGCACAGAAGAGGAAATTATCAGAAGGTTTTCTGTGGTGTGAAGATTTTAGAGGACAGAAGGCCTCTTACAAATGGTGCTGGAGATGAAAGTAGGTGCAGAGGAGTCAGCGAGGAAAAGTGTTGACAGATGAGGTGAAGGCACATGCAGGAAAGCGCTAGTACATGCCTAGACAAGCTGAGGTGTGTTAGGGTTCTCTTCTTGTATCTCATCCCCATGAACAGATGTGCAGGGCAGGGAGTGTCCCTTGCTAACATGGATGGTGGTTAACTGATTTCCATTAGCTCAAACTCTGTCTCTTGACTTGATAGCTTTCTACTCATTCTTGACATTAGTGTAAATGATTTTTAAAAATGGGGGATCAGAGAAATAGGCTGTGAGCCCCTGGGAATACTGGAGAAGCAGCACAGCACAACCTCCAGTTTGAAGTGGCTATAGGTGAGGCAGTAATTGAGGTTTATAGGGTGGGAAATGATTTGGTCAAGCAAAGAATTGGTGAACTTAGCTGTCTGTTTACACATGTGACTCTTCTGATTATTTTTCCTTTTCTCAGCAGCATAGCTTGGATCTAAGCCTATTCCAGACAAACTTAACTTTCCTCTTCCTTATTTCCCATAGTAAAGGTTAAAAAAAATAATCAAAGGATAAACAAATTGTAGGCTCAAACTTTCCTTTAGAACTTTGAAGAAAAATTCCCTCCCTTCCCTCCCCACTCAATTTCTCACATTCTTCCAGACTGTTTTGGAAAGATTCTCAGTCTTTCCTCCTGAAAGCTGATGTTGATAGATGGATCCAGCAAGGGAGACAGAGAATTCCCACAGAAGAATAGGGCAGAGGTATGTGCATTCCTGTGATTCTCCTGGAAGGGGAAAATGAGGGAGACAGGGTAGGCTACTTAGCAACTGAGGTCCACCATGGTGGGACACCATGCCAAACAAAAATCTCAGCTGAAAGCCCAGAAAAAAATAAGGGATTTGGATGGCTTTTGGACTGGCTTATAAATGTGCTGCAGGGGCTTCATGCTGCTACAAGGCTTTTAATTAACCCTACCCCCCAAACCCATCACCTGCAGTACAACAGGGCTGCCTCCTGTTCCAGAGCCAGCAGACACCGGCTTGGAGGGCATTTCCACCGTGTTGCTTTTTACAGCATGGGCAGCATGGACATGCTTTTCTGCTACAGCCTTCTTCACAGGGTATGTGTGTGTCTGTGGTCTGACACCATCATGCTCCTGTTTCAGCAGCAGGAGAAGGCGGTGTTTTAGCGACACTAAAGCTCATGAAGCACAGGCTCCTCCATTCCAGTTTTTCCACTGATAGGACACTGGCTGCTATCCAGACACAGGGGAAGAGCTGTCTTATTAGTGACTTTTTTGTGAAAGCATGAGTTGATACAGCCCTGGCTCTTTCAGCTTCTTCCATCTACTTCCACTCCAGAGAAAACAAAGGTAGAAGCAATACATTTGATATCACCTAATCAATCTCTGGCAATATGGAATAACTCTTACTATAATCCTGATATTTTGTTGTGTGTCATGCAGAGTAAGTGCTCTCCCTTCCTTTTAAATCCATTCCACACCCTGACAGACTTCTCCATCTTATGTCAGTAAGAAAGAGTCACTTCTGGAGCTGGAAGAGTGATAAGAGGCTTAGAGAACATGAACTGGGAGTAAAGACTGAGAGTTGGTTTTGTTTAGTCTAGGAAAAAGAGCATGGCAGGAGCAGAGGTGGGAAATACGATAGTGTTTGAACATTTTCAGGGGTGTTACACAGTGATCAATTCAACAGGTCAAGATGGGTTACAGCAAAGGGAAATCAGCCTAAGTTCAGCAAAGAAGACTTACATTAGATATTTTTAAAAGGTAGAAAAAACCCAAATAATCTTTCTATCTGTAAGGGTAGTTAAGTAATGGCTGTCTAGGGACTTGTAGAATTTTTGGCCTTACAAGGTTCGTGAGAAGGCTAGATAGGTGAAAACTAAAGAAACAGGATCTCAAAATTTCACTACATTTCCACAGTAACTTTTATGGATCACTACCAATTCAAATTCTGTTGTTTTGACTAGTTTCAGCTGCTTGCAATCACCTCTTTTCATTTTCTCTTGCCGCCTTCCCACATATAGGTGTTTTCCTGTATCCTGTATTCCTCTTGAGCCATTTCATATTCCCAGAAGAAAACACTGAGTGATTTTAGTGTTTCTGTAATTTCTGTACATTGAATTTGGACATTGTTATTGTAGAGTAGCAAAGCTCAGCATTTAGCTGTTGTTTTGTATGGCTTCTAGCATTGCAAGATTTTTTTTCTTTTCTGTCACTGAAATCCCAAATGATCATAGAATCTATGAATCTAGAATCATAGAATATCCTGAGTTGGAAGTGACCCACAAGGATCATCAAAGGCAAGACCCTGGCCCTCTACAGGACCATACACAAGTCACACCATGTGCCTGACAGTGTTGTCCAAGCACTTCTTGAACTCTGCCATGCTTACTGCTGTGACCACTTCCCTGGGGAGCCTGTTCCAGGGCCCAGCCACTCTCTGGGGGAAGAACCTTTTCCTAATATCCAGCTTAAACCTCCTCTGAAGCAACTTCAGGCCATTCCCATGGGTCCTGTCATTGGTCACCACAGAGAAGAGATCAGTGCCTGCCCCTCCGCTTCCCCTGACAAGGAAGCTGTAACTGCAGTGAGGTCTGTCCTCAGTCTCCTCTCCTCCAGGCTGAACAGACCAAGTGACCTCAGTCTTCTCATAAGAGCTTCTTCTCACGGTCCTGCTCCGTCTTCATAGCTCTCCTTTGCACACTTTCTAATACCTTTATATTTTTCTTATATTTGTGGTGCCCAAAACTGCAAGCAGGATTCGAAGTGAGGCTATTCCAGCTCAGAGCAGAGTGGGAAAATGGTACAGGGAAAATAATACATATAATAATAATAATCATTATTATTATTATTATTATCACTATTATTACTCTTCTAACATATTTCTATCTTTGGCTGCAGTTAAGCATTTAAGAGAGCCAGGGATGTTTGTTGTGTTGAGCTGGATGAAATATTACCTCTTGGCTATGGCAAGATAACTGCAACGTGGAAGGTACAGTATGTTTTAGTTGAAAGGTCTGTGACTGATTATGTGAAGTTGCATGAGAAACACATTTGGTGTTTTGTAAGTATTCACCAGAGAGCAGCAGGTCAGCAGTAAGATCTCATGCCTTGGAAGGATACACTGTGCTACATGCATTTTTGAGCTAGTGTAATCAGTTTTTTTGATAGGAGTCCACTGAAGACATGTGATGCAACCAGACCTCATGTGTCAGCTACCCACATCAGCTGTCCAGTGAGGCAGGACCAGTGTTGTAAGTTTATGTGTGTGATCAGACCCTGGCCCTCCTTTTGGAGGCAAAAGGAGAAGTGAGGGTTAAGTCATATGTCCTGCTTAGCTACTCAGTGTCTTTGAGCAAACCACACTCATCCTGTGCTTGACTTTCCAGAGGCATTACTGTCCCTAATGAGGAAGAAGAGGCTTAGTTCTTCCTCTCTTTGCATAGGACCACATGCTGCTTCTGCATTAGCATCCAGACTTACAGCACAAACAGTGTCATGTAGCACACAGAAAACACAGCAAAAGTTTCCTGTGAGAAAGCTGGCAGCCCTCAGAAACCTCCTCCAGGTCCACCTTGCCCCCTGCCTATAGCCAGGCAGCCAGCCCAGAGTCCCCTAACAGCCCCCACTCCTTAGCCTGGGACTGTGACCCTCCCATCACCCTGGGCACTGACTGTCCTGAGGCTGCAGCGCCTGTGGGAGCACTGTAGCCCAGCAGGCACTGGGACAATCCCTTCAGGGGAGCAGCGTCTGGATGGGGAGTGCGTGTGCTGAGCTCTTGATCCACCTCTGTGTCCAAAGCCAGTATCCTCAAGATGAGGCCAATCAGAAGTTATGGGTTGCTTGTGAAGGTTGAATTGTGACATTTTAAAGGACACTGAGACTCATTCAGTGTACACTTTGGTAGTGTGTCCAGCCTGTCACAAACATGTTGTCAGAGCTAGTGGCCAAAGGTGAGGGAAACATCAGCCCTCTTAACTCAATGTATGCAGACATTGTTTGGAGGTAACGGGGAGTCAGGACCCCGAGATTTCCATGGGAGAGTATCTGGCATTAGGTGATGACTGCTCCACTTGGATTGAACTGCCTCTGCCCAGGCTGTGCCATTTTGTAAGAATAATGGTCAAGATTGGGTGGAGTATTTGGTTTTGAAGCTGATGTGCAGACAATGTGGGGAACATGCCCTTTTCAAAGCATTTCAACCTGAACATGTGGCCTCTTTGCTCTCCCTGTTTTCCATAGTCCCCTAGAGGTGTAAACCTTTCAATGGTGCTTCCTCCTCCACTTGCAGTTTCCACCCACCATGAGGTACTCACCAGCTTCTGCTTTTCAGGCTTTTTAGTCAGGGAGGCAATAAGAAGAACTGCAATATGAACTAGCCCATAGGATGTTGATGACATTTCCCCCTACGTGCTAGCTCAAGCCATCTTGTATCTATCCAAAGTTAGTGCAGACAAGGCAAGCTTTGATCTTTCCAAAAGTGCAGTAGTGTACGTCTGCTGTAATGTGATGTCTCTTCTATTATTACTGAGCCTGGAACACAATAACATCTTATAGAGGGCTTTGGAGTTTAGACTAGAGCCCATTTATTTATTTTGCTAGAGCAGTGTCCCATAAGGAAAATCCTAGGCTGGGTTTAAAGACCCAGACAATGGAGCAGCCGTCACATTTAGATGTTGCTTTTGAAACAATACCCTAACGCTACATCACTTTGCTCTGCTGGGTTCTGCTTCTATTTGCCAATGGCAGAAATCACAAGATCAGAATTAGTGAAAGGGCTGTAGTGATGTTTAGTGCAAAGCATGTTGAAAATGAAAACACCGACTCAACTCTGCTGAAAAAGCAGCTCTCTGGTTCCTAGGTTTCTTCTCGACCAGTGGATAGAGGCATTACCTCACACTCAGTATGGAGTCAGGCAATGGGCTCTGTGTCTCAGACTTTTGCAAGAAAATAGTAACATTATGCTTACAGTAAATATTAATAGTGCCAAATGTATGTCAAAAATTTAGACCATCTATTACCACGGAAAGGGACTTGAGACTCCCGTATTTATAGAAAAAGAAAAGAGACATGTCTAGTCTTACTGTCTGTGAAAAGAATCTTAAAACATTTTTGGAATCTACAGATAGCCCAAAATAACAGCTTAAAATTGCATGACTTGCTGTATTTACAGCCTATTGATTTTTATTGACAAAATGAGAAAAGAGTAGTATTTTGTACCAATATATTCAGTTGGAATTTTTTAAAAAACCCTGTTTTTAGTGAAATTTAATGCTGTTTTCTTGTTCTATTTGCCAAGCTGTTCCTCCTGCTCCCAGTTTTAAAAAATACAAAAATCGTAAATATAAACAGGTAGAAGCAGCTGCATATTGCCAAGGGGCTTGAGGTGAATTTTTTTTCATTTATTAAAAAAATATGCAAACCATGACTGACTTTGGTAAATAAAAACAAAACAAAAAAACATTTGAAAGCAAACACTTGAATTTTTTTCTGTAAAGTGAGTTTTCAATTCTCATTAGCTTGAGTAGAGCAATTTAAATAACTCTCCTGTTGTTGGTTTCCCTGTGATATTAGGCATCTCTTACAGATTGCTGAATATCCTCAACATCTAAAAGGACTTGCATGGCACTTAAGCACCTCTGTTAAACTTCTAAATCTCACTTGCTGTCTTAAAATCAGTGATTTCTCCAATACAATTGTGTGCAAGGATTTTGGAATCTGGAGTTATGTATGCATATATCTGTATACATCTGTCCAAGATAGACCCTGAGATACCAGCACAAGGGGAATTCTGCATCATTTAATAATTCCCTGATGAATCTCTTCACAATGTTAGTATTTTTTGGATTTGTGAACTTCTTGAGATCTCTATGTCACATCAGACTGCTGCAAAACTTGGGAATCTTATCATGAAAACTAGGACTAGTTTGTCATGGATTATATGCATTTTTGCTAGTAATTATAGGAACAGCACATTTGGCGAGCTGTCATTTGACAGGGGTACAAGTATGGCAGGTCAAGCAGGGTGACAGAAATTATTGGGAACAGCTCTTTCAGCCAAGTTTGGTTTTTAAAGGACCAAGTCAGCAGCAACAGACCAAACTAAAAGTCTAACTCTAAGCCAGAACAGCCAATACTTTGTGTGATACTCTACCTAATTGCTTAAATTTTTCTAACTGATTACTGCTTTCTGTGTTTATTATGAGTGAATACAGAGTTTCTGAGCTCTTGCTCTGAATATGGACCTACAGCCCTGCACATGTGCAGTTGTTAAGATCCATTTAAAACTTACTTTGTGCAAAGGGATATTCTATTGCATAAACTGAGAAATACCAGGTGATGACAGAGCTGAAAACACAACACGTGCTTGGGGACAAGGCAAAGATTGTGGACCCAACTGGAAGGCTGAAATGACTAACTTCTGTATGATTAACTATGTGATCTTTGAAAAGCCTGCACTGCAGGAGCTTCATATCTTCAAGATTTTTGTGAGATATCAAGAGCGTAGATCTATGTGGTCTTTCTGCAGAATGATCCAAAGCCTGGAAACCTTACCTTGGGGGTAGAGATATAAGAGGCTTAATCTATTCATTTTAGCAAAGAGAAGGTGAAGAGGTAGCTTGGTCAGAACCCACAAGACTTTAGTGTGGCAGAAGGTTTCTGTGAACAAAGAACTCTTTTATGCAGCAGAGAGAGGCATAATAAACCCTGTGTCTGGAAGCTGTAGCTCAGTTTATACAGATGGGAACTGAGGTGCAAAATCATGGGCTTGAGGCAGGAATCACTGGCAGAAATTCTATGCCTGGTGTTACACTGCGGATCAGACTAGGTCATCACAACCAGCACTCTTGGCTTTGAAATCTGTGTGCCTATGATTAACGTGATTCCCACATTATATGCACACATCAGCATTGCATTTAGTCACTGAAGAAGAGAGAGAATGTATTCAATTAGCTCTGGGCTTTCTGCCTAAAAGGGGAAAATGAAGTGAGATTTTGTTTAAGGACAACCCTGGTAACACTGAAAAACACCATGGAATTATTAGCTTTTGGGCAGATTGGACAGGTTTTCAAGGCCCAGCACAAAAGACCCTGCAGAAAGACCTCTGTTCAGTGAGCTACACAGAAAGAAGGCCAGAGCAGCACCATGGAAAGGGACCTGGGGGTCCTGGTCAATGGAAATTCAATCTGAGCCAGCAATGCCCTGGAGCCAGGAGGGGCAACCCTGTCTTGGGGGCATCAGGCCCAGCACCACAGCCGGGCAGGGGAGGGGATTGTCCTGCTCTGCTCTGAGCTGAGGTAGCCTCACCTCGAGTGTTGGGGGAAGTTTGGAGTGCCACAATGTAAGAATAATATAAATCTATTAGAGAGTGTGCAAAGGAGGGTTGTGAGGATGCAGGACCTTGAGGGGAAGCTGTAATGAGAAGACTGAGGTCACTTTGTCTGTTCAGCCTGGAGAAGAGGCGACTGAGGACAGACCTCACTGCAGTTCCAGCTTCCTCGTCAGGGGAAGGGGAGGGGCAGGCACTGATCTCTTCTCTGTGGTGATCAGTGACAGGACCTGAGGGAATGGCCTGAAGTTGCTTCAGGGGAAGTTTAGGTTGGATATTAGGAACAGGTTCTACCCCCAGAAGGCTGTTGGGCCCTGGAACAGGCTCCCCAGGGAAGTGCCTGACAAGTGCACCAAGCCTGACAAAGTTCAAGTGATTGGACAGTGTTGTCAGGCACATGGTGTGATTGATGGGGATGGTCCTGTGCAGGGTCAGGAGTTGGCCTTTGAGGGTGATATGGATTATTATGATGGTGATGGGAAGGAACTGCATTCTGTCCAGAGTAGCCCTGGTTTAAATGTTTTGGTTTGCTGGAAAACCCCTAAGTTCTTGTAGAAGCTTGAAGAGAGTCACTTTAAAGTGTTCCTGACTCACATTGCAAGAATTCATTGCATTGAAAATGCAATTTTCAAGGCTAGAAAATATGATTTTCAAACACAAAGTAACTTTTGTTTGAAAAGGTAAGCAAGATATAATTATTTAACCTGCACTTTGTAATCTCATTGAAGTACTTAGAGGGTATTAAAATGAAATTTTGGGGAAATTCAGAGAGAAAAATTTTAATCATAATTATGGTGCATGAATAGTGTTCAGTCCTGTAACAGTTTATTAAGATTGGAAGTACTTTGAAGTTGTTTGTCTCAGAATCACAGACTGGGTAAGTTCAGAAGGCTCCACAATCTGGTCCAGCCTCCCTGCTCAAGCAGGGTCATTCCAGAGCCCATGGCACAGGATTGCATCAAGACAAGTCTGGAGTCTCCAGTGAGGGAGATTCCACAGCCTCTCTGGGCAACCTGTTCCAGTGCTCCCTCACCTGCACAATAGAGAAGTTCTTCCTCATGTTCAGGTGGCATTTCCTATGCATCAGTTTCTTTCGATTGTCTCTTTTCCTTTTGCTTGGCAATAGCAAGCAGGGCCTGGGTCCATCCTCTTGACACCCTCTTTTAAAGTACAGGACCCTGCATTCGCCTTAGTTGAATTTCAGGAGGTCCCTCTCTGCCTTCCAGGCCCTTCTGAAGGGCTGCACAGCTCTCTATGCGCAACTCTCCTCCCAGCTTTGGGTCATCAGTGAACCTGCAGGGGAGGCAACTGCCCCTTCACCCAAGACATTGATGAATGGGACAAGAAAATCACTTTCTATACAGTCTTAATCTCTGATGCCATGGGATGCTAAGGCATCTGTAGTTGTCACCCATATATACAGACAAGTCCTTTCAATACTGCTGTTTATTTTGTTTTATTCATTCTTTCCATCAGAGTGCTGAGTTATTGCAGACCAACACCTGTATTTGTTGAACATTTCCTATCATCTGCCTCCAAGATCCTCCTAGAACACTAAGGCATGGATAATTGAACTCACTCATTTGGGAGCTTGGGTTGTGATTGCCTTTTCTCTAGCAAACTGTCATTTTAAAAGATCACAGTTGTTTTTGTCAAGTTGTGTAATGTGGTCTCGGGTTTTCCCATTCTGTTTTCCAGTCACCTTGCAAAGGAAGTATCCTGTGGAGTCATGCTTTTGATCTCACCTAGGATGCTGGGTCTGCACTATGCACATCTGAAATAGCTGGTTTAGACCCTTTTCATTTTCATCTTGTTGCTTTTGGCAGGGAAAAAAGGTGTTCAAAAGTAAGAGAATTTGTTCCTGTCTGATTTGAAAACTGAATGGCTCCCTGTTTGGTTTTTCCTTTATACAAGTCCTTTACACGGGGCTGTTTTTTGAGGGCTTGTGATCACGCATGTAGTTTGCTTTCTGTCTAGCCACAGCAGTTTACCAATTACAAAAGAGTCTTTCAGCACCTGACCCTATATTCAGGGCAAGATCTGCAACCCTTAATTGTTTAATTAGCTGGTCCTACCTTAAAAATATTTAACAGCGCTTTCTTGGATAACTGCCTTATTTCAGGAAGCATTCCCACAAAATTTTCATTCCTTTTCCCTTGCTTTTTAGCCAGTAAAAGGAAGCAAAGGTGATCTCTGACAGTGATCAACTCATCTTCAAAATACTTGCAAACAGCTTTCATCTTCTCAAGTAATTAAATAAAAACCATTCCCTGAACCCTGTTGTATACTATGCTATTTGTGCTTTCTGCTGGGGAAGAGTGTGAGTGATGGTGGTAAAAAGAAAAAAGACCTTGTACCTTTTCATTGCTTCTGTGTTTGGGGCTGAGTGGGAAATCCTTTAGTCTGAAAACTTGTGTATTCTCTTTTTCTTTTTGAGAGAGTGGAGTCAAATATAATACCATACCCAAGCTGGGTATGAAGGTACTTTAAATACAGTGACAAACAGTACACAGAACAAAGAGTGCTTGTCCTGGCTTCCACTGTTGAAAAAAAAAAAAAAAAAAAAAAAAAAACAAAAAAAAAAAAAAAAAAAAAAAAAGTGGTTTTTCCTGGCTCCCCTTTTTAAAAAAAAAAAAAAAAAAAAAAAAAAGCCAAAACAACAAACGAGCAAACAAAAAAGGTGATGAATAAAGGTGAAAGACAGTGCTTCTAAAACTGCTTGAAATGTATTCTTTTTAACATCAGTTAACTGTGGAAGGTGGCACTGACAGAAATTCAATTTTGTGGGTTTGCAGATTTTGACATGATGAAGAGGAAATTGAGCTACTGAGTTGTTTTTCTTATTCTTTTAGTGACATTCAGCAACTCCTGCTAGAGGAAAATGAGTTAGCATTTGATTGCCACCTTTATCAGGCTGACAACTGATCTCTTCTTGTTTATTTTTTGTAGAATTTCCAATATTTTTAATTCAATAATGCTGGAATCTAAAAGATTAAGCTGCTTCAACATTTATGTTTTCTGTTAGAGATAAACAAGAGTGAACGTTTAGTACATCATAGCACTTTCATGGAGCTACTTTTTAGACTGTAGCTTGCTTTTAAAGTCAGCATTGCACTTGGCTCAAATGATGAGACACTGACATTAACTGCTACTCAGGCAGAGCCAGTGTTAATATTTTCGATGCCTTATTAAAAAGGAAAGAATGTAAACTAATTCTGTTTCTGTTGTGATGAAGTTCCTTCATAACATCTGAGCAAAATCAAGGCGGTTTGAGCATTTAGACAAAATGTAATTAGAAAAGCTGTTTATTTGAGGCAGTGAGGGAACAATTTTTAAACTGCTTACTGAGAGTCAGCTAATTTTCTTCATCCCTGTTTAAAAGTTTCCAAAAAAAGAACATGAAGAAGTCAGGTTGACTCCCATGGCCAACAGCAGCCAATGCTAATGAATACTTGTACTGTTGGTTAGTGAAACTCATTATTCCTGTATGCCAAAACAGAGACAATGGAGACAAAACCCACAGCCTTTCAACTCCAAATATATCACTGGCCAAACTTGCCTGATATGACTAAGGAAATGATTGATCTGAAAGAATTTCAGTGCAAGAAAAACCCCACTGCTCTATCCCCAGTCTTGTCCCCTCCAGCACCTGGCACTGGCTAGATAGCCTACAGGGCACCTCACAGGCTGCTGTTATTTAAGCTACAGGAAAGACAAAATTTCTGCAGCAGCTGAGCACTAATGCATTAATTCTGGTGACCCCACTGCAAAGTATCAATGTATTAATCTATCCATTTTGCAGATGAAGGAAAGGGTGGCACTTAATTTGGTCTGCCTTGAGTCCTACCCATGTCTGTATAGTAGACTGACATATTTCAATTCTAGCAGGCTCATTTGCCGCGTGCCTGCTTTATAGCCTGAGCTGATCTGACTCCTCCACTCTGTTGCTACAGCCCTACCCTGTGCAGTTCACACCTTAGTTCACAGTGTGGTCACTGTGGTCACCCTTTATTCTAGCTTCTAACCATAGCAAGCTGTAGGGTATAAGACACTGGGGACACTGCACCTCATCCAAAGAAGGTTCCTCCTGTGAAAATCTGGAAATGAAGAATGCTGACAGAGAAGCAAGACCAGACCATCTGGGAACTATCTCAGACTAACTAGACTATCCCCTGTTGGGATAAAACAAGATAGACCAGTATCATTCCATTACCACCACTTATAATCTGCAGTCTTTCTGTATTTTATAGTGACAGATCTTATGAATGACAACTCCTTCCCAAATGCTCCACAAAAAAATATTGGCCCCAGCTGCTGATCAATAACATGAGTAAGTTTAAGCAAAGTTAGGCATGCCAATGCTCTACATTCTATAGAAGTTAATAAATGATTCTTGCTGTTCTCTTTTACTCTTTAGATGGCTTTGGAGGGCACTGTTTTCCTGGAGGGTGGATAAGGATATGAAGTCTGTGAAGGTAAAGGGATAATTCTTACTTTTACTTATATGAGAGAAAGAAAGTTGAAAAAGCCTGTGAACTAGAACCAATGGGATATATAGGGATTTCATGCTTCCTGTCACCGTATGTTGACTGAACAACTCTTTGTCATGACCCAAGGTTATGCCTGGTACCAGCTGTATTTCAACCAGGTAAACCACTGAAGAAAGTTGGCCTTTAAGAATTTATTTTATTCAGTTTCCTAGTGCGAGGAGAAAATTCAGTTTCCTGATGCTGCTGCCACAGCTGAGGAAAGGGTATGACAGATATGTTAAGCAGAGGCGGAAACCAAAGGACAGTTATATATTCATGGTGAATTAGTGAGGCATTAGGAAGATAGTTCTGTCGGAAGAAATGCTGATGTAGTCTTCACTATTCCTCTCCTCAGTTAACCAGGACCTATGCAAGTGAAAGAGTTGCAGTAAGAAATACCTTTATCTATGCTCCTAACTCCTTCAACAGAAATCTAACTAGGTCTAAAGATTCACCAAACCTGATTCTGCAGAGAGACAAAAGCAGTAAAGATGTGAGGAAAAACCCCCAATTTCAGTAGTTTTGAAGCTGCTGCCTTTCATATTCACTGTAGTCTACTTAATTCTCTATTACAGTGGGAAACAGAGATGTGATTGCCCCACGCTGGACATCACAGTGTGATCTGCGGTCTTCATTCAACAGCCAATTGTATGTTCATCAAATTCTCAATTTTAAATCTTTCTTAGGCTTAGGAGAATTTTGCTGCCAGTCTCAAGAAACCATCAGCTTGTCTTTGCTACAAACTTGTGTCAGCTTAGACTAGTTGCACTTGGCCAGACTGCAGTGCCCTTGCCTGTGATAAACAGAGCTTTGCTACACAAACAGGCCTGCTCTCATAAGGGGTTGTGCTCAGCAGAGGAAGTTTGAGCTAGCTGCAGTAAAATCTATTGTCTTGATATAAAAGTCTGCTGTGTGATAAGAATCTTCCTCATCTGGATGATAAAAATCTGTTATTTCCTTCCTTTTGCTGTGCATGAGCTCTACAAATGTAAACCTGTCCATACATGCTAAATGTGTGAGTATTTATGGGCATTTCTGTAGTGGCCTGAGTCAACAGTGAAAGAACCTGTCAGGAAGTAGAGAAATTATCTTCGAGAAGCTGCAGATAGTTTTTATAAGAGCTGAAAGGAATGACAAAATGAAAATTTTGCCAGGGCACAATTTTTTACAACAGTTGGTCCAATGATTTTCTAGTTGTTAGGTCTATTTGTTGAAATCTGTTTTCTGTGTTTTAAAAATAGCTGCACTATATTTAGGTGAATATTTATAGAAAATTTAATCCCTGCTCCTAGAGCTTGTCTCTACTTTCATCTTTTTTAAAGGTTGGTATTTATATCATCTAACCATAGGGAAGTGTGGGTTTCAAGACTGTGGCTGACCAAAGTCCTGAAGGCCTGCCACACGAAAGATGAGTTCTCCACTGGTTAAAACCAATCAAAAACAACTTTTCCACTGGATACACTGGGAAGCATCTCGCTGAATAAGGCAACTTTTCTAAAGAAGATAGAGTTCTGTGGCATAATTCTGCTGACTACACTGAACTTCTGCCTCAGAAGGATTTTGCCCCTTGCCTCTTACCTTTGCTATTAAAAACTTTATAACATTTGCTATTATAAACTTTGCTGTTATAAACTCTTCTGCTTTTAATGAATAATTGAATCTTGATGTGTTTCTTCTGAGTAAGCTTGCACAGAGGTAAGTGCAGCAGGATTTTGTACATTGCAGCAAATCAGAAAGAATAAATCACTAGACTATTTTTCATAAAAGCCAAGAAAAATCCCTATCATACTCTCTTGGTAAGTTTAATGTAAAAAACTGAGACTATATAGTTTCAATTTCAGAACATCAGAAATGCCAGATCCTCAAGTACTTTTTGACAAGCTCTACCACTTCAATTGCAAAAATTAGCATCATTTAAGGTAAAAGGCAATTGCCAGTTTCATTTGTGTTTTATAAACAGAAATTATCTAAAATTGGAATGTTACCATCTTACCCATTCAGCCACTGGGGTTTAGTCATAAAGGAACACTGGTATGAGCCGTCCCATGCCTGAACTAGCAGAACAAAACCAAAATTGGTGAGGTTTTCCAACATCAAACTAAGCCTACCTCTCATAACAGAGATAAGAATAAACGGAAACCTTTCATCTGAATCCCAAACTGTGGTGGTTTAGATGAATAGGGACCTGAGGCCAGGCTACCCATAGAAGGTGGAATGCAGCCACCCGGGTCAGAGTCTGCTTCCAGCAACAGAGGCAATTTCTTGTAGTTTCTAAGAGAACTGGAATATATCTCACAATCAGAAGGCTGTCTTTGTACTCAGACAAACCCCAAGTGTTGACACTGTGATGCCAAGCCACAGCCATTCTGCAGAAAAAGCTCTCCCCTTTGCCAGTCACAGCAGGGCACTGTAGCTCGCTGTTTGTGGAAGCAATAGCCTCATCCATAATTAGTGGCTGAATGGCTACACATGAAAAATGTTCTTGTGATATTCTCTCCTTGCATTAGTTCTCTTGCTGCAGAAACAAGGATAAGTGACCTTCAGGTTTCATTTGGATTTATTGATCTCATGAGCAGCTGTGGCCTCAGAATAACACTTGGCACATATCACGTGGCCACTCGATGACATTACTGTTTACTCAAGTGGTCCTGTATTTTTCATCTCCATATTCAAGATAAGTTTGCTTAGCCTTCATTAAAAATTATGTTTTATTCAGGATTTAGATAACCTTTCCCAGCCCACCGAGCTTCATATCTGTCTCTGCTAATATGTCAGCTATCTGGAACATTTCTTTTTCCTCTAGTAAATAAGTAGTTATCTTAAACAAGAAATGTAGAAATATCTCTGTGAAAAGAGTAAATGTAAGAAAAACAAGGAAACAAGGTTGATTCAGTCCCCCAAGCTGTTGTTTAGTTTAGGGTCTCCTAGCCAAATGATGTATCTACCACACTTCAGGATGTGAACAAATAGATGACTAAAAGCATATGTGTTCTTGCAGAAAATCTGACTCTATAAAAATGATGAAATTTACATTTATGGTGTTTATGCAAGATAGAGTTTTTGACTGACCTTTGTCCAAGGCACCTTGGAATGCTTTGTGTCAGCTGTCTCTCTCTAGCAGCAGTGCTCCATCATTTTCTAATTAAGTCTGTGCAACTGTTCACATTGGAATTAAAACTCAGCAAAAGGTTGCAGGGTGCTGTGTCTTCATTATCTATTTTTCTCATCT
The DNA here is from genome assembly GCA_013400435.1 of Pycnonotus jocosus. Classification (NCBI taxonomy): domain Eukaryota; kingdom Metazoa; phylum Chordata; class Aves; order Passeriformes; family Pycnonotidae; genus Pycnonotus; species Pycnonotus jocosus. The sequence goes on along the minus strand of VWYP01000825.1, from coordinate 41,987 downwards.
CGTGGCTCATGCTGAGTTGCATTCTGCCTAAACAAAGCAATATGGTTCTTACTATTGGGAGCACTGGACTGCAAACAGCAAGCTAGTCCAGGGCTGTGCTGGTGTTTTGTGCAGTACCAGCTGGTTTTTATTGAGGAAACTGTACCATGTAGTTAAATAATTTTGGTCTCTACAGTCCTTATTGTTCTGTTTTGGAAGGGGTGAAAAAGAAAGTGCTGAATCCTTTGAAGAGCTAGAAAATGACGGTAACTGGAAGAGTATGTACTGCACAGCTGATGAAGAACCAGATGATCTTTCTCTTTTTTTTGTCTTTTGTTACTGAAAGCACTGTTTGACCTATGATGGGTCTACTGAGGGAAAAAAAAAAAAAAAAAGAACTTTCTTCTATTTTCCTTCTTCTAGTTTCAAAACAGTTAGAACATAACACTGCTCTTCCAGAAATCCACCAGATTTTTCTTCTCAAAACTGTCCCACTCTATTGCTGCCTGAATTGATCACCACATTTGCATCATCTCAGCATGCATCAGTTTCCTCCTCTGTAAAATACCTTGAGCTCTTAAAAAGACCTTTATTTCTCTTACTTTTATGACTTACAAACTTAGAGATCCGAGGTTGAACAAGAGGAAGGTCACACTGTAACCACTCAGCAAACTGATCATGGGGCTTCAGTTATGATGCTAATGCTGATAGTTGTCAGTGAGACAGATATTTTATTTCTTTTGCATACACATTTCTCTGTGCTCTTCCCTGAGGACCCTAATTTTTTTTCTCTGTTGAGTGATGAGTCTTCCATTGAAAAATATCTTTTGCACGTATTAGTAGAGAATTGGGCTGGTGTACCCAGTGAAACTTATTGCTCTGTTCCTATCTACTCCTAGGTACAGGATGCAGGTTGGAAATTATGTCAACCGTGTTTTGTGATATCTTTTGACAGCAGCCATAAGTTGAATGGACTTTGGGCTGCACCTCCCTATGATGTGGAATCTTTCTTTGAGTCAGGTCAGAGGGAGAGAATCAGCCTGGGATGTGGCAGAGGTACGAAATGTCTCCTTCTTCTCTGCCAAATGAGTTTCTTGGGGGCATATCCCAAAGCAACAAATGGTATGAGATCAGAGCACAGCTCTAGGCTTCATCACCCAGTTTTCTAGTGTGCTTGTGCCAAAGCAGAAGGTTTGGCTTGCTGGAAAGGAACATCCTTGTGGAATGGGGACACATCTTTTAAATGAATGTGGTTGGACGAGGAACAGTGGGAAGGACTGAGTGCAGAATTTATCCTGGTGCACATTTCACATGATGAAATTTCTCTTGTTAAAGCAAACCAAGCAGAAAAAAGAAAAAAAAAAGAAAAAAAAAGAAAAAAGAAAAGGAACAGAAAGAACAGAGGGGTTTTTTTTTGTGGTAGAGCTGTGCATCACGTGCTGTGTTATGAAATGAATCCAACTGTATGCAGCAGACTTTAATTAACTTTTTATTAGGAGGAAAAACAACCAGCTCTACAATATAGAAGACTATTTAAAAAATGGAGTATCTTGGCTATTTTTGATCTCAAATGCACAAAGGAACCAGACTACAATACATTCCAGTGGCTTGAAATATTTTGATTGGAATAAAGAAGTGTAGCTAGTTTTGAGTCATACAAGAAGACATCCTCAGGTTTTATTGCCTTTACTTGCACTGAAATAAATAGAAATAATTTGTTTTGAATCGTGAAGAAATTACAAAACTAAGAGTGGCATCTTCACAGTGAATTTCTGCTTTGGGTGAAACTTTTAGACCTAAATTGCTTAATCTCCTCAAAAAGTCTTTAGCCGAAGGAGAGAAGTCTGTAAGGAAGAATACTGATTTTGGGCTTAATATCAGCAGTGTATGTGTCCATATTAGAAATTACATAAATAAACCAGAATGAATGTGGAGGCCCTCATCATCTTGTTCTCACTTTTAGACAATGGCTAAATTGCTTTTAATCTACCTTCACTCTATTTTTTTCTGGCAAAAATTCTCAGATATAATGTTTTCTTAATATGAAGTAAAACAAAATTGATGATTTTTTTTTTCCAGCTGAGTTATTAGTCTATCTTTCCTAACCCTGGCTTCCATTTTCACCTAGTAAACTTTTGAACCTGATGGAAATCCCAAAGATAATTATTTTCCTACAGATTTTGTGCAACTAAGAAGAGAAAAAAGGTCCAAAGTAATGTCTTTATGAAGGAGAGACAGAAGGCAAGCAGGCTTTGTTTTTTTTCACCAGCCATGCTATCTCTTATGCAGGAGTTTGCACAAGAAGATTTTTTTATGGAGTGGAAATTAGCTCTGCCAAAGTGGGAGAAAGCAGGGGGAAAGAGTCTTACACAGTCATTATACTAAGTTACAATTTTTGGGCAAAGTGAATGAAACCATTTTGGAAAAATACTAACACCTTCTTCTGCCCCAGGAAAAGGCAGTGTATAGCATTTAGCTAGTCTTTGTCTTGAGAGCTGTGTGCTTCTGTCTCAGAACTGACAGAATAAATTTTGTTCAAGTTCAGCTATTTTCTAGATCTTAAAGAGGTAAATTGGACCTAATTTCTTTCAGCTCTCAAAGAAACACAGCAAATGATCTGACATTCAGGATCCAGGGAGCAAAAGGTATAAACCAATTCAAGCATGTCTTTTCTCAAATTCAGTTATTTCTGAAGCTGAAGCATATTATATCATAGCAAATTTGTCTTCTTGAAGTCTGCTACTCCTGGGTAACTTTTATTAAGAAATAAGATTCTGAGAGCCATCTTAACTTTTCCTTCATGAAGCCCAGAGGAAGACCGTGGGAAAAATTTCTTTAAAAGATAAGCATTTCCATTAGGATCACAAAATATTCTGAGTTGGAAGGGACCCACAATGATCATCAAGTCCAGCTCTTAAATGAATTGTTCATACAGGGATTGAAATCACAGCCTTGGCATTATTATCACCATGCTTTAACCAATTAATCTCAAGAGGTAGGGAATTGTCCAATATTCATAAATTATCATCATGTTGTATTAATTAAGAATTGTTGTCCAGAATAAACCATAAATTTATGAAGTGCAGAATAGAATTCAAAACATTTTGATTCTGTGAAGCCACTATGTTGCCAAGGGGCATATTTTAAATTCCTCTTCATTAACAACTTCATTGCTTCTAAAACACAGGATCCGTACTTTCTTCTCCCAACTACCCCTCCCCCTAAACAAATATTTTGTGTCAGTGTTAGAATAAATCCTCCCTGCTCTGATGTAGATATCGGCATTCAATACTTTTACAGTAAAACTGTGCATCAGAATATAAGAGATATTAGGCCATAAACATAGAAAGGGCCCATAGCTAAAGTATTAAAAAACCTCTCCTTTTCAGTTTCAAAAGTTAACAGTTTAAATTTGGGGAGTACATGAATGGTTAATGTGGGAGAGGAGAACACACTATGGGGGAGTGTGGAAAGGTTTCATGGCTGCTCCCTTTGGGAGACAAATCACACTGAGAGGGTGGCATACGCCCAAAGCAAGACACAGCTCTGCTGTGAGGAGCACACAGCTTGAGACAAGGGTCTGTCCCTTGGGCCTCTGGCATGACTGGCTGACAAAAGGAGCCGTGCGTGATTTCCCAGCAGATCATAACTTCCTCACTATCACTGCCTGTGTGTCAACAAAGGCTGGGGGCCCTCAGGATAAAATGAACTGGGAAAAAGGGAAATTGGAAGCTACTGGCTTCCAGCCCAGGCTTCAAACCACACAGCTATCCTATGTATTTTTTTTGTGTATCTGAACAGAGGTTTTGTTTGAGGTCATCTTTAACATCTGTGTATTCACCCAAGGACCAGTCCTATATATAGCACACTTGTTTATGTTGCCCCGCTGTGCCAGAAGCCCTCTCTCCAGGAGATCTGCATTTTTGACTAATTTTGTCGTTGTTCCTTCTCAGCTCTTGCCAGTAAAGGGCATAGTTGTTGCAAGCTGGTGCTCTACTGAATTTGCCATTCATTATATATCAAACAATTCTGAAAACAAATTTCATGGGTTTGATCTTTTCAGTTGCACACAGTCTCCAGCTTTGTGGTCCTGTTTTATTCTCACTATGAAATAAAGTTGACTTGAAGAGATGGGGATTTCTTAAAAGAAAACCTGTGTGTGCAGGGGGACGGGAAGGAATCACACCAGGAGTAGTTAATTGGGAGATACATCTGAGAATAAGCCATTCAGAGTTGCTTCAAGTAATTTATAAGTGCTTCATTTCCAGAACTTTCAATTCTTGTTCATCCCAATGTAAAATTCCATGGTTTATGGTGACTTCCCAGTGATGGCTCACTAGTTACTGCAGTATCTCCTGCCAGACAGAAGGCAAAAGTCTAAACAAATAGGGAATATGAGGATAATTCTGGTTTGGGGCTGGAAGCATTCCATCCTGTGGTTTACTGTGGTCCTCTAGTGCTCTTCGTAGTCAGAAATTCTGTCTGGGTGGATTAAGGCAAGGCCAGGAAATTGTGTGCCCATGCTGGGGCTGCTCTGGGGCTCAGGATAAGGATGACACAGTATGTGTGTGGTAAAATAGCATGGTGTTTCAGAGAGATGTTTCCTGGCACTGGTGTTATCAGTGTATAACAAAGGCTGGGGGCCATCATTGCAATGAGGATGACTTTACACACCAAGCCTCAAGGTCAGGAAGAATTTGTCCACTACTTCTCTGCTAGGGCTGCAGTACTACTTACATTTCTGGCACTACCGTATGACTATTTCTCTGTACCTTTCTAAATCTGTCTTTTTGAGCAGAAAAAAAATTGGAGCTAAGCTGTAGCACAACTGTGGGTAGTTACAGTGTTTTGGCAGGGCAATGAAAATCTGGCTCACCAATGTCAAAAGACTAGGGGCTTCTCTGTCTTCCCTGATTAACCTATGCCTGTACAGTGCAGGAACATACATATCTACATATGGGCTCTAAGCTGCACTCAAGGCTGTATTCAGGCGCCTGAACTGGAAGGAGCAGACACAGAAGGATCTCAGCAGTCTTACAGGACATTTCAGAGAGAGGAATAAGAACTTTAGCAGATTTCTTCAGTAAGTAGCATCAATTTAGGAGGGTGAAAACGTTGCTGTGGTGAACAGCCTGCTGCAAAGGTCTGCAGAGCAAAGCAGCATCACAGTGCACATTTGGGCAAAACAGATGGGAAAGCTGATGAATGCCTAAAGCTGTGAGGTTCAGGGCCTGCTAGAAACAAGCTGTTCCCATGCAAAAAGGTCCCTGGTGAAGTTGTCAAGTCCTGTTCTGTTATTCTGAACCAGAAAAGTCAATGTTTGTTCATCCTGGCTCAGCTTCAGCAAAATCATCATAATAGTTTCCTGTGTGGTCTGAGATGAAAAAAACAGCAGCTCCAAAAAAGGTTTTCTGTTCAGATACAGTTCAGTACCCTCTCCAAAAGGCACTCTGGAGGAACCACTCATGCTCAGAGCATACCAGTGTGCCTGGTTGGTATGAGGAAAGGTTTTAATTGCTCTGTGGATTTTGACCTCAATTTCGCCTGTGTTTTGTTGCACCTACCATTGTGCAAATCTCTATGTCACTGCTCCCTACTCACTCAGCAGCTTCACTGGGATGAGCAGGTGGGTCACAGCTTGATTCCTGGTAGGTGAAGACTCATCTTTACAAAATCACTGCTATGCTTATACCTTCACAGATTTAAAGAGGCCAGTGGCTGACTAGGCCATGGAAATGGGCTTCTTGCCCTTAAAAAGGACCCTGGAGATTAGGGTTGCAACACATCAGCATGAGTTGTTGGCAGTAGCCACTGCTATAGCTAATCTTTTAACACGTGGAAGATATCAGGCTCCAGGATCATCAATCATACATTCATTTATTTTAATGAAAGGAGGGAACGAAGGCTCCAGTTTCCCTGGAAAAGGTTGAAGAAAAGCTTGACCTAATGCCAGACCAAAAATTCCCCTTCTCTGTAGATAGGTGTGCTGCCAGTTCCTGGGCCCCAGACCCTGCATTCACTAGAGCAAAAGAGCCATTTTCTATGTTATTCTCTGTGCAACAAATGCAAGGTCAGACTGGAATTAGTGCTTTTCCCCTTGAGGGACATCACTGCTGTATTATGAATTATAAACCAGTCTGCACTGGGTGAAGTTGCTTTGTTGGATTATCCCTTCCCATCCTGTCTGCCTCCTTGCCTTGTGACCCTCAGCCTATTCACAGCAGTGTCCTTAGGGCGCCTGCAGTGCTGGGAGCCAGATGGCAGTTTACCCAGAATTGCTCTGGTGAAGGTTTTGCTGGGCTCTTCTCCTCTCCCTCACTCCCACCCTAAAGCCACACACTTTCATGCTTAATGTATACACAAGCACATCACATATGGACTTGTACAATAATCTATTTTATCAGCCTGGACGTTTTCATACACTGAAGGTTTACACTCCCAGCTGCCATGGTTACAGCCTGAATTCACTGGCAAGGAATTAGACTACTATGATCTCCAAAACTGTGGAGGCATTTGAAAGGCAGCTGCTTTACAGTGAGCAAATTTATTTTGTGCAGAAGGAGGCAAAATTATCAAGTTGTCAGTTTTATCTTATTTTGCACCAAATCTCTCCAAATCGAAGCCCTAAAAATCATTGTACACATGTAACAAATGAGAGAATTTGGACCACAATATTAAAGGCTGTTGCTATAGATAGGATGGCAGAAGCCCTCTGGCTATGATGCAATGTACTATATAACAGTTCCTTTCAGCTGTGTTTGGGCAGTAGAACACTGTTCTATTTTATAGTGAGGATTCCCCTTTGATTTACAGATGAACTTGTTCCATTGCTGTGAGTGAGCTGTTCCAAAAGAGGCTTTATTTTCTCTTATGCTTCCTTCAATGACTCCTCCTTTTGCTGGTAAAGTTTGTAAAACGTCTACTGAGAAGTGTGACAACAAACAAGGTTTGCTGGAAGCATTTATTTTCCATTCAGTCATACCTGTAGCAGAGGAGAAAGCAATAAGAAGAGAACAATAAAATAATAACTGGTGTAACTGAACACAGAATTAGACTTACCTGATTTCAACAATTATCACACTGTCTTTAATTTTAGCTTATTTTAATTCTTTCAAAATAACCTGTGAAATCATAGGGAGTCCACTTGGGAAATGCATGTCTCTCATCATTTGTTCTACTTCATTTTGTCTTCTGTAAGCAATTTTTTCTTTCCAAAACTTTAAGAAATGACACATAGAATTAGTTAAGCCTATTCTGATACTTTGTATCCATATAACATGCCTATTAATTGTTCAAGGAAAGCTACAGTATCACCAGTCAAGACTAAATTCTGGTTGTCACTTGAAATTATGTCCTTCCATCCCTCCATTGCTGAGGAATTGTGCCCAGCACAATACACCTCATAGTATATTCTCTCAGTCCCCTCCTTGGCCTCTGTGTGGATTTTTTTCCCACTATGAAATTTTCAATTTCTCCCTGCATGCCACCAAATTGCTGGCTACAGTGGCTGCCTCAGGGGCTGCCTGGGTTCTTATTTTCTTCTCTCTGAGATGTGAACTGAACTTTACAACATAGTACTTAGCTTTTCAGTTTGATGTTAATCTGGGCCAAATTTGCCCCCACTTTAACATTCCTCAAAATCACTGCATATTTACAACAGCAATAGGATTAAATCCATGATACTCAAAACTGATGCTACAGATTTACACAGCCTCTGTGTCAGTCATCCAATATTCAGCAATAGTGTAATGGTTTTGGACGATTTCCTGATTTTTCTTAAGCATCTTTGTTCTGACCTCAATAGCCTCAGTCTCCCCTGTACAGAAACTTTCTGCTCCTAGTCACATTTCTTACTTAACTCTGGTAAGTCCTCTGAGGCTCTTTTGGAGGAGAATACAGTATTACAGGCAAGTGTGTGCTGTTGATTCATATAATGCTTCTATAAAGTTCAATGCATTATTTCTCATTCTGACATAATAAGCACTTTTTTAAGTCTTAGGAAATGAGCAGGTAATGCAATACTTATGTTTTCTAGTCATTCATCACAGAAATTGTCATGCATAAAAGAAGCCCATTGCTTCATTTGCAGTTCATACATTCTGTCCTTTGGTCCCATCAGGACTTTTGGTGTGTCTGTTATCCTTGGTGGCTTGTTTCTCTTTTATTTGCTCCTTCAGAGCTTCTAGTTTCTAACAGCATATCATCTTTATTGTCTGAGGAGGCTGACAACAGAGTCAGCTACTCAGCAGTATTCCTTTAGCCAAAGGCCAAGGTAATGAAGGTTTTCTGCAGCCATGCTCCATTGGAAAAGTGGAAACATTGGAAATATCCAGCTGTTTTCAGAAGCACTGTGAAAAATAGATTACAGGAGCATTTTGTCAAAAGGAAGGAGGGATGAGAGGAATTGCTACTAACCTAGGGAGCCTTTCACCTAAAAGTCAGTAGTTCTAATCTGTGATAAACAAAACTTGGTTAGTCCTGAATCTCTTTGGTTGTTTTGTGCTCCCTCTCATTGTAGTGAACACCTGTTTCATAACAAGCACTAAGAGCTCCAGCAGCAGCGCATTCTGCAGTGAGGCACACTGTGCAATCTATGGATGACTGAACCCTCAAGCTACTCTGAAAGTACCACTGAGATGGTGATGCCTTGAAAAGGCTGCCTGGAACAGAGACTGGACAGAGCTAAAGAAGGTATTTATTGAAAGGCCTTTAAGGTTACACCTTGGGCAGTACAAGAGCCTGGCCAGGGCTACACCCAAGATGGACCCAAAATGGTCACAAAATGGATGATCGGTCATGAGGTCTCACACTTTTATAAATTTTGGTCCATTTGTGTATTGGGGTTAATTGTCCAGTTACAGCTTCAGGTTATGAAGTTCCATCCTCCTTGTTGCTCTCTTCAGTTCTTAGTTGTTTATACTTTTTGGGCCTGAAGCTTATAACAGTTTTCCTTGGTCTCAAACTGGAAAGGGATTGTTTTGTCTACCTACTCTGTTAACAGAACTTACTGACACTGAATATGAGGCTCAGAGCTACACACCTAGGCAGCACAGAATCTGAAGAATATGAAAGCTAAAACTTAAGGCATCAGTGGATTTACACTGCTCCTGTGCAGCTTTCATAGTGGGGAAGAAGCATATGGAAAGCTGTTAAACTAGTGCTAAACAAAACTTTAAAGGAATGCACTTACTGCTCGGTGCGAATTGTTGTCCTACTGTAAACACTGGAAAAACTCCTCCTGAATTAATCTGGATTTAACCATAGGACCCTGGAATATTCCTATGAATAAAAATGGAATCTGTTAAAGAAGGCTCCTGGCCAAGGTGATACAGGCCCCTGCCTTACAAAGTGGCAGTGAGATTGGCTTTTCAGACAAAGTATTTACTTTTGGTGTTTATTTTAATTTATATTTAAAATTGTTTGGGAGGCGAAAGTCAAGAAGAAGTAGACAGGATTTCACTTTATCTGAGTTATAATCTGGACCTGATTGCTGTTTCACAGCTCCAATCACCGTGATTGATTTACCCTGATTAACAAGGAAACACTGCGATGGAGTCTGTGTCATTGCCCTGACCTCAGCCAAAACCTCTCCCTGGGTATGAACTCACATCTGCCTTTATGGTGCCTGCTCTGAATATTTGCAGGCAGGAACAGCAGCCTGAACTGCTCCCAAGTTGGAAGGGAGAGCCAAGGTACATTACATAATACTTTAGTAATTCAACCAAGAGGCACTTCTACCAACACTCACTGAATTTCTCTTTTCTCCTTCTTCTGGGTAGAAAGCAAATTTCTATTTTACCAAGTTCTAATTACATTTTGTGACTTTTCTGGATTGCTCAAACAGCCTGTTGGCCTAAGTGATACAGGGAATAAAGTATCATTAAAAAGGTAAATATTAACCACAGCACTCAAGTCAGAAGAAAGACGTTTGATCAATATTATCCCCAACACCCTGCACACAAATGCTCCATCAATACCTGTTGCACTGGTACATATACTATTTTTTGTGGGAGTATGTAGGTTTGTGTGGACCTTTGTAGAGCTTCAGGATTCTGTGCAACCAGTGAGTTGCTATCTATGTAAACAGACATTTTGCAGAGAAAAATCCATGATCATTACTTGTCTTCCATTCTGTGTGGCCTAGGATTTCACAATAATCCTTAACTCTATTAGCTAGCATTTTCCTTCAAGAAAATCTTCCTGACTCAAAGTCTTCAGCAAAGGAGATACTATGAGACATCCAGTCAAAAGGTTGACATCCCTTTGCAGCATATTCAATGAGCAATATGCAACATATATTTATTGCATATTATGTTTAAACTAAATTTGCCTCAACATTGATTTTTGGTAATGAGATGCAATGAAGCAGCTGGGCTAGAATTAAGCACATACTGCTTTGGACAGAAGTACATTGTTACATGCAAGCCATAGATTTGGAATCTTAGCTCTTCCTAAAAATTCTTCATGATGCACTGCTTAACTGCTGAAAATGTTGCAAGGAATCCTGAAGGTAAGGAATGTGCCCCACAGATCTGAGAGTATGGTGTCAGCGACTGAATAAACCCAGCATTTGTTTTGCCACAGCAGTGCCATTAGGGAAGGCCTCCTGGAAAGTCTGAGGCAGCATATCTTAATGGGAGAGGTAGACACTTGCTCCAACATCTGGCTGACATCAGTCACTTGTTCATTTGTTTTGTGCAATGTAAGGTCTGGTCCTTTTCACTCTTTTAATCAGCAGCTATTAGAAATTAATCCTGGTTTAGTGCTTGAGATGTAGTGTACTGTAAAATTTGTGTATCATTCCCTAGGAGATTAACATTCCCTCTGATTCAGTTTATCTTATTTTCATTTGTGCAGGAATGTCTTTGAGGACAAGACATTTTAACACTGAGAGATGGGAAAGGAGAGGTAAAGCTAGTACCTGAATACCCCACAGCTAGGACAGGAAGTGGGGAGTTTGTAATGAATCTGGCTTTACATCTGTATTGCATTTACACTTCATGCTTGATCAAAGCACTATTACATTCACATGGAGAAGAAAAGGTTCCAAATCTGAACCTGGAACAAAACTGTGTTAAGTTCCACTGAACATCAGGGATTTGCTTTTATCAAAGCTGATGTCTTACCCATTGACACTGATATAGAGAGTATCCCTTTTCATTCTGTTTTTGTTGTTCTTAATGGTCTGACCCCTTCAGAATATTTTAAGCTGAGACAGAATGCTTTCCCAGAAGAGCACATACATTAACCATGTGGAAAAACAAAGCATCTTTTTTTCCACCCAAGCCTTTCTATAATTATTCTTTGCATTCTGTACATGCCAAGTGAATCAGTTAGACCCACTGAAGCTGTCTGCAGAGGCAGAGGCTTGCTTTGTTTGGTGTACAACATAAAATGATTCACATTTTTATGAGAGCTTTTGA
>VWYP01000825.1:0-30551 GCA_013400435.1 Pycnonotus jocosus | reverse complement strand
ATCAGCCCTGGTGACTGATCCAATATTGTTGAGACATATCAACAACACCTGAACTGCTGTTACAGAACTGAGTCACTGATGCATAAACCAAATGAAGGTAGAGGAAAAGAGGACCACAGTGATGAGTNGTTCAAAAGAAAAATGACCTTTCTAAGTGGCTTTTGGTTGGGTTCATTTCTCTAGCTGCATTGCCAGCAAGTAGGGTATCTTAGTCACCTGCTGTAAGAAGTTATGGGTGCTAGAAACACAAAAGTCCTACTGACTCATTTACTTGATGTTTCTGATGAAATGGGTTTATTTGATTCCTTGCATTTGCAATTTCTTAGTCCAGTTAATTGTATTTTAAACAGTAAATAAAGCTTCTGTTACTTAAAAGACTGCTGTTCCAATTAACAGATCTTCCAATCAGAAAGGTCCCTTAATTTTCTTACAGTTTCTTCCAGGATTACTGTAGATAGTTTTTCGTCCAAGGAGGCCAGACTAATTAAAAGTTGTGGTAGCTTTTTCTCCCTCTGTGTGACTCCACACAGAGGACCAGATTTGCTCCCGTTCTCCCCATTGAAAACGTCCTCACATGAGTAGTCCCACAGAAAGGAACACACTTGTATGACTAATCTGCTCAGCAGCATACAAAGTTCACTGTCTGGACTAGAATTAAATGACTTTTCAGTAGAGCACTACAGAGGTTGCAGGGGGGATGGATTAAAACTCAGGAGTCCCTAGTGGCAAATGCCTTGCTTTGAGAACTAGACCGTTCTTCCTGTCTGACTTAACTGAGTCTGGACACCAACATTTTTTCTCAGATATTTTCTTTCCCCTTAAAAAAATCAATAAAATGCAAAGAGTTTCCTGGAAGGGTCTCCTCAGCTGTGCCACTCAGTCTTAGTTGGATTGAAAATGGTCTTGTTTTCCCAGACATTTGCTTGCCAAACTTGTTGAACTAGCAGGCGTATTGCTGTATGTTGGTGCATACATTACCTCAGCTTAAACTAATTTATGGGATGTGGCACCTCTGACACAGTTCCCCTGTTGCAAACAACAGTCTTAATCAGTCACACTCAGAAACACGTATAATGCTGAGGAGCTGTAACAACTAGTAGCTCTTCTCTTGATTAGGACTTTGGCGCCAATCCATTATTCAGCCCTCTGTGAGCAAATGCGTGAAGCAGCTCACTGAAGCAGAGATGGCATTGACAGATGGGTCAGTGATTTTTTTATTTTTTTTCTGTCAGGAAGAACAAAAATGTGTTGAGACAACTGGGAGACAAGGAAAGTCATACAAGAGAATCATGCCTTCTTAAATTTCTTCCTTGAAAAAAAATGCCTGGAGTAAGCCTGCACTAGACCATGGTAGCATTTATTTGTTATTTCTTGGGATGCTATGGAGGACAGAGCTTCCTGAGGTACTGGAGTATCTCTACAGTCATTTTGGAAGATAAGGATGCTGATTCTGGCTCTCTGCTCTGCTTCCTAGGAAACTGCAAAATGTAGCCCTCAATATAAGCATACTCAAAGGGCTGCTCCAGGTTGGAGCAAGGTAACCTAGCTCTTCATGTACTACTCTGAAGTGTGGGAGGACTAATACCTCTACTGTGTCTCTTTACCTAGGTCTAATCTGCTTCATCTTTTTTAGGCTAAGAACTACATGCAAGAGCCCCTGGTGATGCACCATACTTATTCCTGCATAGGCTGTGGTCACTTTCTCAGCACAGTTGTGAATTTAGCCTGATGCCCCCTTCAGCATCATTTTAACTGAGGAAAAGGAAGGAGATGCAGGAACCAAGGGCTAAGAATTCACAGAGAAATGCTAGATACAGCTAAGTACAATCCTCTGTCCATCTGTTTCTGTAGCTTGTTTTGTAACTTAGGAAAAGAATCAATGTAATTAGCTAAAGGAATTCACTTTAAAGAGTGATCAGCGTTTAGAAGTGTTTTCCTTAAGGTTTGCCAAAAATATTTTTTCCATTTAACTCACAATTTTTCACTGCCTCTTCCTTTACTTTCCAGCTAAGTGAGCTGCTTCAAAAAATATTTGCCTGTCTTTTAAAGGAAAAAGGAGAAAAAAAGGCAGGAAGCGAAAAGAATGGTCAACAAAGCCAAATGAAAACTTGCAGGTTTTTTGCATTTTTACTAAATAACTGGAAACCTAGGAAAACCAAATCTCTCTGAAGTTAGGTTTGGCCCTTTTTTTAATCCTAAAACGGGCTCATGGTTAAGGTCCTGCTGGTGGGTCTGAAGCATCTTCTTGCTAAGCTGGTATAGCTCACCCTCATGGCAATTTCACCTTACTTTGCCCTACAAAGAACACCCTGACATACGAGGTGTTTCACCCCACATTTGAAAAAAAGGCAACTAAAAAAGAAGGAAAACATGACTCGGGTTATTTTTGTCAGCCTGGGTAGGGTGGAGCTGCTAGCAGTGCACCAGACAGCACAGCTGGCATAGACTGCACTGAGCTGGGCAGGGAGGGAAACAGAGCTGCTTTCAAGCATTCCTGAGTTGCCAAACCACCACTTCACATGGCACTAACCCTGCCCTGACCCTGCTGCCCTGCAGAAAAGGCCATTCTGCCCTACCCCAGGGCAGCATTGCCTCTGCATGAGGTTTCAGCCCATGTGGATGTGCAGGTTATGTAGTGGTGTTTGGACAGAAAATATTCTGGCCCCACAGCTGTGAGTGGAGGGGAGAGGAGGGCACCCCATGGGCAGGGCATGGGGACAGATATGAGGCACAGGTATGGGCTTGGGGAGCAGTTCCTGAGGAGCAGAGAAGGGGACTGGACTCCCTGCAGCCCTTGCTGAGGTAAGAGCTGGTGGCCATGGCTCCCTTGAGCTCTCCTGAAGTGGGGAGAGAGGCCCCAACTAATGCGTGGTGGCCAAAGCGCCCTGCAGCCAGACAATATGGGCACTTCCTGTGGGATTCAGGCGAGGCTCTGGCTATTTGGGTGAGGAGGGAACTCCTGGTTCATCCTGCTGCTTCTTTCAAGCCCCATATGCCTTGGTAGTGATTTTAGATGTCTGACAAATACCCTGAAATCTGTCGCTTTTGCCAAAGAAATACAGGATGTGTAAGTATGTGGGACACCTATGTATATGTTCTGTGTGCCTGAAATAAGAAGATTTTTTTTTTCATGTGTCTAGAATGAGGTAGGATGAACAGAGGGGACACTGTCTGATTTTTGAAAATTTAAATAGGCATAGATGAGTCCATTTTCCTCAGTGAATAGTGTCTTATCACCTGGGAACTAAAATATAAGAAAAAGGTGCAAGAAAAATTATGCCTGGATGAGAGATTGGAAGAACTTCTGGTTTTCAAGATGTGTCTTTTTAGAATTATATCCCCTTAAAAATCTGAAGCCCGCTTTCTCATCCTTCAGACTTAATGGGTTTACGGCAAATGTATTTGTCTACTATGGGCTGAAGATAACAAAACCCAAATATATTGTCAAATATAGAGCTTTTTAAGTTTGACTTCTCCTCATGCTTTCCTTCATATGTCTAACTTCTTAACCTGGAACTCTCATCTCACTGCTAACTCTAAGGAGGACTAAGAGACTCAGGAGTCTAGGTTTGTTTTTTTCAGTACACCGTGCTCTCTGACTGTCAGCATCCTGTAAAAAGCAAATTGCCATGACTAATAAGTTCCATCTCACACTTCACATGAAGAGGTTTGGTAGCTTTTTCCAGAGCCTTAAACTGAATCAGGGATAAGCCAACTAAGAGATTACAGATATATCAAGAGTTTACTTTGCGTGATTGCCACATATTTGCTGCCAGACACAGTATCCTGTTTTCCCTCTGCAGTTCACTTGGAGATCAGATCAAATAAATCTCAACTTCTCAGTTATGTAGAAATAAAGCAAACTGCCCTCCAGTTCTGAAATTCTTTTTATTTAGCCAGAAATTACAAAAACACAGGCATTATGCTGAGAGAATTCACTTGATTTGAAAAGAGATTTTAGTGAAACGTTTTTTCCAGTCTTTGTGAGCCTGTGAGCCCAAACTATGACAAACAGGACTACGGGAGAGGAGAGAGAAAAAAAACAAACCTCTGTGGAGTTTTTAACTTAAAAATACTTTGCTTGCTTTCTGAGAGCTTTTCCTCTGAGCCCTGACCTATTTCCACCTGCTGCCTGGCATTTGATGAAGCACATTACTAAATTAATCCATTGTTATGGTTGGAAATAAATTTTCTTACTGGCAAAGGTTAGACCTTAGGATGCTTTTTGCATTGTAAGCCTTAGACCTTACAGTCAGCACATATTTGGGTGGATTCTCAGTTTTCAGGAGCAGCTCCTGGTGTTGCCTCTCTTCTTAGGTCTCTCGATATGACTGGGCACCAGTGACTTTTCTTTGATCCACAGAGACCAGTGCGAGCCTCTGTAGCAAAGTAGTTGCTTGTTAGCCAGTGATTAAGTCCATTAAAAAAATGCTTCAGCTTTTACCTGGCACAAGGAAACCCATCGTGTTGAATTGACAGTAAAAACCATCTTCAGGGTAATTATGTTGCAAGCAGTGATATATTTAGAAAGTTTGTCTGTCTTTAGTTGTGGTGAGTGTGTAAGAGGACTAAAATGATCCTGCTGATGATTGTTCTTGGAATAGTCAGGTGCTGGTGACTGCAATCAGGTCTGGCAAATAATGT
The DNA here is from genome assembly GCA_013400435.1 of Pycnonotus jocosus. NCBI lineage: Eukaryota > Metazoa > Chordata > Aves > Passeriformes > Pycnonotidae > Pycnonotus > Pycnonotus jocosus. The sequence continues at coordinate 25,907 of VWYP01000825.1, read as the reverse complement.
GTAAGACCACTCCCAGGACCTTTATCTATGAGCACATGAGTCATGACTGCACACCAACATGCCCACCAGACTTACCTGTTCTCTTCTTTACTCTTCTATATGCACTGCTCTGCTCACAACTCAGGCCAGGTCAGAACCTGGCTTCACTGGAAGTTGAACAAATCTATTAGAAACCTGTCATTGCAACAGCTCTTTATTAATGAGGTAAGTCCTTTCTAGTTGCTGATGGAAAGAAGTCAGATGATCCTATGAAAAGCAAATGTAGGCACTCCAAATGATCTAACTGGAGGAAGCTGTGGACATTGTGATATGGAGGATTAGAGGGACATGCTGAGGAAATTCAGTTTATTTGGTTTGATGGGTGTGAGATGTTGGGATGCATTTTGCCATGGATGTTTAGTGCAGGAACTCTGCTGACACTAATTTCATTCATCCATCTTCTGTGAAAATCACAGTGTACTTAACAGCAGAGTCTAAAGGCCTTATTGGCATAGTAAAATGCATCTGTAGATGTATAAAGAAGTGTTGTACTGTACAAAATAAAAATAAGGCAGATTCCTGCCCCAGGAGCTCATCAATTAGATTCCAAATCCCCATGTTGAATTCCAGCTTTCAGAATTTTGAGTGCCAGGCAGGCTTTCCACATGCCTTGAACTCAGGGGTTTGCTGGGGCCTCAACTCTTGCTGCAAAGCTCCAACCCTTTTTTCTTTTGCTGCTCTGGTCTGGCTTAAGAGGCTGTTGCACTGTGAGCTATGAGAGAAACAAATTATTCCACTAACTATTCCAATATTTGTAGGGCTCTGAAATAGGTTCAGAACTTGGAAGTGAATGTGCAGATTTATACCCTGGCACTTCCTATGTAACTAGCTGAGCCTAATAGGTATGAGTGGAGCATTCCTACTGGAATGGGCCTTCTCTAGAGGAAGCAGCAGTGGCTTAGGGCCACCACACACTTGGGCACAGGAATGAGGTTGGGACAGCTCTACTCACTGCCTTTGGTAGATGCAGTACAGAAGTTTGTCGGGATACTGAGTGCCTTCCTAATGACCCCCAAGGCCTGGCTTTGTTATTTCTGATGAGAGATATATGTAACCCATGTCTTCACATCCCAGAGTTTAGAAGAAAAGGTTGAAATTAATTGGTAATCTGAATTGGTTGGCTCTGACTCAACTGTAATAGGGAAAAAAAGTCTTAATGGATATAAATGAATATCAAACCTGAAGGAGAAGAACTTGACAGGAGGAGATGGAGATCACTGTGGCACACTGAAGAAAATTTCACTTGCTCTGACCCACAATTTTTGAGATATGCTGTTTTTTACTGAGAACCATTTCAACCAGAGAACTTGACCATTCTCTTCAGTGATTTATTTTCACATTATGGAAGCTGTTCTGCATGTTCTGATATAATTGAGAGAGGGAGCCTTGTTGCATAACCTTAAACTCTGTTTGAAAGATTAAAAAAGAAACAATAAACAAACTTCAGTTTTGTTTATTCTTACCAACATATTGCATGGATTGTTGCCAGGATTTTGTGGATGGCAGGAATCAATCTCAATGAAGTGCCTAGAGAACAGTCATTGTGATGCTAAAGAAATCACCACAGCAGAAGACTTCAATTCCTGTTTCCCAGCAGAGGTTTGTGAACTCAGACAGTTGCTGTCTCTTAATTATTTATCCCCTTACTAAAATTTCTGCACATCAGGCACGGGCTGATGAAGAGGACATAATGAGAGAGGCTGTATTTTCCCTAATAGGAACTTCATTTTTAGAACTCTCAAGAATGCATCAAGTTCATAAGAAAAAAGTATTGACATTATCTTACAAATACTTTTGTCTGTCACTAGGCCAGAAAGCTGCTTTTCTGGAGCTTAAATTGTAGCCATGGAAGCATGTAGGCTTTGTGAGCCTGTACTGTGTGGAGAACAAGCTTGCCAGTGAAAGTTACAGGAATTTGCAGTTTATAAGTATGTAGCCCTTGCAATAACATCATAAATATTTCCTTTCACATCACACTTGCAGTTCCCAGCACTGTTAATACAGATGTATTGTCAATCCCCAGCCACTGAGGAAGGCGAGCTTGTCTGGAAAGTGGTTCATTCCTTTGCTGGAAAGCCCATTCCTTCCAAAAGTCTGCAGTGAGCTGGTTCTAAAGTGTGGGCCCCTGGTTTCCCTTCTAAGCACAAGGAGATTATTTTTGTTATTTCTTCTCTAGCAAAGACTCTGGGGTCTCTCATCTGACTTCCTGACATGTTTGTTTATCCTGGGCTTGAATAAGGCCTCCATCTCTCAAAGCCACAGTCAGAAGAACGTGTCTCAGTGTAGTATCTCGATTCCTTTAAATCTGTTGTGGGATAGATGGTGGAATCATTTGTTCAGCCAATTTGCTCAGAAATGCATTGAGAACAGGACTGTAGCAGAAGTAAGGCAACACTGAAAATAATTACTATTTTTCCTTTGCGAGGTAATGTCTGTATACACACATTAGAATCCCAGCAAGGTTCCTTAATCCTTTTATCCTTTTTATCTTACTGTGAATTAAAGTGGTTCATTATGAAGCAATCTGAAAAGTGTTTATCTGAGAAACTAGCACAACTTTAAATCCTGTTTGCTTTATGTACCTATAACAAAAAAAAAATAAAATTAAATCCACTTTTTGCATTGAGCCTGAGCAAAGAATGAATATAAAAATGCTGATTTTGTTCTTTAAAGGTTTCTGATGTGCAAAGTCTGAAGGTATGCCAGAAGTGAATGGCAAGATCTGTGAGAATACAGGTGCAGACATCAAGGCTCTTTCTGCAAATTTAGAGATATGTGTCCATGGAACTGCCCCATCACCATATCCAACAGCTGACTCAACACTCTAGCTGAGAGTTCAGCAAACAAGATTTTTGCTATGTTGTGTTCACTCACATCTGTTCATGTCAGATTGTGGTCCAGGAATCCTGACTTTCATGGCCCAGTCCAGCAAGAGCTGTGACACCATGTCTGGTGCTCAGCTGGAGCTGCAATTGCATTGGCAAACCTCCATGGAAATGGACAGTAGAGATGATGATGATGAGTTTTGCTTAAGAGGTGTGGACATGGCTTTAGGTCTTAAATCTTTGAATATTCTTGAATGCAGTCATGAAGGGAGCCTGCTGGACCTGCTTTTTAAAGTGTGTCATTGAAGGAACTCATTGACTTTGCAGCTTTAGTCTTACACAAATTCCATGTTCCATAGGGTGGAACCCAGCAGAGCTGCAGCTCTTTTTGGGTACCCAGACTCTACCAAGAACTAAGGGTTTTAATGCATCATGTTTTTTGAAACCTGCAAGAGCAAAATCTTCAGTGGAACCCTGCAGGGGGGATATCACAACATCCGGTTTTCTGCATGGAACTTAGATGAGTAAGAGTTGAGTGTCAAAACACCATTGTTTCTGAAGAGATCCTTGTCCTGCCTAATGACACAAACACACATTATAAACCTTCCATGTCATCTTGTGTATTTACAAAATATGCAAAACCAGGGACATATTCCCCCAAACACAGTAGGAGTCAACTGTTTTCAGTTCTTAGCTTTTTGGAGACAGTGTGGTGTAAGCTGTCTTTCTAGACCTTTTCACAGGGTTTTCAGTGTTTCTACTTCAGTGTTAAATTTTGTTGCTTTTCTTTGCTCTCACTTCTGTAACTCTGCCCCCTGCTCTAACACACAGAAGAACATGCATACCCTTGTGATATAAATATGTGCCTAATTAAGCCATTCTGCTGATGTGCGAGGCTTCCAAATTGCTTTTCATATGTCTGTGCTTTGGGTGGTTAAGTTAACTCTGCTTTATGGTTACTATCAACTCATACTGCTAGTTATCAGACTTTGATAAATTGTTCTCTAATGACTTTGTGTTTATTGACTTTGTCCAAATGACTCAGTTGAGCTTTAAGGCAGATTTTAAGAGCTACATTAATTTCACTCTTTTTCAAATCCAGATAAGCAAATTAATGAGGCAAATGCTGATCCCTCTGAAAACCCAGCTGGACTTTTTCTATCCCTTCCCATACATTACCACGAGGAAACACTCTTCTGGAAGTGAGACAATAGCTACACGAGCAGTGGCTGTTGCAGACTATACCCCACCTCATAATGGCTGAGGTTGGATGAGTGGCAGGGTGGTTGGGTGTGTAACCTCACCCTGCAGGAAATAGAGCAATCCACAATCCTGGCTCATCTGGAGTGAAAACTGTTCTTGTAAAAAGAGCAGGACAGAACCATGTGGCACTTTGGACTCTTCACAGGGGCAGACCCATATAAGTTTGCTTTGTTGCTTCTCTACAAATAACCACATTTTGAGGGAGATTTTATTTCCTCTCCCAAAGTTTGTATATTCAAAGTAGTGTTTCCTAACACAAGGCTCTCTGCTCATCCTGTGTTCTTGGTCCTTTCACCTCCAAATATCCAACATTAATATTTTGGTTCTGTGGTTTTCCAACTATACTTTAGTATTACATATGGATGCATCCAGTTTGGCTAATGGCATGTGCCTTGAAGAATTATTACTGTTATTATTATTATTAATAATAATAATAATAATGTTCCTAGACAGAATCAGAGCCCTACTGGAACAAGTGTTCTATACAATAATGTACTGTCTTAAGAACAGATCTAGTTTCCTAGCTGTTACAATAAATTTTTAATTGCTAGCAAACCAGAAATTTTGTTATTCCTTTAAGCAGGCATTTTATTCTTTTTTAATATGAAGAAGTTCTTGTCATTGTTTTTTTTTTGCTTTGTAAGGCTTGTTGTCACTGACTTTTGCTTTTGTATATTTTCATCTCATGATGTTTCTGTGGATGTATCTTTTCAGTATTTTCTTTAAACTTATTTAGGAAGATCAAATCGAATGGGATGAAACTATTCTCTGCATACTACCAAGTATAACATTTGTTTCCGAGACTGCCCTGGCTTTGGTGCACATGGCTGCTGGTCTTTGGAGCCAAGAAACTCCTTATATTTCATTGTCCATCACACAAACAAGCCTCAGTTGCATAAAGTATTTCATTAAATGCGGTGTAGTTTTGCAATTTGTAAATTGAGCTGAGCTTGAAGCAAATCTCAATTTCCTGTGAACCTAAGCAATGATGAAATTTTGAATCCATGTGTAAATTCTGTAGTTCAGGCTGATCTGCAGCAATTTAATTGCTGGATATTGCTAGGACCTGATTAGTACCTGAGGATTCCAATGCTCACAGTGACCCATTTCCTGCTGACTGCCAAGGGAAATGTGCTTCAACATAAAGCAACAGGGAGGAAGAAAGGTTAGGAAAAAACCAGCAAACTTCCATTGCACAAATGGCGTCAAACTGAAATCTTTTGTCCTAGGAATTGTTTAAAACAATGCATGGTCTGTGAAAAATAATCTGGAGAATCTCCATGATGAATCTCTCCAGAGCAGAGCAGACTGTGAAAGCCAACAACAAATAAACTACAAAGCTTGTTTTAGTGAAAAACAAAGAAACAAACAAAAATCGAAACCAAAAAATCCATTTCATGACTTGTAATTTAGGATAAAACTGGAAAATGCTTTAGACTGACTTTAAAAAAAATTAAAAAGGCATGTTCTAACTAGTTGCAGTGAACCAAGAATTCTATCACTCTGTTCTTCCAGTGAAGCAAAGTAGATTTATATGTAGTTTTGGAAGGGGGGAAAGAGCAGATTGTCTCTCAAATCAGTTTAGTTTAGAGTGCAGCCTGATGTAGCTCTGCTTTCTGTCATCAATGGATGAAATGGCATTTTTTCTTCACACACAAAAATAATAACTGCTAAAGGGTGTTACTTTCTGTTTCACTGGTTTCCAATAGCTCTTTCTATTATTCTAGAATTCACTGATCTTCTTGGAAGAGCCTCTTGAAAGTGCTTATGCAGATCATAGGCAGGTCTTTATGTCTTATGCCTGTAATACTAACAAAATCTCCTCAGTACATAGTATCTCATTTTCCCCTTGAAGTCAGCCAAAAAGCCTCCGATTTACTTTAGTGTTGTTTGGCTCAGATTCTGAATGTTGATTTACTAATGTCACACCAATAAACACTGCTTGAGTTTTCTGAAAAACAGATGAAAGCTGTATATTTACTCTTCCTAACTTTCCTCTTAGAAGATGATACAGACATGCTTAAGCCAAGCCTAGCCTGAATTAACTGTTGTCAAAGAATACCTAACATAAATAATGTTGTGTTAAAGCAGCTACAATAAAGGGAGGAATTTTCTAACTCTCACTAACTCTAACTGTTCTCAGACTTTTATGTTAATAGGACCTTGTACATATAATTTACTAAAAATAATAAAAATACTAAATACTAAAAAGCTCCATCAAATTACCATTATCTCCTTTGGACTGGCACTGCTCACTGCTTCCATGCTCTTCATTAGAAGAAATATATCTGATCTATAGTTGTACTCCTAAATTGTTTTCAGGCATTTCCTCACCAGACAGCTGCCTTAAGATACAACAACACACATTTCCTTAGAGAACCTCTAATGAGAGCAATTCGGATCAGAGAGCTATTTTAAAGATATGTAGTGTAAAGCATAATAGGAAAGTGATACCAGGGTGGGATTGTTTTCATGGCCATTGAGCTGGCTCTTTGGAAGAAAATAACTGGGGTATTTAATGAGCTCTCTAGCAATTTTGATGATGCTGCCTCTCATGAAAATGGTTCTGTTTCACCGCCCCAAAGAAGTAAATCTAGCAACAGGTTTCAGCAGGGATGTAGGAATCAGCTCTTTTCCATACTAACTTAAAATCAGGAGTTTGTATGCTACTCTACTTAATGAAAATGCTGCTATTTTTTCCATGCATAGATATAAGGAAATTAAAAACAATTGAAAATATTCAAAAGCCATTTATGTCCACTTTCATAACTCCTCCAATGGTCTCTTCTAAAACAAGAGGAAATATATACTGAGATCTAATTCCAATTCAGAAATGTGCTTGATGCTTCTGATCAACTGTAAGCATAATAAAGTACTCTTAGATTAAGATGTAAAGATATATATCTTTGTTGTAAATCAGGCTCACAGTTTTGTGATAAGATTTTCTATTATTGCATTGTTACTTTCATGGAGTAAAGAATGCTTACTGTAAATTTAGTACATTATAGTAACCTAGCAATGATTGTCAAGGTTCCTTTTAGAAGGAGCAAACTTGGTTTATATTCTTCTGTATTTTTATGTAGTGAATATTCCTTTCAAAACCCCTCTTTTGGCCTTTGTTTTCCTGTCAGTGTAGATTAATGAAACTGCTCTGTCGTAGAGATTGTCACATAGATTGTCACAGAGCTTCCATTACAGGTATGAGTTGAACAATTTACCTCTGCCTCTAGATGACAACCTGCAAAGGGTTTTATTCGTGTTTCTTGCATTTCTTCCTCAAGAAGAACTTTTATTAGTCACTGTTGGCTTTACCAGAGTGTGTCAGGTACAGATGAAATACGGGGCTGTCACCCTCAAAGAAATTTGAGTTCCACAGCAGTATCAGGTACTTGAGTTTTAAACTTTGTTAAGCAGTTTCTATGGAGTCTACATCCTGAATCTGACAAAACAAAATGCTGAAAGGAGAACCACACAGGTTTGTGGAGTGTTGGAATGATTCTTCAGCTGCCTGGAGCTGAATGTAGTTCCTAACAGATGAAAAACAATTTTGTTCACTTGAGATAACTGTGAGGCAGCCAAATGATTACATTCAAACTTTCCAAAGCTTGGAAATATTTGCTTCTGGGTCACAGCCAAACATGAGTAACTGCTGCCCAGAAGGGATATTGCTGTTTGGAAAGAGAGAGACAGCAATAACTGATTGCCATGCTGAGCCTGGAAATTCCATCCCAACCTTATCTTCAGCATCATGCTTTTGCAGTGCTCTCATGAGCTCCATCACTGCTGAAGCAGCAATCCAGGAGCAGCAGACCCACCTCCATGATGCAACAAACTGCTCCAACAAAAATTGTGGTGAATCCCTACACTGAGAAACAGGTAGTCTAGTAAGCAGGTAGCCCAGAGAACAGAAAGCAGTCATCAGTGTTCCTTCCAAAAAACATAAATGTACTGCATAAAACTCAGCAACTTTTTTTTTTTATTATTTGATTTTGATTTTTTGATTTGTGTGGTCAAACAAGATGTTCTGCCAGAATTAAATACAGGTTAGCGTTTATCAAATGAGTGCAAATAGTTGGCTATTAACAGAGAATTTGTGACTTCAAACTGGCCTATGGCAATTTATTTTTGTGTGTTGTGAATGATATTTCATCTTTTTTTTTTTTAACAGTTGTTCTTGGACTAAGAACTAAACATTCCAAGGACCTACCATAAATTAAAAAGAAACATGTAGAATCTTTGCAGAAACAAGTCACATAGGAAATGCCTTCAAAGCAGTTTTGTATTGGACTGAGCAAGGGATACCAGTTGGGATACTCGTGGAGAATCAAAAGTGACAGACATTCAATATTTGATTCTTAACTTTATTTAAGGTACCAGTATGTCTCTATCCAATCTTCCCCAAGAAGGTTTACTTGAAGACCTTGGTATGATCTTCCCTTCTCGAGCATCCTGACATTTCTTAATGGGAGAAAGTATTAACTTTAGGAAAAAGTGAAAAAAAAACCCCAAAACACTCCCAACTTGAAAACAGTGCTTTTCCTGTGGTGCATCAAGTCTATGTATGGATTTCACTTACCAGCAACCAAAATGTTCCTTTTCCTAAGAGGAGAAAGACTGACTCTTGGAAAGAGCTAAAAGATTCTGGGCATTTGGAGTCTCTCCTTGCTGCCAGCTTTTCAGCTAAATACACTGTGCATATGGGGATAAAAAGCTTTCAAATCTTTCAAATACCTTAAACTTTCTGTAACTGTCATTTAAAAGAAAACACCTTTGACTTGTACAGCAGACAAGCCTGAACTGAAACCACATGGAGAGAGTAAATATGATCCTCCTGGTGTCATTTTTAAAGCCTCTTTTCTGTCTGTAACTGCACTTTAAATGTAAATAAACACTGTTCTCTTAATATGTGAGTTTCTACCCCAGAACTCTATTAGGGATTGCACAAATATTACCTCAGTGTATATTCAGACATTATTAAAACAAATTACTCTGTTGCAGTACAGCTAAGGCCCATTCATTCATTCTTTCTTGATGGTGGTGGACTGTGCAATGTCCCTGAGGTATGCCAGGAACAACCATGCTGTTGTAAGCTTACACAATCAGTTATTTAAAATTGATTTATTTTGTTAATATCGTATAATGGCTCCCAGGAGGAGATGAAAACAAACAGATCAGAGCTGATTATGCCTCCAGGTTATAGCTTGAGACATGGCAGTAACTCGTGGGTCTAGAACTCACAGCAACAGAAAGACACTGCTTTGTGCTCTGTGTGCTTTTTTTCTCCCTGCAACCCTTTGAACCTCACAGTATCCATGTGCCTCAGGTCTTAAACCACCACAGGCCTGCATTGTACAGCTTGGCCCAAGGTCTTCAGATTGCCTGGACTGTACCTGGCAGAAGTCTAAAGGGGTCTGTCTTGTGCACACAGCTATGGGTAGTTTTAAACCATCCTTTACAGCTTCCCTGTTCTTGGGTTCCTCTAGTCTTTGGCCAGCTATTGGCATTGGATAAAACTGGTCAAAGAAAAAAATATCCAACAGCTGGAGATTCCTGGTGAACAGAGACAACTAGTTTGTTCCCTCTTTTATACTCTGTGTATTAAAACCACCAAAGGTGTGACCTAGAATAAAAAGGTCTGTATTGGAATTGGCTCAGCCCAGATAGAGAATTAGGAGCCATGTTCTGATTTGGCTTCCAAGAGACATTTTAACATACAGATATCTCTCTTCCTCTCAAAATCATGGTTTCATCATTTCATGGTTTTCATGGACATTAGTTCATGTGTTGCATGTCCCTGACTCTCAATTAGTTTCCATTTTCCTGCCAGATGAAGGTTTCTGTCGGCTTTAATTAGCTTTAATTAGTCAGTGGTATGACTATACAGCAGCTTTCTCTTGCCACAGGAGAGGGTCATTCCTAAGCTTGCTGCTGAGGTAATTTCTTAACCACTGCTGCTGTAAACAGCCCATGAATTACCTCTGCAGAAACAAAGCAAAAGGTCGGAAATGCCATAGGAGCATTGTACTATGTCCTGTGTCCACACTCACTCTGAACTGCTGTGAATGCTCTCAAACCAGAGGCTGTTCAGCCAGCTGGATGAGGCACACTAGAGACAGTGGCTGAGAATGTCATTTCTGAGTAGGATTGTTACAATGGCTGCTGTCAAGGTGGTCAAAGTGCCTTCTGGCTGCAGTCACATGGGAAAACCTGCTGTGGTGGGAGCTGCTTTGCTCATATATAGTGCAACACAAAGTGGTATTGTCATACACCTTCCCCTTCCCACTAAAGAGCTACTTGACTGCTGATAATTATGTAGCCCCAAAAGACTAAATCTTTGGGATTCTGTTGGCTGGTTGTGCTTGACTCTGCAATCCATTCTTTTGAATAGTCCCTGTGAAGCAGAATCTGTCTGGCCTGAATGGTAGTAGATTGTGGAAAGCAAAGTCATCCCCTATCTATAAGAAAATCACAAGTTTTCCTTATATTCCTGGATCTCTGAGGCTTCAGTGGATAACAAGACCTTATTTCAATCCTTTGGCAACAATCTAGGGATCTGTCCAACCAAAGAGTTATATTAGTTCAAATAAAAGAGGCCAGGACCAAGGATACATCTCTGGTTTCTTAATGCCTCGGCAAACTGTTGCTACATTAATGGTGTTTGGCCTCGATATCTAGGCCTGATTCAAACCTCTGAGGGCTGAGCTTTCAAGGCAGGGCTGTCCATACATCTCTTGGGTAGCTGTATCAAATACAGTGGATTGACACAACTGCGACTCTGGAATGTACCTGCACCTCTTGCGGAAGGCACTGAGTAGGCACTGTGGGGTGACACTGCTGAGTGTCTTCTGTGGCTTATTTATAGAAGGCCTAGGCAGCATCTGCACATTTAAAAGCTGTTGGGAATCTCTGCATAGTCTGAGGTCTGCCCAGCCCTAGCTAGAGCCTCACAGCTTATTTTAATTGTGATCCTCCTTGCATGGGTGGCAGGGCTGTTCCATGCTCCTAATGCAGATGTGTCACTCTGTGCTGACAGTGCTTTCATTCTTCGGGCCCTGTTTATTACAAAAATGTTTGGTTTGTTTATTTTTTTTTTTAATGATGGGTATAAAACTCACTGTTGTTTAATTTGAGAGTGCTTTATGAGATGAATGAAAGGCATGAGGTAAAATAGATTGAAACTATACATGTGTCATGAAGACTTGAAGTTATTTTCTTCCATACTGTACCTCTTTTGACTGTTCAGACGGTAAACTATCCATGGTTTTCACTAGAATCTCTAAATATACCAATAATGCATAAACAACATTAAATAATAGTAGTGCTACATACATATATCTATAAATACATGCAGTATAAATACAGCACAAGTCTGTTTTGTAAATATCAATTTAAATATCTGCTTTTTATCAAGGCAATCTTTTGGTTAAGTTTAAAAGCGCATGAAATTTCCAGTAAAAGACAAACTCTAGAAAAATAATACAGCAGGCATTGGGACAAAAAGGATGAGCAATTAGTAAAGTTTATATGTAGTGTATGGATCAGATTTCAAAAGCAAATGGAATAAACTTAAGCAAAACAGCATGTATTTCAAATTGGAATCAGCTATAATATTATGAGAAATCTGTGTACCTCCTATTATAAATATTTATACTTTCAAATTTCCTTAGTAAACTGCCAGATATTATTCCCCAAAGAACATTATTTACTTGTTTTAGGTTTTAGCTTATCTGCCCTTCAATTCTCTTGTGAGATCAAATTCTCACATTACTGACACATGGGGGTTTTTAAATTGCAGATCAAAGGGGAATACAACTCATGCATGCATCATCTTTTAACACCTAGCAGACCACAGTGACTAAAATTTGACTTCATAGGCCATTAAAATTTGAATATGATGCCAGAAAAAATGCCGTAAATCTCCCTGGAACTGAAATTCCCTTGTTATCCTCATATGTTTAACTTCTGCACAGTTTTCTCTATGCTAAATCAGTGCCAGTACTGCAACACAATTTCAATGGGAGAATTTCATGCACTCAAAAATCAGGGGATCATTAGTGGAGGAATTATTCTATTTAAATTTACATACGAATTCTGCTCTGTCTCAGTGTACCTGCAATTATTAGATTTCTGACAATACACAGTCTATTGATCAGTCTTGCTCAAGATGATGGGACAGACCCTGAATGCTATCCTACCAATCTAATTCCAAATTATTGTGTATCTGTAGATAAATTCTGTCCCATCTTTCATGCTTTAAATTTTGTCTGCTGTCTACTTTCTCCAGTCCTCAATAGGGATTCAGCGAGGCTTACATGCCTTGACTTAACTGCCTTGAAGCCTTTCTGATAAAAGTCATCATAACAACATAGTTTGTTATTTTTGCTTTGAGCTTTTAAATGGAAAATGCACTATTGACTTCAATGGCACAAGATCCAGCATTTGTTTCTACAGGAGGTTGCAAGGGAAATGGAAACTGTCAGTGAAGAGTTTATCTCTTCACTAGCTCACAGTCAGTAATTTAAGGTGGATTTCCTCTATGCATTTGTGTATCTCACACCCTTTTGGAAAATTTTCTCTTTGATCCAGGAAGGTGTGGCTGGGCATTAAAGTATGAAAAATGCTGCCAAAATTGCACATGCTTTCCAACATCACTGATAACATCCTGTTCTGTCATGTTGGTGTGTCTGTTTAACTTACGAGTTCCTTAGGTCAAGGACTGTCTACAGCTTTGTCCGTCTTGATTAGTCCCTGGACATTACAATAATAAACAAAGCAGTTAGGAATCATCACTCGCATCGGATTTGAACCAGAAGCATAAGGGCAAGGCCTCATCATCTGTTCTGCCATACGTTCAGTCCCTTTTCAGCACAAGACATTTCCACCTCCTCCTTCCCAGCAATCTCCACCTCTTATTCTTTCTTTATGTGGCTGAAAAACAGGTAAGAGAATAGTCTCAAAAGTTCTTGGAAAAAATGTGCCATCTGAGCCCCTCCAGGTCCAGACAACAACACAAAAGCAGAAAAGCAGGGAAGGGGGGAAAAGAAGAGAGTGTCTAGTTTGGTAAAAAATTTTGATCAAAACAGCTGCGATTTGCAAGGATTAGATCTGGTCCACTGTCTTACAGAGATAAGAACTGGACAGTGGCTCTTTATGACTTCACAGCTCTCTGTAGGCTGCCAAATTAAGTATGTTTTGGATGAAAGTCTGAAAAAAGAGCTGGCATCAAAAAAAGTTTTGGTGTCCACTTCCAGCCCTAATAGTTTTCTTTTAATCTTTAGCCAGGGCATGGGAAATACAATCCTCCTTCATTAAAAGTATTTAAGTGATCATCTGTTGGACTGTATGTGACTTGAAATTTGCCCCCTTTATGGGATGAATAAGCTGCATGGAATCTGGTTATAAGCTGAAAAATCACCATGGAAATTTTTACGAACTTTCTTTCCTCTTTACCTCCCCAAAAGTAGCTTTTTCATTTCTAGAACTACTTTTCCTTCTTCTGATGGTATGTGAGGAGTAAACTAAGGAGAACATATATCTACCAGGAATAATACCTAAAATTCTTCAAGGTTGTCCTACGGTATTTTAGTTCTCTCTCTCTCTCTTTCACTGTCATGTGGCCATCTAAGTGATTGTCCCTGTCCTGTTGTATGCTTACAAGCAGAAAAAGGAAAAAATAATTGTTTACTTTTGGCTGGTGCAATAGAGCCTGAAATAGTAAGTGAAAGCAGATGATGAGCAACCAAAGTCTCAATACTGTACATCGGTTTTGCAGGGTTTTTTCCTAATTCTTTTGAAATCCGCACTCCCACCCCCACACACACGTGGCAGTGTCTGTAGGTTTTGAGCCTTGGGACAGTTAGCAGCTGAGTCTTGTGTAACCTTTGCACTCCAGGGTGGGAGCTCCTCAGCTTCTGCAGCTAAACCACTGCTGGGCACTGGTTAGTGTGAAGTGAGGAGACCACAGGAAAACAAACAAGCAAACAAAACCCAGTGTCCTGTGGAAAGCATTGCCTAACAAACAGAAAAAAGACAGTGATTTATTTGCTGCTAAGTGACATCTTAAATCAAATACCAAAAGACATTAAAACTCTCTCCTTTAAAGGCTCAGTGTTACCCTCTGTAAGGGTATTATACACATTCCTATGACATGGTGCAGATGTTGGGGACTGAAGGGCAGCTTGCCCATCTAAACTTGATTTGCCAGTTTCAGTTTGATGACACAATTTTCACTTTCTATTCTGTGACTCTTAAATAAATTTGTAGTTTCCTCAGCTTTCTGTGTGCAGGCTCAGAGGTGGCTGTGCTTTGATGATAAAAGTAATACTTAGTTTTTACACAACATCTGTCATAAATAGAAGACAATGAACTTCACAAAATAGATCTCTATCATCACCCTTTTACCTGAGGGAAAAGCAAGACTTTTGGAGGTGAAGAAATTGGCTTTTGATTATTAAAGTATTACATATAAAGCTTTCAAAAAATTATTATTATTTTAAAGGAAGACTAGAGTGTGCTTTTTTTTTTTTTTTTTTTAAATAAATTTTCTCCTGCGGTTAATCTGTCCTGATTTTTGAGTAGGCAAAGTGTGGTTCTTGGTGATTGTGTGCAAATCACTGAATCCTTCTTTCCATTTATATTCTTGTCTATTGAAAATATTGATGATATTTTGACTCTAACTTTTAAATAGTGACAATAATTCAAAGCAGATTAATAAAGTTACATTTAGAAGTAATGGTGAAGTGCTGCAAGATCTTTGGCTAGGAAGTATTTAATGACAGGCAAGGAAATTTTATTCATCTGCTACAATGTTCTGGACTGCTCTTGAAATACTGACACTAAATCCAGAGAGGCATGACTGCCTACTAACATGAGCCTTATTGGATAAACAAGATAGGAGAAATTATGTTCTTTAAAGAATGATATTTTTTAAAGGTGATCCTTTTTTGTCACCTCCCATACTGCTCTGCTGTAGCAGTTCCTACATTTACAGCAGCATCTTGGTTTGTATATTCTCTAAATCAGATTTCACCTTGATAGCAGATTTGTAAAATGCTGAGTTGCTTTCCTCAAACAGAGGTTCTGGAGCTAGAAAGAGGCAGCTGCCCTTCACCCAGCCAGTAGTAAACACTTTTTAAAAGCATGGTACTACAGTCACTCATCTATAAACCACCTCCATATAACCTCCCCTAAGTTTCTCCTGCAGATCTATGCTGGTCCGTCTTTTACCAGGACTAGCTAGCTCAGATGTCCGTGTTCTTTGCTGGAACCTCACACCCACCCACTTCCCTTTCCTGAAACAGCATGCCAAGGAACATGATGGATCACACAAGTCCATGCCCAGACATCTGTTTGCTTTCTGTTTGGAAAAACAGCTTTTCACACTATGTAGCCCAGTGTGCCTGTCATCAGACATCTGCAGTGTATCTGTAATGTGACGACACAGGAGCCTCTTGTTGGTAGCATTCAGTGTTTTTATCAGCATTGCAATATTGAGAGGTCTGAGTTCTGAGAAGGTGGGTTGAACTGAGGATATGAAGTGGTCACTCATTAGAAATGTGAAGGGAATTAAGGTGTGTGACTGTGATGGGATGCAAAGTTTTAATAATATTTGGTCCCTGGTTCTCACTGTGAGAGAGCCATAAGGGTGCAGGGTAAGAGCCAAAGATCTGTGAAATGAAATAAATGTTCATGAGGGGTGTGTATGTTTCCCCCGATGAGAATTTTTCAGCCACTTTCATAGGATTGCCTCAAAACAGAAATGCTCTTTGTAGCAGAAAGGCAATACAAAGGTCATTTAATCAACTCTCCATGTCCTTCCCAGCTTAGCCCTTCATGGAAGCCAAAAGTGACCACTGCGTGCTTTTTCCATTGAGTTTTCCATTGGGTTTTGATCACAGTTACCTGTTGGACTGGTGTGCAGTGATCTCTCATCCATTTCCTTTTCCTCTGCCCAAACTGAAAAATGGAGATTAGGCTTGGTAACAACTCTCATGTGGATACCCTAAGAGATCTCACCTTGTCAAGCACTGTGTAACTCTCTTGTTTACAGGTGAGGGACCTACAAGGGAGAGGAGTAGGAAATTTGGACAAAGCTGGCTTCAGAAGTTTATTTTTTCTAGACTATAAGGACCAATTTTCTGAGTAGAGTAACCACTGGACCAAATGGTCTGATCTGCTGTTACTCATACTGAGGTGAGGGATCTGTGGAACTGAGGGGATGAATTTTACTGAGGTCGTGGAATGTCTTCTAAGGTTTGTACTGCAAATCTGTGGATTTGGACCTACCAGCAAGAGGATTAACTAGCCCAGACATCCGGGTCCTTTGCTGGCTCCGTGCTGGGACCTCACACACACCTACTTTGTGCCTTGAAACAGGAGCCAAGGAGGTATGGAGACAGTGGGGTCTGCAGGGAGCAACCAGCTGCCCTGTGGACCCCAGGCACCAGACAGATTTTGATACTTAAAAAAAAGAGGAGGAGAATGAGCCTGTCCATTGTGAAGCTGGAGTGCTCAAAAGGGAACTCCTGTTCCTACCTGCAGTCCTTTGAATTCTCATTATTCACTCCCTCATTTGCCTTTTACAATGCCAGCCCTAGAGATCCCACTGATGTTTCCTTATTCTCATCTCTGTACCCTCAGAACCTACTTACCACTGAGCATTAGAGTGTTGTGTATATCATGGAGAAATCTCCAATGATTTCTGAATTAGTTTCTTGGTGTATAGTATGCTATTTTTGTTGGTTTTCCTTTGAATTGCCTTATTTCTCGATGTTGTTATGCAGAAGAAAATTACTTTTTTTTTTCTTTTTGTGAGAACATTCTGTCACAAATGAAGCTCTATGTAGGAAAATGTAGGAAATGTAAGAAATGTAGGAAAATTAGTCACTATCCCAAATCTAATAAGAAAGTATGCAGAGAACTAATGCTTCTCTGTGGCAGTGTTTTTCATAGAGTGAGGTAAAACTGTCATCTAGTGGTCATAATCTGTTCCTGAATTACTGTTTTCATTTGGATATAGCCAGAATATTTCTTATACCCAGGATGAAATATACTGAAGTATACCTGAAAATACTAAGCTAGGAAAAAAATATGTGTCTGAAAGGCTATGAGGTAAAGTGAAAAACCTTAGACTCTTTTGCAAAGAATAAACAAATTTATAGGTTCGTGCTGCAAAGCTGTGAAGTCCCTTCTTCCTCTCTCTCCCACAATTTACCACAGCGACATATCACTTTCTGCCTTACTGAACACCTGTGGGAGGCTAAAGATCAAGATAACTAAAGCTAAAATAGGCCACCAAAATAACTTCTCAATAGTTATACTCCTACAGTCCTTTTACAAGTCAGTCTCAACTACTCTGCAAGAAGCATGTTGATGCTATCAGAATAGTGCTGACTCTGTGTATCTCCTCACTTTGAGCTTCTGTGTGTACCAGTGTTTTGCAGCTGCTGGTTGGTACAGGTAATGCTAACACCTACATAACAACTACTGGAGTTCAGTGAATAAATGTGCAGAACAGCAGGACTGGTACATGGTGTAATAAGAATATGCTCTTACAAAAGGAAAATTGGCAGTGCAAAATGCAGTGTTATGAGTTTGATGGCTCAGGCTGGAATATCACTACATAGCATTAGCACTTACATGTAGTACCTGTGATACTGTGAACAGAAGCAGGTGTGATTCTCAGATTTTTTTTAAATGGAGAAATTCATGTGTACTCATGAGCGAGGAAGCTTTTATGCAAGCAATATCTCCTGGAGTGAATTGGCTAGTATAAATCATAATACTTAGCAAGCAAGCTTTCTGTCCAGTTTGGTTTCCATATTCTGTTTATAATTTGTATTTTCAAAAGGTGCTGGATCCCTAGTTTTGGATTAGGATCCCTTTATTCAAAGTGCTTTGTAAACTCAGAACTTCAAGATATCATCTGCCTTGTAATGCTTAAAGCTTTAAGCACGTGTTGAAGGCCAGTGCTGACAGAGGCAGATGATGAGGATTACAAGGAAATTACAAGATGGTCTTTATGTACTTAGCAATAATTCCAGTATGCCCGCACCCTTGAGAATGTAATTGCTATTGAGCAGATGTCATTGAAGAGGTTTAGCAAAGATACTGAAAGTGATGAGGTACCTTTCTGGATGTTTATGCAGTTTCCTGACTGAGGACAGTGCTATCTGAGGTAAATGACAAAAAACCATTAGGTGAATTCTTTTTAAACTTAACACATGGTCAAAAACAGCTGTCATCCTTAATCCATCATTGGACTAAAGATTTCTCAATGGTGAATACAAGGGAGAAAGGGTTAGGCTGTGGAAGCCTTTCTTTATTCATTATGAAATATATTTAGTAGTGAATATCCTTCTCTTAGTATTTTCTGTGAATAGATTTTGATCTGATTGCACCATTTCTGTGCAAATGTATTTTTTCATCTTTCTTTCTAGTTATGACTAAATGCACTGTACAGTTTTATTTCCCTACCAGTTAAACATGAATCAGTTTTTATTCTGCTAGAGATTTTAAATTTTTTAGATTTATTTTAATAAATTGGGGGTTTTGAAAAAAGATTACTTAGAATTCTCTTGCCAGTACGCCCATTTCTCCAGATTTGCATAAGTACACTTATTCTTTAGATTTGTATAAGTACACTTATTATTTAGATTTGTATGAAGAAATCCCTGCTACATCTAGAGGGAGAATGTTCATGTGAAAGTCATCCAGCTCTAACAGGAAAATTTAAATTTCTATAGCCAAGACGATAAATATAGAAGATTCTCAGGTTACTTTAACTCATAACTGAAATTAAGCTGAGCAATACTTTAGCAGTCACACACTGAACCAAAGGGCTATGATGGACAGCAGGGTTACAAACTAGCCTGTAAGTAGTAAACCATCAAATATGAGTAGGAGATACTGGAAGGAGAATGTAGTTGTTAAATCCTACAAGTTGTTGGGATGCAGAGACTGGGTAATGTCTGAAACACCACTTCTACTGGACTCTATTATTAGGAGAGCTGTTTGAAGCAGGTAAGTGAGGATATAATGACCTTTCTGCTGGTATTTGCAATGTAACCAAATCTAACGTGTTGTTGTCATGGTGATGATGGGCTTGACCTTGTTCCCATGAAACAGATTCCAGTTAGAGACACCCAGAGATTGATGCACATACAGAGCTATGTTCAGCCTCAGGGCTTGTGGTGCACCCATTTTTTAGCATTCCATTGCCATCCTAAAGAACAGGTGAGCAGCTACTCTGTGGATGTACACCAGGAGAGAATCTGCTGTCGTGCTGTGCATGTGAGCTGTGTGCTCGGGACTGTCTACAGTCATAAGATAACTGTAACTGCTTGTTTAGAGCAGGAATGGCAGTTACAATCTGTCCGGGGACTGAAACATGCGTGTGAAGATAAAACACAGCAGTACAAGTGCAAGATGCAAATTTACCAAAATTAAACGTGGCGGCACGAGATACAGCATTGGTAAATGTGGTCAAAACCTTTCTTTACGGGATGAGCTGAAAAGCTGCTGACTTTCTTCCTGTGACTGTGCAACATGCTGGGGAGTTTAGAGGGCAGGCTGGCTCGACTGCTAAGAAACAGCCAACACAGCACTTTTGTGAGGAGGATGTCTGCACCACAGCAGCAGCACAGCGCAGAGAGGAGCAGCAAGCACCCTGAGGGAGAAAGAGGAGTGCACAAAGGGACTCTCTGCTTTAGAATTCTCTGCTCCTGGGCACCAAGAGAGGACCTGTACATGTCTGTATACATAAGACTCTTAACTCAATATTATTTATCACAGTCACAAACTAAAGTTCTGTTTTTCTGCCCAGAGCACGTCTGAACATGGAACAAAGTAAAGGACAAAGAAAATAATCAACCAATTAGCAACTTAGCAATGTCCAGGTCTGGAACTTATTTGATTTAGTTCAGTGTGATAGACCTGTGAAGGTCTAGCTAGACAGTGGGTTAGCAGGTGATACACTTCTGTAAATATAATATATTGCTTATAAACTGGCAGCAATCAACCTTCAAGAACTGATGAACCCTATTTATGAACACTGAACTACAAAATACTTTCTAGTCCACAGAAAAGAAGTTTAAAGAAGTGATGGCACTCTATTTTTGAGTGGGAAAAAAGACCAGTATAGGTCAGTATAACACCTATTTTAAGTGAGAAATTTCAGAGGATTATGCCTCTGTTGACTGGCTCTCTTCCTTGGTCAGCCACTGGAAACTGAAGTTCCTTTAAAAGTTGTTTGTAGCTGTTTGATATTCAGCTTTGATCCCTTCCACTCTAAAATGACATACAGAAATGGAGAAGAGCAATACTTGCATGCAGAGAGCACCTGGACAAGAGTTCATAGCTGCTAGAGTCAGAGTAAATAACCGACTGTATCAGTTTACATGAGTAATACATTTAGGAATGGCAATCAGTTTTGAAGTCTGTTTTCCAATCACTGTGTCATAGCCCTTGGGAGCTTAGCTCAAAAGAAAGCTCTAACAATGCATGTCAAAAGACATTTCTAAATCTAAAGGAAAAATCCAGTTCTTCTGATACTGCAATCAGACCAAGTACACAGCCAGACTTTTAAATAAGATGTAGTCAACAGAGGTTTATAAATATATTTCTTTACTCTTACTGTAAAGTCAGTTCATACTTTAGCTAGAAAGGCATAAATCAAAAATATTGAGAACTGCTACTATATAGAGGTTAATTTATTTTACTTATTCCCAAGAGATATTTTGTGAAGGTGAGAATAAGTCACCTCAAAATGAGGCACAATAAGATACATAAGCTAATTTACATACAAAAAAATGAATTTGCAAGTACATTGAAAAGAATATCAGTAAAATACCTAGACATATAAATGAAAAAAACCTTCAGTTGTGGTAGTTAAAATAAATATGACTACAATTAGCACGCATTTACCCTTTTTGTACATTATTGCACATTTATAGAAGATATATTTGTACTTGTTTGGTGTTGTGAAATATTTTATGTTTGTTTTTGGTAAGAGTAGCCTATGGGTTTTGAGTAATATAAGTATTTTACAGTATCTTAATGCTATTACTCTTAAGAAAGAGAGGAATGGCATATCTTCATAGAATCTTAGAGAAAAATAATCATATCAGTGTTCTGAAACACAGAATGAACATGTTTAGTGGAAATCACAAAATCATAGCGTGGTTTGGGTTGGAAGAGACCTTAAAGATCGTCAAGGTCCCCCCCCCCCCGGCACCTTTCACTAGACCAGGGATAGGACATCCACAGCTTCTTTGGGCAACCTGTTGCAGTGTCTCACCACCCTCAAAGAAAAGAATCTCCTCCTAATATCTGATCTAAACCTACTCTCTTTCAATGTGAATCCATTCCCTGCTGCCCTGTCACTGCATGCTTTTGTAAAAGTCTGTCTCTGTCCTTCTTGCAGGTTCCCTTCAGGTACTGGAAGGCCACAATTCAGTCACCCCAAAGCCTTCTCTTGTCCAGGCTGAACAATCCCAACTCTCTCAGCCTTTCCTCCTAAGAGAGGTGCTCCATCTCTCTAATGGCCTTGATGGCCTCCTCTGGATCCATGTCAACAGGTCAATGTCCTTCTTGTGCTGGGGACCCCAGAGCTGGGTGCAGCACTGCAGGTGGCTTCTCACAAGAGCAGACTAGAGGAGTAGAATCCCCTCCTTCCCCTGCTGGCCATGCTGCTTTGGATGCAGTCCAGGATACTTTGTTGGGTCATGGGCAGCCTCTCATCCACCCCAAGTTCTCCTCCTCAGGGTTGCTCTCAATCTGTTCATCCCCAGCCTGTACTGATACCAGGGGTTTTCCCAACCCAGGTGCAGCATCTTGCACTTGGTCTTGTTAAATCTCATGTGATTCCCATTGGCCCACTTATCAACCTCGTCCAGATTTTTCTGGATGACATCCCATAATGGCATCTTGAAATACTGGATATGAACCTAACAAGTGAATTTGTCATGATAGTACAGTCTCCTTCTCAGTGGATGACCTTCTGAATTTATCATTTATTTCCATTTTCAGAACTTCTGCTATTTGAGGTATTCAGTGATGATCAGTACCCAGGTCATGTGTTACTAACATTTGTATTAGAGAAAAGTGGCTGTTGGTGGAAGAGTGTTTTGTTTTAGTTCAGACAGAACACTCCTCTGGTCTCCCAAATGTGTGCATCATAGTGTCAAGTGCATCAACGTAACAACTACAAGTGACTGACAAAACTAGGATCTCCAAGGCAAGAACAGTGAAGGGCAGACTGGTCACAACTTCTTTTCCAGGAAAAACTATGGTGTGTGGTCAGTCACATCTTCCCAAGGAATAACACAATTTCCCAAGGAAGAAAGCAAAATGGGGAAAAGAAGAACTATGGACTCATCAGCAAGCAGAGGTATTTGAACAGACCTAGTGATCTATGCTGCCCCAAAACCTGAAGAAATCCTCTGAGAAGTTTCTTTCTATAACCAGTCTTCTATAAAGATCTATTTCCTTTTCTGGTGTTGAATTATTCATGTTTCTCGATGCAGGTCTTGTGGAAGATTCTGCCCCACTGTCAGATCCAACACTGAGTTGTAAATTACATTTTCCTTCTGCACATAAGTAGTATAAGGTTCCACCTCCATTGTGTCATCCTAGCAAAACAAAAACCAAAAACTGTGAATACAAGGAGAAGCTTAGCTTGGCAAGACTCTGTAAATCTTTCATCTGCACTGAAGGAAATAACTGGGAAACAGTGCTCTCATATTTACTCCTCTTCAACTAAAGAAAAAAAACCCCTCTATTTCTTTTTCTACCAAGGAACATGGATTGCTATTTCTGTCAAAGATTTGGAGGGTGAAGCTGAGGTATTGTTTCATTTGCCTCCTTTATCTTCCCTTCTACTCCACTTTTGTTGACCTGAAAAAAAAAAAATTTATTAGGGTCTAATTCTCTAGAAAGAGCAAATAATATCCTGGAGTCTTACCTTGATTCATTCCTCATCAGTCTGCAGTTTCAGCCTACAGACATGCTAACAGAAGTCCCATGACATGACACCAGGAGCACTGGTGCTTAAAGCATTGTTTAACATTGATTTAAGTGTGTCTGTCAGTAACAACTGGAAGGGAAGGCAGCAGAACAGCAGCAATACCAATAACTAGAATTGACTAAGTCTCTTCAGAAACTGAATCATCTTTTTAAGCTGATGACAGAATTTGAGTCTAATGTATACTGTGGGTGCACAGATGCAATATAAATGTAATGCACCTTGTCTGCATAGAGATGCTGTTATTTGGATTTGGCAGCAGAGAACAGAGACAGAGCTTACAAGTGAATTTCTCAGCTACACAGGAAGCTTTTAACAACATAGGGAATCCAATAATATCTCCCAGTGTGCAGCTCAGTTCTCCTTCCATTGTCTTGAGTATGATTGTTTCTTTGATCGTGGATTGACCATGCAAGATAAAGAGTGGCCTTCAAAACTCACACATTATCATTCTGGACACCAAAAGGGATATTCTTTATCTTTTGGTGTCTGTTATGGTTGTTGCTTAATCTTCTTGTTCGCTAATAGTTTTCCTAGTATCCCCCAACCCAAGCTATTGACTCCCTTTCTGATTATTTGAAGAGCAATTGTGGTCAGAGAATCTGATATGACAAGGGAAATGTGGTGGGACTCACTCCTTGTTAAAATTAAAGGATGGCAGTAACTGAGTATTTGATCTTGGAACACACCTCTAGTGTTTGCTCCAAGTCAAAGTTATGGTGAAGATAAGCTTTGTTCTGTCCTAGAAAGAGCTAAGAGTAAATATATCAGACATAGTAGTACTTGCTGAAAGCTGAGAGTAAAAATCTAATGTCTTCCCTTCACTGATCATGTTTCCAGGGTTACCAGAATCAGCATGATTTGGTGATGGTCTAATTTCCATCATTCTCCTTACCTGTTGGGAATGTATAGGAGCAATTTCAGGAGGCTTGGTTTTGTGGCATAGTCTGTGAAAAATAAAACAAGTATTAAATCACGTTTGGCTGCATCACAGCTTGGTTTCTTTGATCAAAAGCTTATAAAACATTTTCTTGTCTTCAAGAGTAAAACTTTTTCATATCTCTCCTTGACTTTTGATCCTGAAATTATAGCACCCTACCTTTCTTAAGAGGTCTTTTCTCATGTTTGTGGGAGCTTACACATAACATGGAAGCAGATTAGAATCAAAGCCCTCTGTAAGGACATGCATTTTGCAGTTAGTGAAATTGTATTGAACTAATTCTTTACCTCTGAGGGAAGAGGCATGAGAGAAAAACAGTTTGGAACAGGCAAATGAGTAACCTAGCTGAGGTTTTTCAGCACAGCTGCTAATTCAGCCTTCCACAGCACAAAATATTTCTGTAGTTTTTCCTCAGAACTACTTTTTTTCTTCATAGGCAATCCTAAAGGGACTAGAGCCCAGCTTCACTCAAGGAATTTTTTAATAAATACAGTTACAATCTACTGTCCCTTCTGTTCATATGGTAGGCTGGCACTGCTCAGTCCTCTGGCATTTAGTGGAACTTACTAGGCAGCAGAACCAATGCCCTGATCTAACCAAGAGAGATATTGGCAGACTATCACAGTATCTGAAGAAGGTTTACTCTCACAGATTCCTATCAGAATGAAGCGTTCCCCTTTAGGAAGCAATGCAATCAGGGTTCCTGGCCAACTTCTTCCCATTTATATTTTACTCAGGGACATTATTCTGTGAAGGTGTGTGCATTGCACAGTGCATAGTGTCTGCAGTACAGAAATATTTGATGTAGATAATTTGGTTATTCACAGCAAGCAGCACAGACTGACAGAATCATATGATTTCAAGACACAAAGAGTACTTTAAAATTTCTTCTAGCACTAGACAATTTTTCCTTTGCACCTTAGCATACATACATACCTATCACTGTGGAGCTTGAAATAGTAAATGACAGCCAACAAGGTGATAATGATCAGAACACAAGCAATGATGAAGGCATACAGGAAAAAGTTGGTTCCCTCTAAACATAAAGAGACAGTCTCAGTTATATCTTCTCAGTTTCTGTATCATTTCAGAAGAAGATTAAAGTTGCTTTAGCGCATACCTGCATTTTCAGCATGCTTGTAAAACAAATAGAATGTCCTTCAGCAGAATGGAAAGTTAGTAATGAAACTTTGCTGAGGCAAATGGAGTCTGTGTCAGAGACAAAAGTAGATTCCACAAATCTCACAGTGGTCACTCACATTTTCACTAAGCCACACCTGAGTTTCTCTCAAGGACTCAGCATTTCTCAGTAGCTGTATATATTCTCAAAAGCAACAAGAAAACCAAAGACCAGAACCCAAGGGTCATACAGTGTCAGACATTCTCAACTTGGAATGAAGGAATGTATTTTTTTCCACTAGCCACTCAAGACTTGGCTCTCCATCTCTCTTACCATAACATTAAAACTTGCAGCCCAAAAAAAAATTCTAATATTCACATTCCAAGTGATTATTTGAACACAAAGATCATGACTGCTTTCTCTCTGTTTCTAAAAGCATTTCCACTACCAAAAGAATACTAGCACACTTGTATGTATTCCTCTTAGGGAAGAAAGCATTAGGAAATAGTGTCCAGAACACAAACAAGCTGGTGAGGTTTCTGGGCAAAGGCAGACGGAGATGATACTCTTGTCTTTACAGGACTTCATTGAAGGTTTCTGTATCTTTTAGAGATTTTCCTTCCTAAAAGGAACAAGGGCTGACAGAGTGAACAGGGGTTTGAACACGAAACACACAAAGAGGAGCTCACCTGAGGGGCA
>VWYP01000824.1:0-38099 GCA_013400435.1 Pycnonotus jocosus | reverse complement strand
AAAGCAGGTTTCTCCTCTTGTTCCGATCTTAAGTACAGTATGAGCGGCATGGGAGAGTACAAGCATAGGGCCAATCAAAGGGGGGGAAGGGAGTGACCCAGAACCAGAGTAACCTTAGCAAAACAATACAGTGCATAAAACTGGGTGGAGCACCTGGGACCCTGTTCCATCATTTGATGGTCCTCTGAGAACCTCTCAGATATCAGGGAGGGGCTGCCAGTGATGGACAGGACTCAGAAGTGCCTTAACTGTTGGGGTTGGGGGAGAAGAAAGAAGAAACCAAAACCGCACTACTACAGTAGCTGATGTTTGCAAGAGTGCCAATCATACTTCTTACAGCAGTGCCTGGCAGCTAAGACCAGGATTCAGTTTTTGCAAGTATAGAGGAACCAGAGAAAGAACTCCCACTATAAACAGGCAAAGAGACAAGAAAAGCAGTCAGTTGACTTGCAAAAAAATTCACTTTATTTTTTTTTATTGTTATTTTTTTCTTCCTTGATTTTCAGGGCTCTGGAGGTGATACCTTTATCCTATCTCTGGCTCATGAAAATTAAAATTCCAGACTGACAGTGCTGTCTGTATAAAAGAGATGCAAATTGTCTTAAAAATGTAGATTTCTAAGGGCAATTTAAAACAAAAATTATGCATAATTGTTTTTCTCGTGGAAACAAATATACCCACTGATTAAAGCAAAAAACCTTTATAAAATATTAACATTTCATTCATTGGTTAAATTGATACTATCATCACCATTCACTCTGAATCACATTCTCAGAACACAGACTTTAGGTTATAGCTATGAACATGACTGTTTCTTCTTTTTCTGTTCTTTTTGTATGACTCATATCTGCTCTTCACAAATTCCTTATAGTAATGTTTAAATTTCTCTGGATCATAAACACTACCTATACCTCCAGTATAACTTTCGGATTTTAGAACTATTTTAAAAGTGGAAAAAAAAATTATGCAGAGAATAAAATCCTAAGAAGTCCAAAGCAGACATAGGATGAGTTCACAATCTGCTTCTGTAAAGTTCACAATGACATAAAATGTGAAAAACTACTGATGATTTTTAAAGTACTTAAGTACTCCAAAAGTACTTAACTGCTCCTTACAGACTTTAAACAAATAAATCCCAACAAACCAACCCCAAAACATATTGGTAGAAATGGCTTAGAAAAACTAAGAAAAGCTCTTTTGGGGCGGTTAGGTGGCTGATGGCAGCCAGAAATAATGAAAAATCAGGAGCTGCTGCAACAGAAGCTCACATCCAGAATAATCCATTTCATGTCCTTTGGCTCCATTTTCTTTGGGAAAGACAAAACAGAAAGACAGCAGAGAAATTATCTGGACATTTTTTCCTGTAACCAACCTACAACTGAAAAGTTTAATTACTTTTCTGAGAAATACTTCATAAACCAGCTGGTTTATTTAAACTTTCCAACATGGACCTTACCTCACTGTTTTACATTCCCCTGTGAACTTTTACAGAGTTATCCAGATAAATAATATGACATAGTAGTACTTCTTGATTTGCTTTTTTCCATAATATTTTCACACCCTCTCTTAGGGTGAGTCTAGAATGCTCATTTGATTTAAATAAAATGTAGGTGAATTTGACTTGCCCAGGAATTGATGTGGGGTAGTAAATAACTCCTCTGCATATCACAGGTCCTGATTTTGGGGGGGTTGGGATTTTTTTTTGCTTTTTTTTAAGGAGTAGGGAAGCTTCTGTTACTCAATTAGGCATAAACTATTTCAGTCGAAAAAAGCACAAGCTATCAAGCAAGAAAAATGTGTCAGGATTAAATATGGGATCTTTTCAGGAAAAGAAGGAATTTTTTTCTTCCATTCCTCATCAAAGTGTTGCTTCTAATTTTTCTTTTCATTAGCTGTTATGTTGTTTTTATTCCTTCTTGCATGCAGATGTTCTTTTGCTTTGCAGTAATTATCAGTGTGTCAGTGCTTGCTGATGCATTTATTGCTTCCTTCTGCACAAATTTCCCCAAAGAATTTGCTATATTGGGAAAACAGCTGTTTCTGCCTGCCTCTATGTGCATTTCATATAATTTCAATGCATGGCCAGTCTCACACTAAAGTTTCTTTAGCAGAAAAATAGAGTTATACAAAGTTTAGTTGTACGTCAGTTCTGTGGAGCAAGCATGTTGAATGAATAATCCGTCTCTAAACTGAGAGCTTTAAAATCATGAGGAGCAAGGTAATGGCACAGCTTCAGAGTTCTGGAGTGCAATTAATTTTGTTTCAAAAAATCTGTTTTTCTGTGAAGATCTAAGACAGTTAAAAATCATCAAGCATTTCCTCCCTCTGGTCTATGATTTGAGGGTGATTTTTTTTTCCCTGCAAAGTAATTTTAATAGTTATGTGTAAGAGAGCATTACTGCTAGAGATGAAAGCCAGAAAAGCTTAGAGATTGCTGTGAATTACTCTGTTTGAAAGCAAGGTCCTGAGGAGGAAATTTTCCAACATCATTTTCTTAATTCTTCTGTCAGAGTTCTTGCACTCACCTGAAAAAAAAGCATACTGCATCAGTGATAACTGGCAGAAATTCAGGTATTTGGAGATTTGTTTCTAGAGTGATGAGACTGTGAATTCTACATGTGCTGACTTCTTTTATTAAATAATTGATCAAGTTCTATTATTCCTAATGGGTTTATTTCTTAGAATTGATGGAACTCTGTTAGTTATCCTGGGAGCTATGAACTCTCAGCTCCATAGAAATTATGGGCAAAGGAATTTGACAGTTGCTGGATTTTCTTTTTAAGAAGCATCAAAGGACAAGGATTAGAGTATCAGTAAACTTCAGTTTTGTGAGTCCACATGAAACTCAGAAAAAAAAATTTTGAAAATACGAATTTTTTTAACACTTTTTATTTTTCCCCAGGAACTTTTTAGCAGGAAAGAATGGATTCTCCATTTTTCTATCCAATGCTACATCACGATCTATTACTCTTTACTTAATTTTAGAATATGCTACAGTTTATCCAGGCTACTACACAATAAATAGCTTTTTCTATTTATATTTTCAGAATTCTTGAACTCATATTGAAGAAGTGTGTAGGTAATGGTGCGTGAAGCAATTAATTCAGATGCTGAGGATGTTTTGCTGTGTCATATTCAAGCTCTCCCACTAAATTATGTCTCATATTTCTAACCATGGATATCAAGCTAGAAAATCTGAAGAGCCCAGCAATACTAATACTTACATTGTAAAGAGATGTGTGCTCGTAGAAGGCAGGTGGCAACAAGAATTACCTTCTCTGCGTTTGTTTTCATAATCCCATCTCATTTTCTGTACAGATAGATGATCCCTAATGTAGTAAACGAGTATCAAGAAACAGAGTTGTGGGACAGCAGGTGGAGACAAGTGTTACAATTAGGAGTTTTTCTGCTTTGTTAAATAGAGGAGATGCAGTGGAGCTGTCAGCCTGTTTCCATGTCATGTGTAGAAGCATGTAAGCATTGTCTACAAGTTTGCAGATTATTTCAATTTATATATGTATGCATACATATGTGATGTGTGTATCAAGTTAGACTTCAAAATTCTTTGTGACATATAATTATTTTATCAAATGATTGTTTTTGTTTTATTGTAAGAATTTTTTTGCGGATAAGCAAATAAAATAGGTTTCTGCAGAGGATATTGAAATGCCAACTACTTAGACATGAAAGTGAAATACTCCACTGTATTAAGTAAAATATTCACAATAATTTTCCTCCTCTCCACCAAGGTCCAGCATAGGGAAAGTTGACTCCGTGACGCTGCCTAGATTTTGCTTGTTGTTTTAGGAAGCTATGATTATGGATTTAAGGCTTATCATTAGCAAGGAGATTTCCTCAGTTTTGACTTTGCTGTTTATAAAGTCATAACTAATAGGAAATAGCAGCAAAACTGACTTCAAGCAAGGACACTCTAGCAGGGAATTGCAGACACAGTCACGCCTGCCAGGGCTCTGGTTCCAGGCAATCAGATGTCCTTGTCACACTCTGTGCTTCATGACCAGCAGTGTGGGTTGGACTATTCATCATGCCTACAGCAGTAAATACTCCTGTTATATCACAGAAAGATGGGAAGACTTTCATTTCAAAAGCACAAGGTAAAACTAAGAAAAAGGGAAACTTTTAAATGAAGTTGTTCTAGAGAGTGTTTTCCAGGTCAGGTACTGAGATGTTTCCAAGTATGTCTCATCAATATATAGGCTAAAGTTTATGTGCTTGTGCCTGTGTGTATGAGGCCAAAGAGAGCGTGATTCAGGAAGAACTCCAGTGAGGAGAGTGTATAGGGCATTTAGTTTTTTTCTGATTTATAGAAACTCAGCAGCTATCACAGAATGAGAAAATATGTATGTATGTAACAGGAAAGATTCTGTCATGCATTAGGACTTCACCTTCCAAGGACACAGCTTTCCCCAGACATGTTTTAAGGAGTAAAAAATCTATGAAAGCACAAGTTTTCAGAAGATGTGCAAACACAGCTGCATTGAGGTCACATTCAACAGTGTTCCCTCTGTTGAAGAGGATTCTCAGGTACCTTTAGTGGCTTCTACTGACATCTGAGTGCAGGTATTGTCTTCCCCCTGCTCTTAGAGAGTTTTTTCAAAATAGAAAGACTTTAATGATTTCTGTCCTTTTTAGTAGTTTTAGCCAGGTTGGTTTTTTGTTGTTTTTTTTTCCTCTAACAGTTGTTTTTCCATTTATAATCTTTGCTTTGTGCAGCTAAGTTGATGAAAATGTACTAAAGCATTTGGAGAATTTCTTAAGAGATTAAAAGTTTGTGCTATGATAAAATACATTTCAGTATCATACACTTCTGGAAAATTTAGGTTAAATGAAAGACAAACTATCAGAATGTTCTCTTTTCCTGTTTAAGCAACATTGCTGCTTTTTAGAAGTTGGTGTTTCAGAAATATGTTTCACTAATGATTTGTCAGGAGAAAACTGAGACAGTGACATAAATCACTTCAAAATGAATAAAAATCTAAGTCAGGTATCTCAATAATAAATTAATACAAGAAACTGTGGCTTGAATAATAGAAATGCAGGAAAATATGTTCACTAAATAGTGGTATGGGCACTGAAGGAATGAATCCTGAAATAGCTGACACTCAGTTCTCTGTAAATACCACATCTTGTGAATTCATGGCTGAGTGCAAAAGGATGGAAGGAAAGGATGAGAAAGAAGCTTGTCCCTGCTATGTAATATGCAACAATACAATCTTTATAGTAAAAAGCAAACTTTGCATGTAACTAGCACCAGTAAACATAACTTCCAAGAAATTTTGGTTGTTGTACTGTGAAGTTTTTAATGGCATCTGAGCTCAGTTGCTGGCAGGCATGGCTTCATGATGGCAATATCAGCCCTGCTGTGCTGCTCAGCAGTACCAGGCTGACCTTGATCTGACTTGGGTTCATGATTGTGTTATGTCAGTGTAGCCAGTCTGGATTTAGACTGGTATGTTTTCTTGGTCACCCTTATGCTCCCTGGGAGGACAAATGAAATCCATTGTGATGAAACCCAAGAGTGGTGAGGGCATATAATCTAACCTTACGGATGAGAGTGTCAATTCAATCTGGCAGATTTTTACCTTTTTTTTTTTTTTTTTCCCAATAAATGGATTAACAAAAAAGGCAGTGTTGACAAATGTCAAAAGATTGTCAACATTATATCATATTTTACATCAGTCTAATTGTCTTAAAATACATTATTACTCAAGTCAGTGAAAACCCATTGTAACATGTATGAGGAAAAAAGTAGAATACTGAGTAAAGAGTAAATAAAAGGATCCTTTTTTTCACTAGGGAAAAAAAATATTGCAAAGATTAAAGCATAATGCTCCTTCAGCTCAGCACCCATAGTCTTTGAAGTGACTAATAATACTTCAAAATTATTCAACATTTTTCCCAAACTCCTCTAACTTAAAGGCTGTCATACAATATTCCCAGCCTCACAATCAAAGCTTTCCTCTTTGTTCCAAACAAGCCCTTCGTGCCAGGTCTTCTGTCTGTTCCTTCAATTTGTGTCAATTCTTACTCCTCTCACATGCAATTTAAAACTTGCAGTCCTGGGAGGATGTTCTCAAAATAAATGCTGCAGATCTGGCTTTCAACAGTAGCACTGCCACACTGTTCATTTGTCATTATTCTATTTTTGTTAGCCAGACAGATGAGTCAAAATTTATATATCTAAATGGACCTGCAGAAATGAAAGGGGCTAAATATGAGGGAAGGCAGTATTTTATGACCTCAGTGCCTACAGAGAAATCAGTAGAAATTTTGGCATTTGCTCTAATAAGGCTATATAGTATCTTTTACCAACCATTCTGTCCTAAGTAATCCTTAAAACCTTAGTCCGAGGTATAATTTTTTTCCAACTCCTAAATTCAGTGCCTGACCAAAGAGTGAGAACAAGTATTTTCTCTTTCTTGAAATGTAAGCAATAAATTTAGTATCAAATCTTTTATTGAGAAAGCGCTTAAGCCTTACACATTTTTGTAGTGATGCCTGATTTTCCATAAATCTACTTTCAACTAGCTTTTTTTAAAATGGATTTTATGCCAAGTTTTAGTATTCACCAAGAGTCTCTTCATAAAAGTGATGATAGTTTGAAATTATAGGATGGCAATATGACTTTCATCATCATCTCTGTATCTTGTCAAATATCAGTCAGCATAAATGCACACTCCAAATAGGAATACTGTAGTTTCTAATGTTGTCATAATCTAAATCCACCTTCACTTCTTCAAAACTATTAAAAAAATCTGTGGTGCTTGATAATTATTATCCATGTTTTTCACCTATCAATATCAATTAAATAGATTTTTATCTCTATAACTCTGCCATGCTTTTCAAGTCACTGAATATCTCAGACCTGAGCCATTTAAGCTTTCCTTTTTTACTCTAATTTTATCCTCATTTAAATTGTTTCCATTAGTGTCCACAACTGCACTGCAAAAATGATAAAGTTGGCATCATTAAGCAAAGATGTAGTAAATTGCCCTACATAACTGAAAAATGGAGAAAGGAAAAACCTGAAAAATAAAAAGTACCATTGATATCTAAGTTTATGGTTTTCAAATAAAAAACTGTGGTTGGTTTTGACTAATAGAAAAGTAGCTGTAAAAAAAAAAAAAAAGAAAATCTCTTTTTTTTTTTGGAATCTTGGGACTTTGACCAGTATTAAATTATTGCACTAATGTGATCGATCCTTTTAGATAGGAAATGAGTTCATAGAGCCATTCAGAGCTTCACCAGAATGAAAGGTACCAAGCCGTCTGTGGAAAACTCTGTGCACAGTAAAATTATGGAGCAGTGACATTCAATGGTTTAAAATATCTGGTTGGATCAGCTTTGAACTGATGAACTGTGAGCTCTGGTGAGTGAGGGAACACTGGCTAATAGTTACAGCACCTCTAATGAGAAGAAGCCTCTGCCTTAAATCTGTGAGTAAATGAGGTGTTCCTCATTCCTCAAGTTTGATAAAGAGAAATAAGCCACAGTAGGACAGGTAAGCTGGCCAGGATACCCAGCCAGTAGGGTCCCTGGGAAAATCCACACCAGTGGATGTCCAAAACTCAAGGATTGAAAACTGGAATTTCTAGAGAGTAGGTGAGTGTCATAGTTTAACCCCAGCTAGCAACTAACTCCCACACAGCTGCTCACTTCCCCCCTCTCAGCCTTCCCCTGTGCAAAGGAGAACCAGGGAGAAAAATAACATTTGTGGGTTGAATTGAGAACATTTGGATAATAGAAACAAAACAAAAGGTTAATAATTAAGATAATAATAACAGTAATATTAATAATAATAATGATAATTGTAAAGAAAATGTGTGTGTGTGTGAGAGAGAGAGAAGTGATGCACAATAATATTGCTCACAATTCACTGATTGATGCCCAGCCCACCCCTCAGCAGTGATCAGGCCCCCTTCCAGTGAACCCCCACCCAGTTTCTATACTGAGCATGGTGTTCTGTGGAATGGAATATCTCTCTGGCCAGTTTGGGTCAGCTCTCCTGGCCATGGTCTCTCATGTGCCTTCATGTGCACCTGCTATCTGGAAGAGCAGGAGAAACTGAAAAGTCTTTGATTTAGAGTAAGCTCAACTTAGCAATAACTAAAACACCAAGTGTGTTAGTGACATTATTCTCATACTCAGTCCAAAACATAGCACAGCACCAGATAAAAGAAAATCGGCTTTATCCCAGCTGAAATCATGACAGAAGGAAAGGCAAAATTTGTCCCAAATATTAAAAGATTGTATTCTGGAACTATTCAAGCTGTCACTGAAAATATTTACCTGACATTGGCAGGCATTCAGGTCACAGCTTAAGCCTTAGGATGAGATCTGGATGAGTCATGATCTTTGCATTTTATGTGAAGTAGTCCGTGAACCTTCATGGAGTCTGACAGTGCAAAAATAGGAAAATCACAGCCTGACATGAACTGCAGGTAAGCACTGAACTGTGAAAAAGAAGGGTTCACTTTCTTCTGTATTCATCCAGAACATGATATGCCTAAGCTGAGCTAATGAAACAGCAAATGCCTCAATATAAAAGACAAATTAAAAGAATGAGAACCATGCTTTTTCTTTTCATAGCTGTAAAAATAGCCTCACACAGACTTTCTGATGGCAGCTCAGACATTGTACTGACACCAGTAAGTCAGATGAGATTAAAATTAAATAACGAATGAGAATGAGAGGCAGTGGAGCAGAGCCATTCAACGTGACAGAAGTGCAGCATTTGAAGAAATAACACACTTGAGTGATCCAGCAAATAACACTATCTGCTGGCAGTCAGCTGCACTGCTCAGCAGAGTTTGTGCTTTTGGAAATGAGTTTCCTTGGTGATTCATTGGCAGGTGATGCATGGAGGGAAACGTGGAAGAATAGCATACAGTTCTGAGAAGCAGGTGGTATCCTCTGGTGATAAACCCTGCGTCAGGACTGTAATAATGGTACAGAAAGCAGGCAGACAGAAAAGCCTTTCACAGCTCTAAAGACATTGGAATATGGTAATTTTAGAAACAGGATTTTTTACAAACTTTCAAGCCATATGGAGCATCATATGTTTTACAACATCTGCTTGTCAGTTTAAAGAGAAATAGTAAATTTGCATGGCAAAATAATTTAGCAAAGTTTGCAGGGACTGTGTGCAAATGGAAAGAGAGATGTTCTGGAATCCCTAAAACACTTCCACACAGAGAATTTTTAACAGGCTTCATTTTTTAAGTTCAAAAAATAGAAGTAGATGATTTTAAAATTTTCTGTTGTCATGTTCTGATCACACCTTGTCTGATGGTGCTCACCAGCTCTGGTCAAGCTTTTAAATGAAATCCAGTTAACTTTGTTACCTATAGAAATTAAGTGTCTAGTAGTTTTACATTACACACCTCTAATTGGATGCATGTCTGCATTGTGTGGGGCATATCTTTGACTGGATAACAAAAAAAAAATCTAATTTCATTCATGCTTAGTGGAGGTTAGATTCCTCAAAGGTTACATTTTTACCTGCTCAAGGAAAATTACGGATTGGTGGTGGGAAGAAGGCTGTACAGAGAGAAAAGCCACAAGAAAGAGGATCAATAAATATCACCAAAGAATGTCCAAATAGCTGCATGTTTCAGCTCAAGCAAAAGTCTCATATTTGTTGACATTTTTTCTGACTGCCTGGAGCTGTGTTTGTTTTGATTAGTACCCATTTATTTATATTCCAAATGAACATACTTGAGCACCTTTAACTGAGATTTTTTACATGTCTAGGTGAATTGTTGATATCAAGTACTTGATTATATTTATACATAAAGTTGCTTTATAACAAATGAGCAAGACTTAACAATGTATAAATAACCCAGGTAGTAAGGAAAATAATTGTCAGTGCTCAGTCTCTGATAGAAAATTCTGACTATTTCACTAAATATTTCAGATGAATTAAGATTTTAAGATTTTCTTTTCTTTTTACTTGTTCAGTCAATGTGTTTGGTACAAAAAAGCAAGGTGATGGTTTTCAACATCCCTTTTCTTTTTAAGATAATAGTAATCATCGTCAGCATCATCCAATCTTTTCTGTACAAATAGGGGTTGATTTCAGAGAAAATAAAGAAAATGTCTATTTTTTAATAATTGAACTATTTTTAATTTCTTTTATATATTCAACAGTTTTTATTTGTTTTTTTACAGTCTCCTCTAGGAGATTATAGGCTTGGAAATAGTAGTCTTGTGGCCCATGTTTATGGCAAAGAAATATCTTACAATTATTTTTTGAGTATTTTTTTTTAATCCAATTGTTAGTTTTATTGCATCCATGAAAAACACCAGTTTCTTATAGCTCTTTTTCACAGCCATTATTTTTTTCAACTGAATCTTCTATTCCACTTCATAAGGCAGCTATGGCAGCCAGTGTTGCTGTACAGCAGATGGGATGGGATATGTACCCAGCAGCCCAGGTTGCTGTAGATCTGAAGTCAGAAAATTCTGAAAATTCTGAAAGTCAGAAAATTATGGGAAGTTCAGACTGAGCTTTTCAATTTCTACCCCGTATTGAGCCCCAGCTTTTCTTCGCTACCACATGCAAAGTGAGGGTCATGCAGCCCATGTGGTGCTCTAGGTCAGGCAACCAGTGCTTCTGAAAAAACAAGGAAATTGTTTCCAGCTGGACCATCCCTGAGCCATCCACCTACATGAACCCTTGTGCCAGGAGAGTGGGCAGGGAGGATGGGAGGCTGAGAAGGGACCCAGACAGGAAGGCAGGGAATCAAAAGGTGGTAACACTAGAACAGCTTTAGGAGTTGAGAGGTTGTGATTTATTGCTTTATGATAATCCAGAATTGTGTGGGGGTGGCAGCTTTATTAGGTTATAGTGGGCACAATAGCCTAGGCTGGTGAAATAAAGAATTATTTTTCCTTTACGATAGATTGTAAGTGTAAAGTCTTCTTACATCCAGCTGATGTCAGTAGTGTATCAAATATTTTATTAGGTAATAGCTCTATAAAGTATGACTAAAGAAAACCCTTTGAAATCTTAACTGCAGTATACAGCAGGTGTTGTCACAAATGATGCTCTTGTTTATTGTCACAAAGTCTGCCCTTGTCAGCAAAGACAGAGTGGATCATGAAAACTAGAAGCACTCTTTTGAGAGGTATTTCATCTGCCACTTTGTCTGGAAAAGTGCTGTGCTTGTCTGTATTTGAAGAAAGTGGCTCACATCTTATGCTGATGTTAACTTTCTAAATAAAACTTGTAGGGTGACTGAGATTGGCATGCTCATTCATGAGAAAAAAAAAAAAAAAACAAAAAACAAACAAACCAAAAAACCAAAATAACCGAGGGAATCTTGGCATTTACATTTCAATTGCACATCTTGTATGTGGGATGTAACACAGGGCTGTGTTTCCCTACACCAGACCATGTGTTATGTTGCACTTCTAAGTGTCAGATGATGCTGTGAATTAATGAGCACTCAAGAGTTTCATAGTAGAAACTAAATGTGCTCAACACTCAGCATGATCCAAACACTAAAAATTCATGCCTGTGCTCATTGTCACATATACAGAAATGTTACTAAAGGCTTTGATATTGCATGGATATAAACTTCTAAAGCAAACTGCTTACACTTTGAAGGTAATTTGGAAAGTCTGGCTGCACTTGTTATTGTATAGAACTTCAAAGTCAAAATAAGTAGCAGGGGGTGTTTCACAGACTGATGGGGGGCAGGCCTTGTGCCCTGTCATTCAAACAGGCTCAGATGCCTTGGGAATCAGAGCTTGCCTTGCAGCCTGGGCTGTCCCTTCACTTTCCCCAGAACAGCAGTTTATTTTGGAAATTGGATGAATTCCCAGTTTGGTTGACTGCAGTCACAAGAAATGTGCTCACACACGAGAGAGATGGAGTGGTGGGTACAGATGGGTAGGAGAGAAGTGTGAGGTGTTGTTTAGATGTCACCTGTGGAAGCACAGTCACGTCACCTAGTTATGTTGGCTTTATAAATACAGATAAAAGCATGGGAACATCCATATCTAACTATTACCATTTGAAATGCCTGTTTAGAGGACAAAGCAAAGCAATGTGGCAAAGAACCAGTCACTATAAGGACCTCAGCACCTTGCCAGCTGGGTATCATCAGAATGGTGTGAGCCTCATGAACACAGCTGGGGTAGCTCCAGCAGCTGTGGGCAGCAATGGGTGCTGATCTGTCTGCACATCTGTACAGAAATATCATGCTTTTGTTTGGCTTGTAGACCTCTTATTCAAGGCTACAAGCTATTGAATTAATGAAATCTGTTTAAAGACAATACATCCCCAAGTCCATCACTCTGTCCCCTTCATTTCCATGAGGCACTGTTTTACTTTTCTGACATTAATTTATTTATATTAGCATTTATATGACACATCAACAGCATTGCATTACACTGCTTACCAGATGACAGAATGTGACATAAGAAAAACTACTTTGGTGAAGAGCTAAGGGTTTAATAGTCCTTTGATGATGATGGAAGTCATTATTCAGAGTGAGAAAGTGTTTCAGAATGAGGTTTCCGGAAATTAAAACACTAGGTGGTACAGCCATCTGATTTAATTTATAATCTTTTCATCATGGTGAACGTATTTCCAATTCAGTAGCAGTCATCTAATGTTCTATGATGCTCTGTGATGTTGGTTAATGATTTCTCAGATATTCCATATTCACCAAAGCTTTTCTCTTTACATCTGTTCTGTAGATGAATTTGCATTTTAAGTAAAGTGTTTAAATGAGTGATAATAAAGCCTGGAAAAGAGAACATAATTTTTACATCCTCTCTAATATGGTTTTTAAACACTGGATTTAATCCATTGTATGAAATTAAAGTTATGATCAATTTATATTTATTATGTCCCAGTTTATTTAATAGTTGCTATTAATATTTTTAATAAGAACCATAAATTTAATGTTGTTTAAATTAATATAATATAAACTACATTTTTATAGCATAGTTACTGTGCTCTGTGAAACACATGACTTTTTGAATCTTTATGATTTTGTTCTTACATTGTCAATAAAAATCTAAATTTTAAGTATAAGACTCATAAATTACACCATTTCATAAAGATTAGTAAGTGGTAAATTTAATACTTTGCATCTATCACTTCAAGAGGGTTTATCTCATCTCTTTCTTAGTGGCAAAAGCATAAAGCCACAAACAGACATTGATTAGACAGTAGAATAGCAGAAAAGACAGCCAACTACCATTTAGAGTCAAATATAGGATTACTATACTATACATGGTCCTAAATGAATGCTGTAAAGATTGCCACTGTCAGTTTCTCTTCTTCAGGAAAGCTCTAACTAGGTTCTCCACAAATTTTTCTAGAGATCCAGCACGATGGCCACATCATGCCTATTCTTGCTGTTCTCATCTTAATTTCAATTCCACACCAATTTTCCTTGACAGACTTTTCTTCTTCTTTTTTTTTTTTTTCCTATCGGTGTGACAGAGATCACTCGTGTTCCAGTGAGGAGTTCTGTCAACAAAGATTAGACATAAAAGTTATTCTCTTAATAGTCATTGAAATAAAGAAGGAAAACAGTAACATTTAAGGCAACTCACTTGTGAAGCTTACTTTGTATTCCTGTGTCCCGGGTTGACAGTCAACCCGGGACATCCTGTTAGGAAATAGGCTTTCCTCCACAGCTGATGCTCCTATGTGCTTTAGCATATCTTCCCAGGGCAGTTCATTTGTTTCTTGAGGCCAGCTGAAATCTGGTTACCCATGATGACAGACCTAATGACGTGTCAATAAGGCCCATCTTTTCCCATCATTTTGGCTGTACAAACACAGTTCCTCTCTTTGCTTCTCTAACCTTCTAGTGTGTCAATGCTTAATTTTTCAAAAGACACATTCTCTCATGCAAAGTGGATTTCTTTTAATTCAATGTTAACTTGATACAAAGTCATTCAAACAAAGCACAGAAGTGGAATTCAGAATTATCCTACAGGCTTATAGCATGCTTACCCAGCATCTTGTGCCGCCAGACCAAAAGTTACCGTCAATAAAACTGCACTGCTAACAAGAAGCCTCAAGGGTTTTGAAACTGGATTTTGTAATCTTCTTAGAGTGCTGTGATCATATACCATTGTATCAGTCCTTTGCACACACAGTTATGAACTTCCTTCAGAAGTATTTATCATTCTTACAGGTCCAGTGATTTGGGCAATATTTGTTTTTAATTGTCTTACATAGCTTCATTAAGCAGAGAATATTACTTTTTGTGTCTTAGTGTTTGAACTGAATAACATTTACTTTCTAAATAAAAACAAATTTCAGGTGATCTTGATTGTGTTACTCTGATATTCATTGCCTGCTTTTTCTGTTTCTCGAGTGGTAACAGCAGTCAGAGAGCCCGAGATAAGGCCTTTGGACAGCTGGATTGCAATGACTTACTTGTTGTCCATGATATTTGGTGATATTTGTGATATTTGAATTTGTACAAATCTGCCTTGATATCTCTCTCTGCCTACACACTCAGCAATAACAAATGTAACTGTAAATGAAGACTGCTTTTAGAAGAGCTTAGAGTTAGAAACTATTTTGACAGAGTATACAATAGGTCATAAGATCAGATAGTATTAAACTGGAAGAGGTACGAGAAAAAAGAAAATAGGAATTTTCCCTCGCTCTCTTGTTCCCTCTCTCACTGATCTTTGGATTGGCTTCCAAAGTGAATATTTGAAAGCAGGCAGGGAAATTTGCATGTTGAAATAAGTGGGTTTAGGTTTTGTGCAATAAAAAGTTAGTTTAAGGCTTGAGGCTACAGTGAATTATTTATAACATCTAGTTAATAGAGAAGACAAGAGACACGAATCAATTAACATTTTTTTCAATTTTAGGATAAACCCAGCTTTGACATCTTTTTGGCCAATATTTAGTGTTCTTTTCCTCTGTGCTGTTAGCAAGAATGTAGGTTCTCATGGCATTAAAATATGTCAAATCAGTAGATCCATAATTTTTGTTTTTCCTGAGAAAGGTTTAAAAAGTTATTTGAACCTGGTTTACTCTAGGAAGACATACTAAGAAAGAAACATGTGAAAGAGATTAAAAAGGAGACCAAAAATGAAAATTTACATACAACCTTGGTATATATATGAAGAGAGTTAAAATAAAAAAAGAAAATAAGCCCACAATTTTTTTTTCTTTTTTGTCCATAGTAGTTTTAGCACTACTGTACTCTATGACAGTCAGTATTAGAATGATTATAATACCAATATATAATAATATAATGCAAAATAATACTGATATATTATACTGATTTAAAGTATGATTTGAAAACCTAAGTAAATTCTATCTTTTTAGATAATCAGAAAAAATATTTGTTCTTTGAAGTAGAGTCAAAGCAGAAACTATTTAAAGCATGTTGCTGAACATTTTCTTGTTCAACCCTGCTGTTCTAGCAACAGGCTTAAGAGGGCAGCAAAAAACTCCTAGAAGTTAAAACTTTTATTAGGAAAGAAATATAAACTAATAACCACTTTCAGTGGAAAGGTTGATATTATAAAGTAACTGAGAAATAATGATTGCAAAGCTAATTGACAGAACATTCCTGAAAATGTGTTTTCCTATTGTCAGAGTCATCTTCCTGCTGCCTATTACCAATAATAGGATTTCTGGAATACAGTCAAATAACAATGTTTGCCTTATAGTCATGCTGAATGAAAAACAAAATGACTTACAGCCTCACTGAAGATTTGTTGAATACAATGTATAAGTAATACTCTAAAGAGAGACCTGACCCCCAATGTTCTCTATTGCTGGAAGACTATTTTGGACACCATGCTCTCTGCTGTTTAACAGGGTGGCTCTTGCTGACCTAAACTGGGGTCTTACTCAACAGGCAGGTGAGAAATGCTCTGCCAGAGTGCCATTTCTAGCCTGCCAATTAAAGTCCCATCTAAAAGATCTACAAATTGCCAAATGGAAATGATCCATCTTTTCCTGGATGGCTGCCTAATCTATTCAGTTACTGTGCAAAACAAATCTGTTCCTTTTCTTCTCACTCCATCCTGTGCTTGGAAGGTCAGGTGAAAGTGGAGTACTGTGCTGGATTCTGTCTCCACCTATGAGTGGATGAGGCTTTTTCCCTCCAAACCCCAGCTGAGCTTGCTGAGTTTCCTGCACTCTCACATGGGGAATTCAACAGGTTTAAAGTACCTCCTGGGTTGGACAATCAAACTGTCTTTTACAAATATGAGCATCTCCTATCTAAACTGTGAGTTTCATACTTTGAGTTCAGCCTAAACAATGTGCCTGAGTCATGCAAGTATTTGTGGTTAAGCACTATTTAAACACAAATTTGCCTCTGGACAGAGGCAGTGCTTAAATCCTTAGGCCAGGGTTTTCTCTGTGAAAATTACATAATTTATTCTTTGTCCAGTTTCAGTGCCATGCTCAGAATATAAATGAATGGAAATTCATGAAATGTCAACCAAGGTTTACAGGGTATTTCAAACAAGGTAAGGTACTCTAAGGTGTTATTTTACCATTAGGAAGGAGCCTTCAGTGACCTTAATCCCATAAAAGGCTGCACCATAGGAGAGCAACCCATCTTGAGCTGGCTCAAAGAAGTGCTCCCTCTGCTTCTGATTTCCATCTGTGCCACCACTCTTGTTTCAGTATCTTACTGGAGTAGCTCAAAACTTCTGGCTGTACTTTTCTGAAACCATTGACTTTATTGTTAAACTCACACAGTTGTTTCAATTAACTATCACTGATTAGATTGAGAGACACCTATGATAAACTAGCACTTAAAAGACTTTCTTTTTAAAATTTTAAACTATTTTTTAAAATTTTTAAGCTTTTTGCAACTTTAGTTGGCACTTTAATGTTTGGACACAATTAATCTCTGCTTTCCCTTCTGATGCTGCTCATGTACCATGACTTGTCTGATGCTATATCTCTAGAACAGCTGTACAATAAAGTGGACCTTGATTTTCAGTGCAGCTTCTGGAAACTTGTGTCTGTGTTAAAAAACAGCAAGCAAGGAAAAACAATAGTTATTTCAGAGAAAGAGAAACTGACCCAAAAATAGTTAGAATACAATAGACTAGAATTTGGATTTTTCCTCTACACAGTAAAAAAAAGCATGACAATTCTAAAATTTGAACTCATAGGAGGAGAAGAAAAGATGAAAAGAAAAAATGTTGGGAAGTAAGGAATTACGTTTTCTGGATATGTTTTGCATGTCCTCATAAAATGCATATACTGTAAATGAGGTTGAATATAAGAAGTATAATGCACTTCTCATACAAAAGCATGTCATAGTTGCTTCTGGTCATATTGACTGAAAAAAAAAAGTTTATTGTTGATTAAGGGTGTTTTTTACTTCTTTTTTGTTGTTTTAGAATAACACTAAAAAAACAAAGTTATCTATAGCTCCAAAGTTTAGAGGAAAATGATAAATGAGCCTATATAAGTTGCATTTAAATTCAGGAATAAAATTATTGTATTTTTCTCAGTTAAATTACTAAGGGAAAGCAATTTTCTGACATTAATTTGAATCCACTTTTTAATGTTCCTTCCTTAGTAATACTGCTTGTGATTTGAAATTGTGCTGTGATATTCCTAAATAAGTAATATGTCAAGGGATGTGTTTGAGCATTCAATAAATGTAATTAAATGGCATTCTGCTCCCTGCATTGTTCCATGTAAAGTTGTTTGGGCCAGACCATGGCAAGATGCTGAAGTAACATGCAGACATCAGTGATAAGGTTGAGACAGCTGGAGCTGGGCTGCTAGAGCTGCAAACTGTGCTTTTACCTAAACCTATGGGAGAGTAATGCTTGTGGTACCTAAAGGCTTGTTTGAAGGAGATGCTTACAGCCCCACTGCCTGCCCTGCACACCTTCTAGCAGGCAGTCTGGCAGCTTTACACTGCCTGGGGGGATTTGGGAATCAGTGCCTTACAGGAGACCCCAAGTCCTTTCCAAACAAAGCATGTGTCATTGTACAAAAGCAGATGAGAGGCAGCAAGAAAAGCAGAAACCACTGCAGTGTTCTTGTAAGGGTTGTCCTGGGTCTCTTATTGAGGGCAGAAGGGAGCAGGATGTGGTGATCAGGACATCTTTGATCCATGTAAACGTGGCAGCAGCCCCTACAACCTGGTCACAAATAATGGTGGGTACAAAAGCCCTCTGCTATTGTGAAGCCTCAGAACACATCACAGGACTTACTTCATAGTCAGTGAAGCCATGGGTGGCTGAAAGTACAAGGACCCACTTTATGTTTGTTGGATCTCACACTGGTGTGATCCTATGTCACAACTGCTGCTCTGAGGCCTCCCACCTGACCTTGGTGTAATTCCTACACTTGGTGCAAGTTACTAAAAGTATTGAACAGGTATTAGCCATCATTGCACTGTTGGAAAATCAGTTTGATAAATGGAATAAATGACATAACTGTGCTGACTTTGGCTGGGGTGGGGGCTATGTTTTGGATTTGTGCTGAAAACTGTGTAGATAACACAGGGGTGTTTTAGCTGTTGCTGAACAGGGCAGACACAAAGCAGAGGCTTTTTCTACCCTCA
Source organism: Pycnonotus jocosus (assembly GCA_013400435.1). Taxonomy (NCBI): domain Eukaryota; kingdom Metazoa; phylum Chordata; class Aves; order Passeriformes; family Pycnonotidae; genus Pycnonotus; species Pycnonotus jocosus. Next base: position 19,533 of record VWYP01000824.1, on the reverse strand, counting down.
CAGCACTCCAGCCACGGGAAAGCTGCGGGTGCACACGGAGCTGTGAGGTGACACAGCCAGGACAGCTGACCCCTACTGACTGAGCCAAGGGATATTCCATACCACAGAGCACCACGCTTGGCATGTACAGCTGGGGGAAGAAGGAGGAAGGGAGGGATGTTCAGAGTGATGGTGTTTGTCTTCCCAAAACACTGTTAGGTGTAATGGAGCCCTCCTTTCCTGCAGATGGCTGACCATCAGCCTTCCTGTGCAGAATGGTGAAGCATTTCCTTGTTTTCTTTGCTTGCATGCATGGATTTTGCTTTACCTGTTTAACTACCTTTATCTGCAGCCCACTTTCCCACACTTACCCTTCTGATTCTCTCCCTGATCTCACTGAGGCAATGGCTGTGTGAGGCTTAGTTGCTGGCTGGGTTTAAACTATGACAGTCAAATAATAATCAGTGCTATAGCTGACTTTTAGGTGGATAATCTCTATCATTTAATACTCCAATATCTGAATAAATACCCTTTATAATATTGTTTACCTTTAAAAGTCACCAGAATATAATACATGTCCTACAAAAAATGTTTTTCTATTTCTGTTTTCTTTTTTCTTATAAATGTTTCTTCAAAATTCAGTTTGTTAGATTAAGTCTTCCTCTTAAACAACAGTGTTTTATTGTGAGTAGGATTTTGCGTGCTTTTTTTTTCTTTTTTTCAAAAAACTAAAAACATTGTATTGCCCACATAACCAATCTTGTTTGTTCAGTATAATTTGAAGGGAATAGATATCCTACAGACATGAACATAGGAAAGTATTAGTCAATTAAATAAAAAATATGCCTTTGTTCAGATACCAGGTGTGTTAATAAAAGGTAATTATGTTGACTGAAAATAAGCAAAAGCTCCATCCATCAGACACGTACATTATTTCCATCACTCTCAGTAACAAATGCCTTTTAATACAGTGGAAAATTACTAGGCAGGTCTGAAATAACTAAGCAATTACAGAAAGCTTTTGTTTAAAATTCCTCAAGAGAATGTCACAAAGAAAATGATTACTATTATTTCACCAATGAATATAGTACAGAGGTTTCACATGAAAAATAAGCTCACATTTAACTATCAATTAGCAGCTTTTGATATTCTGAAATTCTTCCAGCATTAGTATATCAATTCACATGCCTGCCTAAATATGCCTGAAGAAAAAGGGGAATAACCTCAAGTTCTAAACTACTGCACATTGAATGAGAATATTGCAGGGGAAGTCGACTCTTCTTTAAAGTAGTCAATCTACTGGACTCCTTATTTAGATTGCCTGAAAATCTCACTTACCGGCATGTGGATTTTTCTCCTGCATGTCAGCTATCAGAAATATTTCTATTCAAGGCAATAATATAGGAATGATTTAATGTAGGAATTAAAATAAGGGGAGCTGTACACTAAAGGTCTCATTTCTTTTTGGTTAGAAGTCAGATTATGAGCTCAAAAGTAGCTTTTAAAAAGGGACAAGGAGTCCTTATTTGGGCTTTTTGTACCAAATGCCTTTTGTAATGAATGCTATTGGGCACAAATGATGGTCTGTGCTCAGTGCTGAAGGGCTCTTAAAATATATATGCATCTAGCATGTAGAAAACGTTGCTTTCAAATTCAGGGAGCAGAATCTCAGGTCCTTGCTCCTCTTTTGCAACATCATGGTTGAATTCAGTGCTGGCACATAACAGAAAGGGTTAAATGCTCCTGCAGAGAGTACAGACTCCCAGATTGTTGGAGAAGGCTTTCAACCATTAAAAGATGTAGTTAAACCTAAAACATAGGGATAACTGAGGATAGGTTGGTTTCTGGGCCACTCAGCACACCTTTGAAATCCTGGAGCCAACAGGGGTGGTGGGCCCTGGCAACGTCAGTGGCAGAACCCTGTGCAGGGTAAGATTAAAATTTTCTCTTTTTATTTGAGTGAAATTGCCTGGTGGATAGCCTTAGCACACACCCTGTGATTTTAGCTGGCAGGAAGAAGACTGCCAAAGCTCCCAACTAAATTTGAAACCCTCATTTTTACTTTGATTAAATCATCCCCTATGATCACTAAGGTAAGAATCACACATTATTATGATGCTTCTTTTCCAAATAATGCACATCGCACCTAAATTTTATAAAGATGATTCCCACTTTCAGTGGAGCACCGATGTATCCAATTTGCTTGAACACCTGCTGTGATTTAATGCTCACCCCTGTAGGCTCCCAGATATTCAGTAGCTGCCTTAGCTGTAAAAAGCAGTAACTATAAAAGCCAGTGAAGCTGGGGGGAAAATAACAAACTTAAAAATTACAGAGTAGAGATGTATTTGTGACACAATCAAAAGCAACTCATGACAAGATTTGACTCGCCTTGTGATTTTTATCACAAGTAAACAATGTATTCAGGATTGAAAATAAAAGCATTCTGACTTGTCAACAGAAAATACCTAAAATTATCACAGCTTTATTGTGGAAGAGAAATGTTCTCTTGATCCCTATGTCAAAAAGTTAGCTCACAGCAAGACCTAGATCTGTAAAAGCACTGCCATGCAAGCAAATCTGGATCTAAAAATGTACACCAAACACTTATCAGGGAAATATTTTAAATGGCTTTTGAAGTTTTTGTGTGTTTCAGTAGACACTTAGGCCCACAAAGTTTACCATCAGTGCTATAAATTGCACTAATAAAAGCTTCTCATTTAAAGTGAGGCTTCACAAGAGAGGAGATTCCAACAGAAGAATGGAAGAAATGGGATTATAGGTCTCTTCCATTTTAAATGTTTTCTGTCATCACCTCAGACAACCATTTCTGTCCACAGATACAGTCATTCTTCTGTCTGAGAAAACAAAAGCTAGTCTTTCCACTTTTCTAATTGGCTTTATAGTTCTGTAAAGTAGCATGTTTATGTTCTGCCAGATTTTCAGAGCCTGTATATCTCTTTTTGGTTTTTTATGAGTGAACAAGTGGTTTCTGTTCAGAGGTTTTGTTTTTTCCAAACTTTTTCATTTTTTTCAGTATTTAAATGATGGATGACCATGTAGAAGACAAAAACAGACAAAGTAGATGCCATGGGTCCCTTTGTCTCATTGAGTCATGCTGTGCTTTAAATGTATTTGACCCAGACAGAACCAAAGTGGTAAAACCTAACTTAATAGCTAGAGGTAGAAAGCTTGCAAGAAAGACTACAGTTTTGACTCTAATCTACCGAAGGGGAAGAAAAAAAGAAAAAAAAAAAAGAAAAAAAGAAAAGCAGTATGTCTAAGACTGAGTCTTCAGCATCTCTAAGTAAATTTTCTGATTTCCTGCCTAAACCTATTCTTGAGCAGTTTAATCATTAGCTCTTCCTTCAGTTTAAACAGCTTATCTCTCTCCCTCATATTTATCATCTTCATTCAGCTATTGCCACAGTTAGTATTTTTATCCATCATTTTGCTGCAACAAGCAAGCCAAACTTTCCTGACCTCTCACAAAGGAGAAGTCTGCAATGCCTGTGTCTTCATGGAAAAGAACAGGATTTCAAAGAAAAATGAAGTCCTCTTTACCTATTCTGACACAGTTCAAGCTAATTTTTCTTGTACTTAATATGGACAGGGACATGTACTTGTTTTATATATTATAACCTGGTAACATCTCATTCCTAGGATCATAGAGTGGTTTGGTTTGGAAGTAACATTAAAGATCACCTTTTCCCAGCCTCCCTGCCATGGGTAAGGTCACCTTCCACTAGACCAGGTTACTCAGAATCCTGTTCAGTCTGGCCTTGAACACTGGCAGGGATGGAGCTTCCACAGCTTCTCTGGGAAACCTGTTCCACTGCCTCACCGCCTTCACAGTGAAGAGTTTCTTCCTTATATCAAATCTTGACATGTTCTCTTTCAGTTTAAGGACACGCCTTGTTCTGTCTCTTTCTGCCCATGTAAAAAGTCACTCTCTGGCCCTCTTGGAGGCCCCATTTACTTACTGGGAGGCTGTTCTAAGGTCTCCCCAGACCCATCCCAACTCTCTCAGTTAGTCTCCACAGAAGGGGTGCTCCAGCCCTGTGACCAGATTTGTGGGCCCCCTCCAGACACACATCTGCAGATTCATGTCCTTCTTATATGGAGGCCCCCAGAGCTGGACACAGCTCCCACTCCAGTTGGGCTGTCACAAGAGTGGAGTAGAGAGGCAGGGTCAATTCCCTTGGGCTGCTGGCCATGGCTGCTTTCGATGCAGCCCAGGATGCTATTGGCTTTCTGGGCTGCAAGCGCACATTGATGGGTCGTGTTGAGATTCTCATCCACAAACCCATCCAAGCCCTTCTTGACAGGGCTGCTCTCAATCGGTTCAGCCTCCTGCCTGTTTTGATACTGGGAGTGTTCCCAGCCCAGGTGCAGGACCTTGCACTTGGCTTTGTTGAACTCCAAGAGGTTTGCACAGGCCCACCCCTCTCAAGCCTGTCCAAGTCCTTCTAGATGGTGTCTCTCTTGTGTGTGTGAGCTGTGCCACCCAGCTTGGTGTTGTTGGCTAACTGGTTGAGAGTGCACTTAATCCCACTGTCCATGCCACTGACAAAGATGTTACATGGCACCAGTCCCAATACTCACACCAAAGGAACACCAATCATCACTAGTCTCTTGGACATTGAGCTGTTGACCAAAACTTTTTGATTGTGACCATCCAGATAATTCTTTATACCAGGTGGTCATCAGTGAAATCAATGTTTCTCCAGTTAAGAGACAAGTCCTGCAGGACACTGTCCAATGCTTTGCAAAAGTCCAGTTGGCTCTTCCCTTCTCTACCAATGCTGTAACCCCTTCGTAGAGAGCCACCATATTTGTCAGGCACAATTTGCCCTTAGTAAAGCCATGTTGGCTGTCACCAGTTATTTCCTTATCTTCCATGAACTTTAGCATAGTTTCTTCACCACCTTGGCAAGCATTCCATGATGTTTATGCTTTCTTCTTATCTGTGAGTTACTCCTCTGATGTATCTTCCTGCACTATTTTTTTTGCAAGGGTAATAGTTTTAGAAGTTTTCTGTCATGGGAAGTATAGGCAGAGCTTCTGAACCATTCATCTTCAGAAATATTATTGGAAGCAAATTTAGAATTTGCTGAGAGTCCTTGTACAGTATCAATTAACTAAGTTTTTCACTAAGTATTTGAAAGGACCTTGTAGCTCCATCAACTCCACTGACTTCAGCTAAGAATCCTGTGCAAACAAAATGTAAAGAAGTTTGTCCCAAAGGAAATATCACTAAATTCATCTACAAGGTGTTACTTGCACATTTTTCTATCCTCTAGTGAAAAAATACTCTTGCAGAAGAAGGGTGACAAGACTGCTCTTTAAATTGATAAATTATGACAAATTGGGTAATGTTGCAGCAGCCCTCTTGCTAGAGAGTAGAAATGAGCCAAGGCACAGACTTCTTGTTTATCACAGCATGAGAAGGCTCCTGGTTTATTCCTCTTTACAGCTTTGCCATCCTGACTCCAGCTATTCAGTGGCTCTGGTGGCAGCAAGCTCCTACTGTAGGTTTCCCTTGCAGCCTCTGACTGCTGCTTATTTCCTGCTAAGCTCTGACTGCAGGGATCAGTTTGCAGACTCTGAATGCAGGCTTGTACCCAGCTAGACTGTGACTGCAGGTTCCAACAACAGGCTCCAACTGCAGACCCAGACCAACCTCACAGCAGGAATTCTCTCTCCCCAGGATCATTCTTCTTTGTACCCCTCTTCTTTCTCAAGTAGCCCACCCCCCCATTCATGATTCCCCTTACCAGCTAACCCACTCCCTTTTATCACATTGATCTTTATTGGCTATAGCTGTCCCTCATCAAGGGTGAGGCTGTATTAGTTAATTAACACAGCTGTTTTTTATCAGGGGTAAGGCCACCTATATTCTCTTCTCCTACAGGGTAAGAAGTTTATTTCCACTGCTACACATAAATTGGTAAGTTTACTTGCTATTTTTCCCATCCAAGTTTTTCATTGGTCCCTGATGCATAGTTACAAGGCTGTTTAAGAACTTCTTGCTATGAACTTCCTAATTTTAAACAGTCCTTGCCATTGTAGAAAGAAAGTAAAACAACTTTTGATTGAAAAGAGCACTTCAGAGAAAAGAAAGTCATGGCTGAAATTCTGAGAAATCCTTCAAGAAAAAGAACTGCTTTATGTTCTATTTCATGGACAAAGTTAGCTGAAATGCATATGGCAAGGAGAAGAGGTTGAAAATAGTCTTATAACTCTCGAGTTAACAATAGCTTTTTTTCTCTTTGTTCTGTAGTGTTGGTCAGTTTAGCATAGTAAAATAAAACTATCTCTTTTTAATTGAGAGGGGTCTAAATGGAAGTACCAAATCAGTACTGAGGGAGAAAAAACCATGTATCCATCTTCCCACATCACAAGTACCCATACAAGAGTTAGCCAGTTAGTATTTATTAAACAAATAAACCTTTAGCTTCACATGTTCCTAGGGGTTTTATGGTATGGGAGGGAAGAAAGCAGAGTGCTAATAACTGGAAGAAGAGCAGAGATGAAACAGGCAGAAATGACTGAGAGCTTCAGAGGAAAGGTGATTTGAAGCATGGATGGATTCATTATCACTACTTTTCTCAAAAGATTTTTCCTTCCTACTCCCAAAACAGCAGGCACAGACTTCTTTCTTGTTTAAACTGATTTCAGTATTGGGGAGGAGAGACACAGCTTTGCTATCTTTTGAACTACACTTGCTTTATGTGAAAAAGAGTTTTATAATTACATTTTTGAGGAGGAAGACATGCTTTCTCTACTGAGTTTGTTTCTATAGAAATTGCTAAATAAGTAATGGAAGAGAACAGTGTATCCTCCCTTTTTTACGTGGCACAGCACAAGCCACATAGATGTGAAGAAACAGGATGCTGAGCTGAAGGGCTCTCTCTCCTTCCTTCAATTTACAAGGTAATAGGGAGCAGCAGGAGATGCAGCCCTGCATCAGGGTTTTTTTTCTGTCAGAGATGCTAACTCTGTCAGAGGTGCTAACTACATGTATGGACAAAGTGAGAGGAAGCAGAGCAGAGTCCTTATTTCCTTCGATTCTTTGATCTAGGAGTGAGGAAAAGATCAGCTTTTCTCTCAGGTCCCTGCATTTCCAAATACTTGTTCTAACAAGCACATGGAGAGCCCCGGGAGACCCAGCAGCTTGGGTAATTGCACACTCTTGTGCTGAAGTGCAGAGAGTGAGCAGAAATACTTGAGAGGGAGGTTTGTGTGATTGTGATCAACTTCTCTATGAATTTTGGTATTTCAGCTGATCCATATATAACCCTCTTTTATGAGTCTCTCAGCTAGCAAAAAAATTCCTTTGATTTGAAGTCAGATTGGTTCTTGCTTTTCATATGCATACTCAGTGAGAGCTGGCATTACTCAGAACCACTGCAAATGTGCCAGATGCCACTGCTAGTCACTTGTGAAATATAAGATGGAGCTGTCATAGCCATTTCAGTTTTTCCTGGCCAGAGTCAGTTCAAGAGAGAGTAGTGATGTATTAACTTGAATTCCTGTTTCCAGTATTTGCTGAACTTTTTAACGCCTGGGGTAATATCTGGCTTTCAGGAGCAGAACATTTTTGGGGATTCCAGATAGTAGTGCTTGATGCTCTCTATGTCTTGTGGGGTTTTTTATTTATTTATTGGGGTGTTTTTTGGGTTTCTTTTTGTTTTGGTTTTGGTTTTTTTTAATTTTTTTTTTATTGTTTCATTACTATGGACGGGTAAACCAAGAACTGAAATGATAGAGGGTTTTATTTCTGTACTTTCCAGGCAGAATCTGCAGTGCAAATCTCCACTCACATCCAGGTTATATGGCATCATTCTGGGAATATTTGTCACCAAGCACCCAAAACACACTGCTTTTTTTCTCTGGCCTCCAAAACCCATGAATTGCGTTGTGTTGCCTCCTCTATGGTTTTGGGGCTAGGAGGCTTATAAAATGGAACAACTGAATTTCAAACTTGAATCTGTCACTCAGTTATTGACTCGAAATCAATCTAAAATTTTGTTTCTTCACAGCATAAAAATTAAGTCATTAAAAGTAATCAAAAATAAGGCACTTTCATAAATAATTTCTTAGTCTGTATTTGATTATGGACACATTTCAATGTTTACTGTGAACATTTTCATTACAATAAGCAAATCTTTCTAACCACATATAATAGTACAATAAGTTAAAGAACAAAATTTCTGCTGTTATTCATATGTACCTACCTACTTAACCATGCAGCACAGGTCAAATTTGTTTGATATAAAATGTTTTGAAGAGGTAGAAAGAAAGAAGTGTAGCCTTAAATTTTGGTGTTAAGATTGTCCAAGATAGAATAAAAAGTGTCTTGGAATGCTTCTTGTCCTATTGTCACATTGCTGGCGTGTGTTTACTTCTGATTTCCAAGGAGAATTTACCTTAAGAGCCTTACTCGTCTTTTTCACTTACATGTAACTATTACAGAATAAACAATTTCTTATTACTACACCACCACCTTGCTGCACAGCTGTCCTGGTTGCTGTCAATATAGAGATCCAGGGCCTGGTTAAAGCATGGTCTAGAAAGCCTGAGAAATGGATGTCCCCACAGTGAAATCAGCAATTAATCGCTTCAGTTTGTTTTTACTAGGTGCAATGATTTCCAGTGCTTAGCCAAATTCCAGGACAAGGGTATGGAAAGAGCAAATGACAATGTACTTACAAAGGTATCCTGAATGGGCAGTGAAAGAGCGGAGAGATCCAGAAAGAATAGATATTTTTGTATCTTCTCATTTTTCCCCACCATCCCCACACCCCCTGCCATATATATAACATTAAAGATTAAGTTTTAATGGGAGAAAAACTAATTAATCCTTCAAGTACTACAAGAACTATGCTCAGAAGGGACTATATTGCTGTAGTTTGTTATTAAGAACAGTGGGTGATGTTATTGTTTGGGGGAAATGTGGTGACAGCATTGTTCAATAAGTTCAGGGTTAAGTTATGAGAGTCTTAGTTTTGAGAAGTCCTTGAAGAGTAGGACCACTGCTTTTTAGATGCTCATCCAAAGAAAATTTTTCAAAATATTTAAATATTACCAGTGCCCTCTGCTAGTTTTCAGGACTTAACACAGCACATGCCCCAAAGCATATGATGCAAAATAGCTGCAGCACATTAATTAGCACTAACCAGCACTAACTGAAGTTAAATGACGTTTTATTACTTCCTTGTGAGGAATTTTTTTAGCCTTTGGCTAATTCAAAAAAAAATCTCATGAATGTTCAGTTGGAAAAGATTCTGTTGCCATGTAAAAAGGAAGGAGTTTTTCTGGCAATAAATCTGAAAAAAATCCCTCTACAAATGATCTGCCATTCTCTTTCAGCAAGTATGAGTTAAGATTGAAGTGTGCATAAGGATTTGCTACTTTTAAGAAATGGCAGCTAGTAAATCAGTTGCAGGGAGATCCTTTAGCTTCCATATTATTGCAAAAAAATTTATTCATTTTCATATATATATATATTTCAGTGACAAAACTAATTTAAAAAACAGGGTTCATGTAAAAAATGAACAGCAAGCAAAGGTCCCTTGCTGTGACTGATTGCATTATTTACAGTACTGCTTCAGGTATAACCAGGATTATTTGTCTTTCTGACATTACCACAATGATATAAGATACAATATGCTAATATGCTAATCTAGGGTTATAAGGTATTATTAGTCCTTTGTTTCTTTCAGTCTCTTAATTAGTGACTTGTTTACAGTCATCCATCTTTGCTCACATTTATGCAAATATTCCAAATTATTAACAATAGCATCAATAGGGTCATGTTTATCTGTTTTTTTTCAAGAAAATATTTTTCTAAAAGCTTCATGTAACCACTCTTGTTTACATGGAGCAGAAACTTACTCTGCTAATAAATCTAGATGTTTTGAGGAGCAAAGAATTACTTGTTAATTTAAATTATACATATGTGCTGTGTCAATAATACATAAATGAACACCTCCATGAATTGTACATCAGTATTTTCAAAGAATGGTTTGAGTGGCACACAAAACAAGCAGTGCTGACAGAATGGCCAGCATGCAGCTAAGTGATTATGTATTTATATATTTTTTTAATCACAAACTATTATATTTGCATTGAATTAAAAAAGAGAAAATAGTAGAAAAATATAAATATATTAAATATCTGTTTTTAAAAGACTGACTGGTAGTTTCCCTTCAGTTTTGTTTGTGTTCATTGATGATCCATGAGGGACTGGAAGGAGAAATCCCTTCCCCTCTCCTGGAGAAGGAGGGACATGGGTGGAGGGCAAGTGGGAGCAGACAGTGCTGAGCAGACCCAGGTGACTCTTCCCTGACCTGTGACCAGCTCTCTGTTTTCTTCCTCTCTCCTTTCCTTCACTTGCTTCCTTTTAGAGCCTTGGCAGTGACAGTGAGAGCAATTAACTGCAATCTCCTGAAGGAAGATGTTGTGTGATCAAAGCGCCCACTCAGCATAATACAACATACTCTAACAAGGAGTTAAATTTTGTTCCACCTCATGCCATGGGATTTCCCAGGAAATTCTCCTTTTATGCCTACCTGGGCTCTGCAGTTTCCCCAGTGGATGTGGTTCTGAAGTGTAAATGTGGTGTTTATGAATATGGTGAAAGTGCCTCTCTCCTTGCTGATCTTCCTAATGAGCTGGGTGCTTATTTTACTATGCACTTATGCCAGCTTAATGCTAAGGGCCTGAGAGGCTTTGCAAGACTGAAAAACCCTAAAAGTTTTAATGAGCTTTGAAAATGAATTCTTACTGGTGCCAAAACAGTATGTGGAATGAGTGAAAGAAAAGCAATTTGACATAATTCTACTCATGTTTGAACTTAGAGAATATTGCATTTGAGCACATCTATAATTAACTTTGTAACAAAGCTGATAAGCTGATTTTATTAAATTGTTTGGCTGGTTTTTGGAAGGGTGTTTTCAGATTATTTTTTCTTTTTGGGCTTGGTTTTTTCAATGGTTTTTAAAAAATCTTAAGTTTATGAATGATTTTCATTACAAAGTACATGCAACAAGTTTTGAATAAGATAGCTGCAACCGAACCATTCTTTTGAAATGTCTTAATCATGTCTAATTCCAGTGCTTCCCAGTAGCATGGAAGCAAAAGGATTTTTTCTTAAATATCAAAATGAGTCCCATTCACACCTTCTTTTGTATAAGAACAAGAAAATAATTTTATGAAACAAAAATTCAGTGGTTTTCTTTGGAACTTCTGACAAAATCTCTACTGTATTTTACATGTCCTTTTGCAAAAAACTAATGGTAATTTTTAAATTACCTCAATTATCAATATTTTTTACTGCTTTCAGACAAGGAATATATAGAAAAGGAAATATTAAAAATGAGCACTTTTTTTTTCCTTCTAAGGTAATATAATGCATTAAAATAGGAATTTACCTCTTAGTATGAAAAGGCTCTCTGCTAGCACTTAAAAAGGCAGATCAGCAAATGAAATAGAGGTATTGAAATAATATTACTGTTCTGATTTTTCAGAGTATGTTCTGTTTGTCAGGAAAACCATCTGAAAACTGCAGTTTAATAGCCTGCAGTACATTGGTATATATGCCAAAGATGTTTGAACACTAAAAGCAAATTGACTTTATGTAGAAAAAAAACTTTAAACTAAGAGTGAATTCTGGTAGTTTGTGACTGATTACAGCTCTCAAAATCTACAATCTCTACAAAGACCTTTCAGTCCATATTTTTAAATTATATACAGTTAATGGGAGTATGCAGTGGTTCAAAATTAGTTGCAGATTAGTATATGTAACCTGAAAAATATTGAGTTAATTCGCTGTGCTTAGACATAATGTAGCTGTGTGTCTTCAGGATATATTATGAAATAAAACAGAAACTTGAGCTTGTATGTGAAACTTATGTTGAAAGCCTAGGAGTTACTTTGTAATTCTAGCAAGAATTACTGGAGCAAGGAAAACTGAGTGCAGAGTATTTAGAATAAGGGAAAATGTGGTAAAGGCCAAGCAAAAAGAGAGAAGCAAACTTACAGCACTGAGGAATTGCTTTATTTCTTTAAGGCATTTTTGGCTGCAGACAGTTAGGGCACTTTAGGTGAAAAGTTTTCTGCTGAGTTTTCATGCCATGGTGTGATCTGACTTCTGACTACTCAAAGACTTTATTTTCATGTTTTTTCTTCCACAAAGTGTCTTTCCTCCATTTGTCTGTGTATATTCTACCTTTGTTGTTGTTGTTGTGCAGACACGCCAGTGAATTGCTGGTACAACATAAGCAGTTTGTGTTCATTGTTTGGCTGTATTAATTGGGCATCTTGCATGAGTACAGCTGTCTCCTAAAAAAATGCATTATTAAAGATTCCGTGTTTGCAGTGGTCATATCTCATTATTTAAACATGTTTAGCATGCCTTCCTGTTAAAAGCACAAAAGAGCTACTTCAGTACAGATGAGGTAATTACTAAATGTCTCTCGCTTGAGAGTGACTCTGCAGGTAAACCGGCCTTTTGAAACAATTCCCTTATTAGCAACAAGCATATTTGAGCATCATTGGTATAGATTTTGTTTGCCTTTAGTTAGGAAAAGGTTGCTGCTTAGAAAAGCAAAGGGCAGTTTGACCAAAACCTCTAATCTGATTTTGCTGTAGGTCATACCTTTGTCATGTTGTTCTGCTCCAGAGCTCCAGCCTTGCATTTCAGATGGAAAGAGCCATTTCTATGAACAGCATGAGCCCTCTGTGAACATGTATCATTTATCATTTCATTGGAAGCAGCTGAGGATGCTTCTAAAAATAGATGTGTAAATGATGGACAGTTCATGATTTGTTGGCATGGAATCAAGATGTGACAGAAGGGACCAAAGGAACCAATTGCATCCTCACTGCTGAGGTTACCATGGAAGCTTTAACTCTTTACACACCCTCCATCTCTTGCTCACATAACTCGTTCAGTACACTTTAATTGTTATGGATTAAGCATATTTCATAGAGTAAAATCTACCTGCCCACATTAACTGAAGCTGTCAGACATGATTTTGGGACTTATGTGTATTCCATAAATTCTCATGGGAGAATAGAAGTACCTCTGCCAAAGTCTTGAGGAAAAAAGAGTAGACATGCAAATTTGAAAGGTAAATAAATGCTCATTTGTGTAAATGTAAATATATTTACATGGTGGGAGTATAAGGAAAAGATCCCCAGTGCTGAAACAAAAAGGAAGGGAAAAATTAAAGGGAGGTGGAAAAATGAAATCTCTTACCTAAGTCTCTTCAACCCATTTCTTTGTGGTCTGCAAACATCTCATTTCTTACCCACTCTTCAGTTCAACCAGTCTGCATAGTATCCTCATAACTCTGAACTTTTCTTCCTTTTCTATCATTTCAATATATTTTCCTCCTTCAGCTACAGACAATATTTAATTTAAAGGCCCCCTTGTTTGATGCAGGCATCCCAAAGCTTCCTGCAGAAACCACTCAGTTTCTTTTGCATACAAACATGGAACTCTATCTTTTCATCTTCACAGACAGTGTGGGAAGAAAATAATGGCTTTTAAGACTTATGATATTGTGCTTTCCAAATTGTTGATATCCTGAGTGGATGTAGTGATAGGAAGCTTCTTCTTTTTTTAACTTCCTATTTTCTGACAAGTAACAGAGAAGTCTGACAGGAGCTGTGGTGAGCCTGCCCTATTTTATTTCATTAAACTCAGATTAAAAAAAAAAAAAAAAGGCATAAATAGCAGTATTTAGAGTGTCTCATTTCTGGAACAAATAATTTTCCTTATTTTCTCAGTATTTAAGCACCAAAGGAATATTCTTTTTCTCTTGACTTTAGTTAAATAGACCCAACCCAACCCAACCCAAATAAGAGAGGTAAAGCTTTCAATTGGATTCTCTTTGACCTTTCTGATAGTACAAAGATAAATCCATTACAGTGTCTCTCTCTGCCTTGGAATTCTTCTGCCATAATCCAACATTTTGTTTTCTCACACAGTTGCTACAGGTTTTCAAATAACACTGGGGTTGGAAGAACAAATTTACCTTATTTTTCTTTAGCTTCAGTCTTGGAAATACACATTGCACTTTGATTTCAACCTAATAAGTGAATATGCATTCTGTTTTTCATGCTTTACATTTATAGTTGTTATATCTGTTCCTCATGGCAAGTAGTACCATAATTTTAACTGAAGTATGACAACCAGATCTAGGTAGAATTGTCCTGTCTTTCTCTGAGTTGAATATGTTCTTACGAGTTAAGGAGTCTGTCTTTGCCTGAAAACAATTTCAGAAATCTGGGATTTTTTTTTTTTTTGAGCTCCCAGAGTTTGCAGAATACCATGGATAATCTGAAAGTTTTAGCACGTACACAGCAATCTCTTGGACTCTCTTAAACATCAGGCAGCTCATGTAAAGATGTAGCTTCATACAAGCTGACATTTGAATATATGGGTACCAGACATGCTCAGGTTGAGTTTTTTTGGCAGCTGGTCCCCACCAGCCCCCTGCCATGTGACTGTGATGTCAGCAGTCCTGTGCAAACTCTGAGGGGTTCTCAGTCAGACCAGACAGGCAGGGCATGTCCCAGCACACTGTTCTCACTGTACATGTGGCCATGGGTCAGTTGTAGGGAATGTCAAAAAGAAGTTTTTTCACAGGCTGAATACATTTTATGGGTGTGTATTAGGCATTACCTAGAAGGTGTTCCAATCTTATGTGGGATTCAAATCAAAACTCATCATAGCTATAAGCCACACACATGAACGTTTATCACCCTGTTATTTCTAAGTGCTTCCAAGCTTTCCTTTTTCCCATGTAACATTTGTAGAGAAATATGAAAAGAGATTGGGATTATGATGTTACATCAAGTGAGAAATGGTATTGAAATATCTGCTCCTTATTGCCAGAATATAAATACTGAAGTTTGTCAACCTCAATACTTTTTTCTAGCCCAACTAATACAGTGCTAAATGAGAAAAATGGTTAATACCAATCAGGCAGTGAATTCAGCTCCTTTGATCTGGTATGACTTCCACTTGTTCCTCACATTTTTTAGATCAAGATTTCATATTGCTTTGGGAAAAGATTGGAACTAAGGTGCTGCTAAGCTAAGTTCTAGAATTGCTGATTATTTTTAGCTGCAGTATTACAAGAAGCCTCTATGTAGCATAGGTAGCATTCTATGCCATTTCATCCAGAACATTTTGCACACTTTGGATTTCAAAGAGTTTGTGAGCTTCAACAATTTGTTAAGCCATTATAGTTGAGACTTCTTATGAAGAAACTCTTTAAGATGAAAATTTCAAAGAACTTTGGAGACTCTTTAATCTTGACCCCATAGTCAGATGTTACTTTATAAAGTCTGCTTCTCCCTTTTCCAATTTTTTTTCACAGCCAGAGCTGTACTTTGCCTTTCCTTTTTAAATCTCTCACAGCAGCATAGCGTACTTAAAGCAATTACAGAAATTGCAACAACAAAATTAGAGTGATATAGGTACTTTAGGCTTTATTACAGCAGACAGAATACCAGGATGGACAACAGGATATGCAGATTATACTTTTGGCTCTTTAACTATTTTATGCAATGCACCTCTCTTCCTCTTAGTTTGTTTCCCTATCTAAATGTCAGCAACAAATATTCCTGAAAAAAACTTTTGACAAATACTTTGAGCTTTTGGGGAAGACATCAAATTCTGTGTACTATTGGTTAGGAAGAGCCCATATATACAGAAATGAAGCACTTCCCAGAATACACGAATACGTTGGTGAAGTTGAATTCATAGTAGAAACTGAATTTTTCTTTGTGTGGAATCTGACTCATAGACAAGAATATTTACAGAGTAAAGTGCTACTTGTCAATGTTCCTCTCAAGGTAACCTACCAGATCTCATTATCTGCTTCAATAAACCACAGTAACAATGAGGCCTATTGCTTTTCACAGTGCTATTATTGCTGTTATCCCAATCACATGAGGTGAGATTAACTGTGTTCACAGGATTTTGAAAAGGATGCAATAGGAGTTACAAAAAAGTATTTTTCTTAAATTGAAAATAAAGGTGCAAGAAAAGAAACATAATTGAAAAGCTGTGACTCATTTCTCTAAAAAACCTGAGGTGCATGCCTATTCATGTACCTTCTATTTTTAAAAAGGTAATGACAGTCTCTCCATCAGTCTGTGTTAAAGCAGGCAGAAATATTGAGCTGAATTTTGTTGAGAGTGTCCTTTATTTGATATTACTTGGGACATCAAACAGCACAGCCTAAATAAGGTACTGGATTTCAAGAAAAGTTGTTTGTTGGGGAGGCCGGGGGATGGAGGGTGCAATGTTTGTATTTTTTTTCTTTTTAAAGAACTGAATCCTACTTTGGTAAGATAAACTTTTAATTTGACTAGTTACCCAAAATACAAGGTATCTGTTTTCAGAATGACTAAAAGTTTTTCCTTTAAAGCAAGTTTCTTGCTTAGCTGTTTCTGCAGAAAAAAATGGTATAGCAAGCAGACTTTCCCTTGTGGTCTGTGCTGTCCCATGCAGATTCTAGCAGCTGGGAATCCTCTCTCTCCCCTGTGTAAGTTAAGACATAAATTGTTAACTAGTTAGTAAGTAGAGAAAAGTTAATACCCAGCTCTCCCTTGCATCAGTTCACAACTGGTTGCACAGGAATTTGTAGTAGTTGTAACAAGACTAGGCAGTTCTCCTTGTTCAAGCTCCAGCAATACAAGTGCTCCACAGAGAAAATTCCACATTGCCATATACTCTCCAAAAGCACAGCCAACAGCCTGCAAGGCCTGGCACAACTGGAGAGAAAAAGTACAGAATACCTCACTCAGTCTCTACCCTTTCATTTTCAGTTAGTAGTGTTAAATGTAAATCTTGAGGCTAAAATTGTAAGCATCAACTTGAAAATAAAACAAGCCTTGCTTTGCAGTCTCCAGCTGACCCTGGTCACCTTTCTAATGCTGGCACACTCATGAAAAATCTAAATATAAATGTGCCAGCATGCTGTTTAGTACTCCAGTACTAAATAAATGCCATGTAGCATTTTAAGCTGGTAACATTTTACACCCATTTTGTACTTTTGTAAGAGACTGTACATTACAAATCAATAGCAAATTAGGTCCAGTACCTTTGGGACCACTGACTTGTGTAGGTCTTATGTTGCTCACTGATTATGTTACAGATTGCATGAGGGTTTTGATTTTTTGATTGTTTGGTTGGTTCCTTCAATTAAGAGAAGAGAGGCATTATCTCACGGATTATTCCTCTCATCTCTGTGAAATCTCATGCTTTCTCATTCTTTCACCTACTCCAAAGGGGACTGTGTCTACACTAAGGCAGAATCAAAAGTGTGTCCAGATGAGTTGTAGCCCAATTTATATTATTTTCTTATTTTCAAACAAAAGCACAGCCAAACCTCAGCCAAACCATTTTATTTTCTATAAAGAGATGCACTGGAAATCCATCTGTCTTTTTGGATCCTGTAATAGCATCCCAGATGCTATCCTGCTTTCCAGTGTCATTGAATTCTGCTCATGGATGACCCATGCTTCATTTGTACTTGATTTTCATTTAATTTATCCTGAACCTTGTAATAAAGCTCTCTAGTGTTCAGTAAATTACACAGAATTGAAAGCCAGCCACATGAACTGTTAACATGCAATGAGACACTTATTTGGGGCTCATCTCTGCCAAAGTATCAACACATTCAAGAACAGAATAATTTATATGTTGGATATTTGGCAGCAGCTCTCTCTGTACAAAGCAGTTTATCTGCTGGGATAAAGAATTTCTCCAAAGGAGTTCATCAGGTATATGTAACATGTATGCATGAAATGTGTATTTCTGATAAAAAATCCTTGAAATTGATCTCATCTTAAACATTTATTACAGAATAAGTTGACTGTGCAGCCAAAACTGGCGTATCAATGCTAAATTTGTTTTATGCAGCAAGCACTGGCTTGTCTTGAGTTATCAATATAAATTTATATTTATTAAAAATATATAAATTTTTAGTAAGGAAGGAACTCTATGGCTACATCTGTTTTCATTTCTCTTTCAATTTGTGCAATGCTTGAAAAACAAAACAATTGTGCAGACAATCTTGGTATTTGCAAGGTTTCTGGCAGGAATTTCTTTCCCAGTGTAACAGACAGACTGTGAGTCTCCAGACACTGGTTTTTTTTCTTCTTTTTTGGAGAACATGACCATAGTGGGTATTCATATGAGTCTGGAATACATGCTGACCTCCATTACACATTGCACACCTCAGATAATTTTTCTGGCTGAAGCTGATGTGAATTGGAGGCACCAAATGAGTTTATAGAAAAAGTGGTGTTCAATTAAATAGAAATCATATGCCCATAATTTTTCAGTTCAATCATGTTTCACTCAAATATAAAGCCTAGATGTTTTATTTTATTAACATTTTTCAGTTAGGATATCATACACCTGGGATG
Organism: Pycnonotus jocosus; assembly: GCA_013400435.1. Lineage (NCBI taxonomy): Eukaryota > Metazoa > Chordata > Aves > Passeriformes > Pycnonotidae > Pycnonotus > Pycnonotus jocosus. Next base: position 1,095 of record VWYP01000824.1, on the reverse strand, counting down.
ACATTTTGAATGTATATAAGAACAGTCAATGCCTAGGGAAGCTCTTTACTGAAATGAAGAAAGTGTACATTTTAAAGGCAAAGCAGTCAGTAGTCAGTGTGAACAAAAGTTAAGTTTCCCACAGCTGAGGAATAATTAAGAATTTTTTCTGGATGGTTCTGAAATTCTATATTTTTGTGTTAGGAAAATGCATTTCCCAAACCCTTTTTCATTTCTTTTCCATTTTTGAAAAACAGTTTTAAAAATAGCAGCAAAATGTTAGATATTTAGTTAACAAAAAAAAAAAAAAAAAAAGAAATAAATGTACCAGAGCATCACAAGTTGGATAGTATGAAAATATGAAAATTAAGTGACTGCTTCAAAGAATTCTAGTACCTTCAGTTTAAATTTTTTACCTCAGATCTACTTCCATGAGGAACTGGTTTACAGAGATGTATGGACAAGAATTAAGATGGATCAAATAGAAGAAAAGGTATTGGAGAAATACAGTGGGTTGGAGTTGAGTTCAACTTTTAGAGAGTGATAAAGCATTAAAGTTCAGGGGTGTGTGCTCTAAATTTTAATTTTTTTTTTTAATTAAAAAAAAAAAAAAACCCACAAAATTACAATGAAGGGGCCGGGNTTCAACTTTTAGAGAGTGATAAAGCATTAGAGTTCAGGGGTGTGTGCTCTAAATTTTAATTTTTTTTTTAATTAAAAAAAAACAAACCAGCAAATTGCAATGCAAGGGACTGGACAAGTTGGATTTCTGAGATCCCTTAAAATTTTTCAATTGGCTCTCCATTCTTTGAAAAAAATTCTTTGAAATTCTTTTTAGTTGAAAAACAGATTTTTTTTTTTTTTTGCTAACTATATTTTAATTAAAAAAAAAAAAAAAACCAGCAAATTCCAATGAAAGGGACTGGACAAGTTGGTTTTTTGAGATCCCTTAAAATTTTTCAATTGGCTCTCCTTTCTTTGAAAAAAATTCTTTGAAATTTTTTTTANTTTTTTTTTTTTTTTGCTAACTATATTTTAAGTCTTCTATATCAAAGGCAAATGTAGGGGGGTGTTATTGTTGTCTTGTAAAGGCCATGTTTTGTGGTGGTGCATTTT
>VWYP01000822.1:4982-56879 GCA_013400435.1 Pycnonotus jocosus | reverse complement strand
AAGGAATCAGAGTTTTGTCAATAAAAAATGAGAAAAGCAAACCTCCTTCCTTCAGTGAAACCAATGTTTAACAAAATCAGCGAACACCCTTTTTTTCCCCCAAAGGTTTAGTGTTTTTCCTTTCCTTTTTAATTTCTGTTACTCTGTTCACCTTGCAAACATGACATAGAAGAAAAAAAAAAAAAAAAAAGAGAGAGAAGACTGAGGGAATAAAAAGGAAACAAAAGGGAAAAGTAAAAACTATGCTGAAAGTTAAATATTTTTAAAATGTGGGTCTTAACTAATTTTAATGGAAATACCACTTTGAGGCTTATCTGATTTGCCATCATGGACAATAATCATGATATAATATTACCTCTAGATTGTACTATAGAACTATAGTACTATTGCTGATCTCAATTAGCAAGCAGATTGAAACCATTCATACTTAACTGATTGAGATTTGAAGCCATTTGGACCATGTGACCTTTGTGTTATAGAGTAGAAGGAAAAAAAAGAATGTTTTAATTTCCACTTCAGGTAATGAATAATTCATGGTGAGGTTTAAGTGCCTTGAATAAATAAATAAAAAATGTTAATTTCAAGAGGCTGAGATTGAATAATAAAGTAAATACTATTTGAGATAATTTCATCAGATATATTTTAATGAATACTGTTGACAGAATTATCTTCTTTTTTTGGAAGGAAAGAGGAAAACTTTTGTGTCAATTAAATGTGACTCAGGCCATTGGCGTAATGATGAATTTCATCTTATAAAATTTTGACAGAGCAAATTTTGAGACTCATAAATATAGTTATTATATATATATATATACACACAAAACCATTTCAATATATATGTGAATTTTGTATTAAAAATTTAGAGGATTGGATATATATTTTATAGACTTTATAGATATACCAGCTGATCAGTGGTACTGTTTGCTGAGCCTTGAAATGAAGAAAAGAAAGAGGTAAAGAAAGTTTAGCTGGTAAGACCAAGCAGGTATACAAGTAAATCAAAAATACACTTGCTCTGAAAGGCTTTGTGAAAAGGAGGCTCCATTTTTTTTTTTTTTAATGGAATGATGCAATTACTAATATTAGAACCAGCAATGATAAACCAAAGCAAAAGGGGTGAAGATTCAGAAGTAAGAGCTGATTTTAGCACAGCGTGAAATCTTTTCAGTGTTGCTTGTCAAAGCAAAGAGCAGAACATGGTGAAGTGGTTGCCTTTATTGAATGCTGCCATATTTAAGGAGCAAGACAACAGCTGGAATGTTTTGGGGTTTTTTTCTGGTGCTCTTTAAGGAACTGTGAAGCGACAGTAAAAAGATCCATTCTGCCTCTTCTTCGCTTCCTGTATTAGAGCAAAAGCCACAAAATGCTGACACAAGAGCTACTGTCCCCAGATTTTCCGTTCAGCTGATCAGAATAAATGACAGTAGTTTTAGGAGTTGAGGTTCTCTCATCTTCCTTGTCCACATGATCTTGTGCTTGTGTCTTGTTTGTCTATGCTGTCCTTCTCTTTTAAAATAACAAAGTTTGATTTTTTACAATAGCTTGATTTCTTTGATTATAATGTGATGTCTCACTAATTTCTTTGCATATCCTCTTTTGGAGGAGGAATGTTATATGCCTTGGACTTCATAAAGTAAGAAAAAAAATATTTTGTGGTTGAAAAACTATATTGCCATCTTGCCAGTATTAAGCACTTTGAACATTTACAGGTGGAAAACGCAAATACAGTCACTAATTTTGTGTTCATTTGCTAAATACCATTGAGATATTCGCTATATTGCTCTGCAACACCCCCTGGAACAGCAAAGTATGGGTGTGGACATGAATAGTAGTATAGATATTTCAATAGTAGTCTTAAAAATAATATAATGATCTTAATAATAACATAGATATATTTTAGCACCTAAAGCATCAACTTTAATAGAAAATTAGTATTATGAACATATATTTGATATTTCTCTTCAGAGCTGCACAATGTTCGGGGCAAGGTTCATACTTCCTGTGCATTGCCTAATTTGTTGCGCTCATGTACAGAAAAAAATAATGAGCAAAGGCATGTCATTAGAACCAGATGGAAGCATAAAGGAGCTCTGTGTCCTGGTATTTTCAGATCTCTTCAGACAAAGTGCTCTCAACCCCACTATTTTCAGAGCTTTTGTGTTAACCAATATTTTTAGTGGAAATCTCACACTGGAAAAACTTGGTGGTTTATGTAGTCCATTTCTTCGAAGGAAATATTGCTTCATAATAAATTTGAACAATACTTTGGTAGCAAACAAGAAAATCAATATAGTAACTGCATGCTCAGGGAAATGGATGTAATGATTTCACCACCTTTATATGCTGTGAAAGAAAAAGTAACAGTGCTTATTTTTTGACAGGAAATATTTATTCACACAAAATTGCACAGACCCAATGACTTCAGTTGACTATGTTTTTCTTCACAGTTAATCCACTCCAGCCAAGTGAAAGGCCTGTAAAATGTGTGCACTTGGAAGGACTCCATCTGTTATCTCGACAAAGTACCTTAATGCTCCTGAGTTTAAGGGAGGATCAGTTGCTTAGGTCTATGAGAGGGCCATTCCTGTTTGTCAGGGCTTTAATCTCAAATTTTCAAGGGCATAGATGTTCATATTCACAGCATAAGGAAGCATGGACACATCTGTAATAATTATAGAAATCCTATAATAAGAAAAAATTGGATGGAGGGCACATACTAAATGTATTCTCATTACTTTCTGTTTTGATTACCAACTAGGCTGTTCAGTTGGAAAAATAAACTGTGATGACAAGACCTAGAAGTATATTTCATTAACATACTGGTTCAGTAGTGAGGCATATTGTTAGCTAACTACAATTCTTGTTAATACATAGTAATCAAAATCTAAATTTTATACATAATAATTGGAGCCCAAAGATTAAAAATGGGTAAAGCATCCTTCTTCAGGTGTAATTGTGATAACCAAAACATGCATATGATTATCTTTGGTAAGTTTATAAAATGAGAGCTTCATTAAAAGTAATCTGATTAAATTGTGAAATTAATTATACCCAACTCTAAAACTGGGGTTCTTCTTGCATGATAAGGAATCATACATCTTGTAGTCTTGCTCACTGTAGTTAAACAAGCTGATAATTCTGTACCATAGTATTGTTGTCTAGTCTTGGTTTGCTGAACATTTAAAGGTTCCATTGGAACCATCTGACTGTTATCTATACTTATCCTGCAAGATAAAATACGAGCTACAAAGGTCTAGTGAAAATATCTTCAAAACTGAAACAATCAGTCCAATATAGGTAGATCAGATTATATGTTTTCTTTCATTGTAAGGGGTTAACCTTAATTTTTCATTCACCTAAAGGACTAATACACTTAAAATAACTTAATACCTAAAATAATTAATTTCTAGTGCTGGAAAAAACTCACTGAAATGAGAATGAACTGGCACAGGAAATAAATCTGCTCTGGATCTTCTTGTGGCTGTGAGGTCCATCCTACGTAGTTACTTTAGTAGAAGAACTTGAAATAGCAAAGTAGTAAGTCTTCAAAGCTCTCCTGTATCAATAGATGAGATTAAAAGCTGCCTTTCCTTATTTAATGCAAAGAATGGAATATGGAATTTGTTGAGGATCTTCCCTTTTTTGGAAAAAAACAATTAAGTAATGAGTATTCTCTCATGATTTCATACTATTAAAGAAACCTTCTTTTGGGAAGGTTTCTGAAGCACTGTTTGGATTACTGTAGGAAAACAAAAAAGGACAAAGTAAGCCAAGAGAATCCCATTTCATATTGCTTTCTCAGAGATATCCTTCAATTTGGGACACCTGGCAACTAAGCCAAAGCCCAGGAAAGATGCTATGGCACCTACCTGCTGGGAGAAATTTCTCTGTCAATAGGAATAGAAAGGACACTTGAATTCTTCATTAAGTGAATGAAGTGGAAATTGTATTCTGTCTCCATTTCTCTAAGCAAAGTGGCCTCATTGGCCTCCTGTCTTGTATGTCCTTAGAAGGAAATTGTTTAGTTCTCACATTCACTGACATTGCTCCTGGCAGGCTTGACACACCTATTCATGTTACTGCTGTTTCTGCATCATACAACTGCATCCTGGATACCTTTCAGTCCTGTTCAACCATTCTCGTCACAGCTTAACAAGATCTTTCTTGAATTTTTTTATTTTTTTTTTAGCATTTAGATTTTAATTTTTATTCTGGGATTAAGAAGGCATTGTAATCAAAATTGGGAGAACTTTATCCCACCCATAGATGGAGTCACAGTTCACTGGCATTGAATTTGGTTTGGTTATATGAAAATGTATGTGGGTATGTAGTGAAGTGGGGTCCTCAAGAACAGTTTAGAGAAATGCCTGTCAGGCATCATCCAGCAGCACTTTCTCCAGAGGTGTGATGAAAAGCAGTGCAAAGGGTGGTCTCTGTCATCTCAGATTTCCTCTCACCCTACACTTCTGTGGGTTATGTACTTTCTTGAAGCCAGTTATTTTAGAGACTCGATAATTATTTCTCCAGATCAACAAATCTCATGTCTTTTGGGGCAATGCTTCTACCATTCAGGCAAATTCCCTTATGGATTAAAATCACACATCTGGACTACTTCTGTTATGTTCTAGGGATTCATTCAGCATTCCATATCTGCAATGCTAGTTGTCAGGATACATGCACACACAGGTGCACAGAACTGTGTTCTAAAGTAAACATACCATCCTTACAAAAAAGCTGCTAAGAAAACATTAGTCACTTATTTCTGATATATTTTAATTACCATGCCCATTTCCAGCACTCTCACTCTTAGAGGCAGCTAAACCCAACAAAGTGGGAAAAATCTCTCCTTCTACCTTTCGATTCAAATGAAGCCAAGCAGAAGTAATTTTATACTATACATGCAGCCATCCCAGACATCAGAAAAGGGGAAAACAGTTTTCTGGACAACATGATTTTTTACCAGGGTGCTTGGTTCATAAGTGTACTTTTCTTTCTTCAGAGATCTGCCAATTTATTCCAGAAATAGGCTGAAAAATGATAAGAGGAGAAAGAACACATTTCAAATCTGGAACCTGTCATAAGTGCAGTACATTTCATAAATAGAACACTTTGAAGCAGGAGACGTATATTTGTGCAAGTTCATGTACCCCCTAGCAAAATAGGTTTTTCACTTTCACTGAGGACCCAGAATTATTATATTATAATTATTTAAAAATTTTTTAGCTGTGTCTCCATGACTGTATAGTTTTTCTTTATATCTCTCAGGAATTCTGCTGTTTATCACACCCAGCATCCACTTAATGTTGATGTCCGAGTGGGCTGCAGGGCAGGAGACTTGTTCTGTCTCTTCTCTAATTTACTGCTGTGTTTTCTCATTCAGCCTTTTTCTCACCAGAAAAGGGGGCACAAGGGGAATTTCTTAATCTGAAAGGAGTGAATTTTTTTTGTCTGCATGATAGCAGTCTCCAGAAAGCCAAGAAGCCAGAATCACAGAATCACAGAATCACAGAATGTGTAGGTTGGAAGAGACCTTCAAGATCATCGAGTCCAACCCAGCCCTATCACCTCAACTAGGTCATGGTATCAAGTACGACATCCAGTTTCCTTTTAAACACATCCAAGGATGGTGACTCCACCACCTCGCCGGGCAGACTATTCCAGTATTTAATCACTCTTCCAGTGAAAAACTTCTTCCTAATATCCAACCTATATTTCCCTTGATGCAGCTTGAGGCTGTGTCCTCTCATTCTGTCTGTTGCTGCCTGGAGAAAGAGACCAACCCCTGTTAAAAGCAGCAGAAAAGTATTCACACCCTCAAGTCAGGTGTCCGGATGTTGAGCACACGCTTCTGTTATATTGAGTATAGTTCAGTAGAATTTTAAAAAATATGAATATTTGGATTTATGTTGTACTGAAGATGTCAGCTGTAAATGGATATATGCATGCTGTCTCTCTCACTCACTGCCCTTTTGCTTCCTACCACTTTCATCTTCCTGATGGTTTTGGATGGTTCTCAATTATGTTTGTAACAGCCACACAAAAGTGAGCCCCCAGTGAGCCTTGGGGAGTCTTGGGGGTTTTGGCACAAAAGGAAAGCTGTGACAGAGTTCCCAGTGTCACAGAAGGGCTGAGGTGGGAAGGCCCCTCTGGAGATTGTTTGGTACAGCAAGGCTGCTCATCCAGAGAAGGATATTCCTTTCTGTTTTTGAGTATCTCCAAGGACAGAGACTCTACAGCCTCTCCAGGAAACCTGTGCCAGCACTCATTTACCAGTGAAATTATTGAATCTATACTCATGCAACTATTATATCTATTCAAATTAGGTGAAACAGGACATGTAATATATGCCTATATTACACTTTCTACAAGATGTATTTACTTAAAAAAAAAAAAAAGAAGGAAAATAAGAAAAAGCAGCAATATTACAGTACTTTTTTATACAATGCAACAAAGCAGCACCCAAAAATATTCAAGTGAAGTGGTTGGTTTGAAGAAAACAAAAAAGGAAATCTGAGTCCTTTCCTAGGGATTAATTTGAAAAATGTACTTTAAAGGATAAGCAGATGCAGCAGTACTGGCATAAAAATAATTTTATGTAAAACTCATACAAGCTGCTTTTGTCACAAAATTAACAGCTTTCTAAAGAATGTTTGCTATATTTCCCACAGGTGAAGTAATGCTTGAAGCTATTACTTGGACATAATTTCAGTGATCAAATAAGGCTCTTGTTATTAAAAAATATTTGAATTCTCATTTCCATTCTTTATTACCCTTTGGTAGTTTTTTGTAGACTTTGAAAAGAAATACCCTGTATTTGAAATAAGTTTTTAATTGGTACATTAAATAAATTAAATAATTAAATAATTGGTACATTATTATTTAAGGATCATATGAAGACCCTTTCAGAATGAGAATGAAAGTTTAAGTGTGTGTGGCAAAGTTTTTTTTCTGGCAAAAATATTTAGTGGTACACAGGAAATAGAGGAATACAATTGACACAGCACTGGACACTTGGACTTGGTGAATGATCCAGGATTTTCCTTTATTATTCTGTTGGTAGTGTGACTAACATTCAGCATAACCTTCTCATCTGGATGTAAGAAGGAGAAAAATGTAAAATGGGGAGAATGAAAAGAGGATTCACTTGTAAAGCCTTGGAGTCTGAGGGAGAATAAAAGAGAGATTATATATTGCCATTGAATGTTTTTAACTTTTATGTATCATTTACTGCAGGCGTGTCTGATACAAAGGTTTTACATGCAGTGCACAGTGCAAATTCCCTATAGGCTTCATTAAATGTTTTGGTTGTTTTGAGCTATGATCTTGTTAAACCGAGAGGTTTAAATTGAGCCTAATTGTAACATTCTCAATTTTGATCTTTTTCCAATTCATTTGCTGTGGGATCTGCTTTATAACTAAAAATTCTGAGCACAGCACTGACTGGATAAGTTCTATCAAAGCAAGGAGGATGAGATAACTGGAAATGATGATCATATCCAGTAGCCTACTTATTTGTATCATGAGCAGTATGTGTTTAAGAGTTCCAAGTACATATTCATGAATTGTGTACGTATGTATATAAACATGTATAGGTAATGTTATCATAAAATGTTAGAAGATTTCTATTTGTTCTTCATCAGATTATTATAATAGCCACAGTAATTTCCTGTGAGCCATTTGAAAACAGTAGGGTGCATCTGCAAACCCCTCCAATTCATAATAATATAGTATTATAGATACCAAATATATCTCTATATACACATATTCTATACATAGATGTTCACATATATGTGTATGTAGTACAGTGTGATGAGAACACCCTTGCTGCAGACTGCTATATTCTCCAACTTTTGCAAACATTTTAGTTAATTGCGGAATTTGCAGATTGAATAAATGACAGAATTGATAGACTATATCTAAATTAGAGAATTTCTAGACATTTTGTGGCTCAATTTCCGTATGCTTCTTGTTACCTTTGTTGAATTGGCATTGGATACTAGAATGGAACTAATCCAGATGCAATAAAACCACATTAAATTTAATAAAAATAAACATATGTACACTCTTTGGGCCATAATAATTAGCCAGTGAAACAGCTTGTCAGAAGATACTGTGGATAATTGCCTAATAGTATGAAAACAATAGCATATATGACTAATATTGTACCTAATTGCATTAGCTCAGCTGGAAGCGCAGAACTAATACCAATAGTCATGACGCACAATAAAATATAAAATTACTCATTTAAGAGAGTAAAAAGAAATACTCCCCACAGACATATGATTGCATGATTATCAACTGTGTATTTGGACAGGCATATATTTTATTTTTCAGGAGGATTAATTCTAATTATGTCATCTGATTAGATGATGATTAGATGTTACAAATGAAATACTGATCAGTGGAATAATCTTGGGATCTATTCGTTTACATTTGTACATCCCTTAATTGTTTCCCAAAACATTTCACAGGTACACATTTCAATTCCTTTTTGATATGAGGCATCAATCAAATTTGAAAATAAAGCACTTGCATTTTATAGGCAGATCATCTTCAGCCCAAATGGGTACTTTTTAAAAAGATAAATGTTTATATTTTGATTTACATCAAAACAAATCAGTGGTTACAAGATGTAATGATTAGGAAGAAATACTTCATACAGTAGGTCTATATTTGTACTCCACTAGACCAGATTTTGGTCTTCTAAAGACAAAGTATAAATACATTTCAAGTTGATATAAAATTAAAATAACTTGTATGCAAAATTATTAAAAATGGATAGTAGATGCTACATAGAAATAGTTAGCATAAAGGCATCAAACCTGAATTTATGCAAGTCATATTTCTGTGATTTATCATCTTCAAGGGAGTACACAGTTTGATAGTCTCGTACTATATAAAAATTAAAGGTGTTCTTCAGAATTTGAGCTTTATCTGTGTCTGTTGGTTAATATATATTTCACTTTTCATATTCTTCTTTTACCAGCTTGGCTTCTTTTAATTTTCATTTTGCCGGTTTATCCTTTTGTGTCTGTCTGTTCTATACAATATTCTACTATTTTCTTTCCACATAATTGTTTTTATTTATTTATCCATTCCTTATTCTTGAGTCATAACTCAAGAATGATTTCACTGCCAAAATCTTTCTTACAATTTTTTAAGAGCAATCTTAGATCTTCTTGTCCTTGAACTTCACCCTGTGCCTCTTTGCTGAAACTTTTCCCCCATTTACCCTTCTCCACCTATGGGATCATTAGCTTTTTCTCTGCTTCCATTTCACAAGCTCAGCACTTTGTATTTTTTGAGTTCCACATGTACAGTCAATGGATCAATAACTGCTGTACTCTCACATACAGAAAATTGAATAGTTTTCTAAAATTCAGAACAATCATAGCTTTCCTTTTGTCTTCCCTCTGTGTCTCCTCTCTGAAGACTGCAGATATTCTAGTGCTGCTCTCCATCTAATTTTTGAGACTCTCTTCTCCCCACTCTCCTCTTTCTAATCGTGCCACTAGAGCGCTCTGATTTTTCCTAGTACACCATTACCCCAGTTAATACTGTCACAGGGAAGATTTTAATATTTTCATCCAGTACAGGGACATTCCTGGTATTAGAAAGATGTGAGAAGTTGGGGGTTTGGGCATGACATCTTTTGGTGCGTAAACAAGAAGCAGCATGACATGAGATGGAGATGAAAGGCTCTGCCATGCTCTTGGAGCTAGCAAACCATTTGATCACAGACCATTGTAGCAGGGAGAGTCTGCATCAGATGCCCTTGATAGATTTTCAGACTCTATGGGTGGATAAAAAACATCTGCTTTGATGCTTAGATCTGACCTCAGGCCAATTTGATATTCATTTTATATCACATCCACCTAAGAGAGGATACTCATCCCTCTCTTTCAATATTTTCTTTCATATGTCTCTACTGAGCCTTCTTTTTCCTTATAATCCATCTTTCATGTTGCTTTATCAATTTCTTCTTTTCTTTCCTTCTACCTGCTTCAGGATATATTTTCATGTCTTCTGTGACATTCTGTTTTAACCAGTGTCTAATTTACCTCTCTCTTTCTTACAGCACTGAGATGTGGTAATTGCTGAATTTGTTCCAGTATCATGTAGTGAAAAAAAAAAGATTTCTATTTTAATAACAGAGGCATGATTCTGATCTCACGTTGCTTAAAACCAATTCAGCTGATAATCTGAAAGGCATTCCTCTTGATTTATTGTAAGTGCAATGAGGTCAAGCCCTTTGAACATGATATACCTGCAGCATTTCATTTTCTGTTTCATATGCTCTTAAAACATATTAAGTGAAGTATTACAGACTCTGCTAACATGACATTTTACAAGTGAAGACAAAGCTTAAGGACTTATTCTTTTGGAGACAGTTTATTGGAAGGATCAAGATTAGTTTCAATTCCTAGACATCAGTGATCAAGAAACCAGTATTTATTTATCCTTCACTTCACACTTTGTCCAATGCACAGATTTTGCTTTCATGGGAATAGCAGTAGTTAATGTTCTGTTTTGTTTTTTACCTAAAGAACAGCAATTATAACACTATTTGAACCCCTTGTATTTCAGTTTCCTCATCGACTTGAAACTCAACAGTTTGGTCATCTTTATACTTGATCTGACATACATATTTTGCTCACAAACTTTAATCTTCTGTGGCAAAGATCCTTCATTCACAAGGTGTTAACCATGAAGTTCTGGCTTTGAACATACCCTCTTTTATCTCTAAGGAAAAATTGTTGGGCTTTATTGCCAGATTTCTCTTGAAAGTCTTCCAGTCTGTAGATCTGTTTAATATTTTGTCCTGAAAACTCAGTCCATTCTCTTCTTTTGCAGAATCAGTGTTCTCCCCCTGGCAGATGTGTCTTTGTTGTATTAGCAATCTCCTCAACTTAACTGCCTAATCAAAAGTTCCTTAATACATCAAGATATCTTCTTTGGCAGCTACCTGGATTTCTTCAGCAAGTCCTAGATTTTTTATCAAAGTGCAGATTAAAACCAAACTATAATAATATCTTTGCAAGTAATATCTTTTAACCAAGATGTTTCTCAAAAACAGTTAGTTATTTGGGGCTGACTACAGGTTGGAGGTGACTGATACCCAGGTCCTTAGGCATATTAAAAAATTGTTTTTCAAAAAGTTCTGCAAGAAAAGTTAATGACTTTCAGATAGCCTTTAATTTAAACAAGAGTATTCTATATGCACTATATTCGAATGGCTGTGGAATTACAGTCAGAGATTTCCAGTGACTGTGAAAAAACATCTAAATATATCTGCTGTAGCTATGTATTTTATAGATTATATTATTAAGTCCTTAGCAAAATGAGTATCAATTTAATAGTTATGAAGATATGATATTGTTACATATCCAATGCAGTGTTAGTGACAGTGTACTTCAAATACAATGTTGGAATTAGAATTAATGCTTGTTTGCAAAAAAATATTTTCTATCCCTGAAAATTAGGTGGGGACAAAAAAAGTAAAGGCATTGAGCAATCTTAGGAAAAGGAAGTTCAGTATAGAAGTTTCCTACACATCTATATTTTCTAAGATTATTGAGTTAAACAGAAGCATGAGAATAAAAGGAAAACGGTGCAAAACATACAGGAGTTACAGTTTTATTTGCTTGTTTTATTTTTCACAATAGAGATTTGCCAGGGAGTTTGTGACTGATAAGATCCTTATCTAGTCTCCCAAAGGGCACACTCAATGGATGACTAGATTACACTGAGATGCAAAAGTTAAAAGTAGAACATTTAAAAAATATCAACTCCTATGCCTAAAGGTTTATATCCAAGTTTATTAGATTTAGAAGGAAATGTAATGTGGGGGCATATGTTCATGCATCATTGGTTATGTCTTCCCATAAAGCTTTTAGTACTAACCTCTAGGAATGGGAGATTAGATTGGATAAGGTGAGTTGGAAACTCTGTGGCAGTTTTCTCAATATATGGCCACACTGTAGCTGCTGGCTGAGTCTGAATTTGCTGTACTACTTGGTACAGCAACAAAATTATTTGTGAATGTGTATGTGTTAGAGAAATTACCTGCCTCTACAGGTCAGAAATACATATTTGTTTCATTTACAAGGGCATTGTTTCATGGGATGTGTTTTAGCTGAACAGTATGTTTGCCATTCTGCTCACATCATTGGCTGCACTGAAAGGAGAAAAGCTTGTTTCTACTTACTAGGATGATTCAGTTTCCAGAAGATCTGTTTCCACATTAGTCATTGATTATGCATGTTTCAGTAACAACAGAAGAATGAAATGGAGGTTTACAATATCAGGATCGAAAGTCAGAGTGCAAACAGAGCCAAGCACTCTTCACCTACCTGTTAGGCGAAATATTTGACAATTCTGTGATCTCTGTCTCAAACTGTGATTCTTCTGATGCTGATGTCTTGGAAAGCAGGTGTTCCTCCACTCAGTGAATGGGATCAAGGAGAAGTCTGAGTAATGGGCTGGAATATCATATACTCAGACAAGATTTATTTTCACCTGTATTTGCAAAAAAAAATACACTTGAGACTTTTTAACTTTTTATTTAGAGAACTTTGAAAATACATTGAAAATACAGTATACTGGGAAATAGACTAGTAGCTTTTCCTCCAAAACAGACCATGTATATTCAATGTGTATCATTAAACTGAGATTACAGTGTATTTATTACATTGTAATGGAAATCCCATGATGTTTTAACTTACAAAATAAAAGAAAAAGTTAGAGAAACTAAGCTTCAAGAGTACTCAAGTTTCTCCAGAAGTCTCCACACAGAAGAGTTATCTTCCTGCAGTGCTCTGCAGTGCAGCTACCAACTGTGCCATGCACTGGGTGTGATGATTTGATCTAGGACCAGGCACTGTGTCTTTTAGGCAACCGGAAATCACACAATTTACTTACCAATCTATCAGTCTTGTCAGTGGTGAGGCATATGGTGACTGAATGAGGTTTGGGGGCTTTCTTCCAGATGCAGAGAATAGAAACCTTAGAAATGCCAACCCTCAGCAAAAAAGGAAGTCTCAGGGGACAGTGGGGCTGGCTGGCTGAATAACTGAACAGAGGGTCATCTTTTCTAAATAAAGACAATAAAATAAATAAAGTTCCCTCATACCAGATGGCCTGATGTGACAACTGTGTAACTTCCTGCTTACCAAGATGCTGTACTGCAGAAAAAAAATCCTACCTCCATTCTAAAAATGATGCTGAGAAAAAAAAAGGCAAATCAGAAAATACATCCCTTTTAAATATCAGCAAGGAAGGAGAAAAAAAAAAAGGCCCTCCAGCCTCTAATAAAATCTGATTTTTAAATATACAGAAAAAGCAATAAAAATTACTTTTCTCATGGTATTATAAATGTTTAGACCGGGGAAGTTTTTATGGAGACAGGAATAAAATTGACAGAACATGACAATGCTTCTTAGAATTATCTGCTTTAAAATAAATTCTCACTACTGATAATAACATACTATGTTTTCTTTCTGATCCTAAAACATTTTTTCAAGATTGTACTGAAACAAAAAGTGGTGTATAAAGATTTCAAAATATTTTACTGATAAATAGACAGCCTTGGTCGACATTGTATTTATATTATTCATGAAAAGGGGAGGGATTTTTCTATGTTTAGACTACAATTAAGATTTCTTATATAAGCAATTGCTAAATTACTGTTGCAGATCTTTTGTGATATTAAAGCACTACTATTTATACCACAATGTTAATGTCCAACAAGTGAAAAATTAAATAAGATGTTGAAGAGAACACAGCAGGAGGTTTCGCCTTTCAGGAAATAATACAATTTTGAATTTCTTGATCAAAACTGCTTCTGTTGCAAACACCAACCAGGGATTAAGGCATGACAATAAAAGTCAACACCTAATGAGTCATCAAGAATGGGCACATTAAAAATGATAAATTCTAAAGACAACTACAAGTGTGTTGGTACAACAGGAGACACAGGGTAGGACTCAGAATATGAGTTAAAGAAGTCCTCCTAAATGCCTTACAAATAGGTCAGGTCTGAAAAGAGGGGCGTATGCAAACCATAAGCTTTGGTTTCTGTCATTTCTTAGCTTCTCTGCATTGTATTAGGAAGCAGGTGTTATGCACACAGCAGGAGGTGGATCAAGGGATGTGAGGAAGGCAACATTTCTGAAGAAAATTTTATCTCCTGTAGCAAGGATGAAAGAGAGGGGAAGAAAACAAGAAACAAAAATTAAAATATATGATTGTATATTTGTTCATTAAATTAATCTTTCAAACAGCTTAATTCTTCCAATGGTTTCAGCCAACCTAGCAAAAGTATATATCCTTTCCTTATGAATCCTTCTTCATTTTTACTTAATTCATAGAGATTTTTTTCCTTTTTCCTTATCCACGTTGTGTTGAACAGGAGAATTCTGAAAAGCAATTGTAAAGTCAATTTTGGTGCTAATTATATGCTTCATTGTGCAAAACAGTTGAACAGTCACTTGAATTTGAAGAGTGACAGGTGAACAGGACTTCTTCAAAAAAACCCAAAACATAACTAATCAAATCTCCCTGAAATTCTAAGATAATTTTTCACTTTAAACACAGAAGATAACTTCATGGGTGATACTAAAATGTTTTATTTTATTCAGGTGTTTTGATTGTAATATTATTGTATTATATTTTATTATTAGATCTCTGGAAACTCATCAAACTCTTGGTTATGTGGTATGTCTGTGCCATAAATATATGGGAAAAGAAAGAGGTTTTCCTGTTTCACTGAAGAATGAACTTTTCTCCATAATTCTTTCCTCATATTTAGCAGTCTGAGAAGATCAGATGATCACCCCAATGTAATGTCTGAGCCTAACATTTAAGCTGGGAAAATTTTATGTGAAAAACTGACATTATGGACATTTAACATTTTGAGAAATCTTCTCTCAAAGACCACAAGAAGTACAAAGTGGCTTCTGGTGGCTTCCAGAAAAGATGAAGACAAGCAAATGCAACTATATGTAGATTTTCTGACTGAAGATCTAGTCAGACATCAATGTACATTATCATAATGTCTCAGCGCCCTAATATATTCTTCATATCCTTATTAAATAAAATTAAATTAAATTAAATTATGGATTGGCATTTGCATTATACATTTTCCTTTCCCTGATTTATGTCAGCATTCAAACCAATTTTTCTGGACTATATGTTTCATTAATTTTGCTATTGTCAAATAGGGGAGTATGAGCAATCAGGCAGTAAATATAATGATCAGTACATAATTATCATCTCTTTAAAATAAAATTTATAGACATGCAAAAGTAACAAACCAGAGAAATTAGTAAATTAGGGGAAAAATTATAAAAGCAGTATTTACTTAATCAGAGTAACTCTTTGTTCTGTCATTCATTGGAAGTGATATCATTCCTCATTACTTGTCATAATTTATCCTTTATCTTCTTTCCTCTTTCATTTTCAGTTTTCAAATATCATTACTGAGAATCAAGGAGCAGAACTGTATCCAGTACTAAACATATAGGCACATATACAGACATTTCTCTAATTTTTTAAATGGCTTTCCTAAAAATTCCTAACATTTTAACTTTTGACAACTACTGGAAATACAGAGGCCTTACTTGAAGGTCTTAAATTAGGTTGTGTTATAAGACTATGACACCTCCTTATATGCACAGGAAATGGGAAGGGTGTATATTGACGTGGGGAGGTGCACCTTTCACCTTAATATTTTCTTTTTGGCTGTAGAATGCAAATGAAAAGGCAGAGAAAATTAATCAGAAAAATGTAATCTGCTTTTTCTCCACTCTAAATCACTGCTTTTAATTTAACCCATTTAATTATTTTTCTTGGAAATACAATAGTTTTCTAATAAAACATCCAAAGTATTAAAAATGGCTAAGAAAAAGAATAAACCAAATAACATTTTAGAAGCTGGCATCTGTTTTTCACTTGTTTATTGGAAAGTTAAAAACAAAGGAATATTCTGCTCTGTGGCTTCAGATTAATTCTTTAGGTGAAGTATTCAGCAAAAAGAGAGAGAGCATATAACTGTTTAAAATACAAAAAAATCCAGATAAGAAGACACTTTCTGCTAAACATATGCACACCTCAGAAGAATCAGAAATTAAGGATTTATACAGAATGTATTGAAAGAACCAAATTCACCTGAGATTTATGAACTTGGGGCAAGTCTTTTCCAGATGAGTCAGTTGTGAGGATATCGTGATGGAAGAAGTTTGGGCTACCATTGTTTTTCTAATGCTAACTCCAGGAAGAAGAACTGGCAGAATAATCAGAAGATAAATGACATTTTAACTTCAAAACTAGCACTAAATCAAGAGCAATCCCAGATTGTTGGGTCCAGGCCTCCATTAGCTGAAGCAACCACAGAATACAAATCTGTTGCTATTAGATACAAGCTGATATTAAGTCGCTGTCCCACTTCAGGCATCCAGCCAAAGAGACTTTGAGATTCTGCAGTAGCCTAGCTTTTGAGTTTATACTGCCATTGTTTCTCTTATAACTCTCCTACAGTACTCAATGATCCTCCAAATACATGGATTTCTATATCAGCACAGATGAGTAACGCTGTTGAAGAGTGTTCACTCTTATTCTAGCACAGTTTAGATTGTGGAAGGTAAAAATCGAGATCTAACTGCAAACAATGAAATATATTTTAGCAATGCATGATAAATATAGTGTTGGCTGTGTTTTCCTCTGCCTTACCTGTTTCTTCAATGGGAACATCTCCTAGAAATTCAGAGGAGCTTCCATGTGGATTGTTCCTCAGGGTGAGATTAAAAAGAACAGAAAATATGCTTTACTTTAAAGCTGTTGGTTCTCCTACTCTACAGTAAAGAGCAAATCGTGCATCAAGGGGAAAAAACCAAACACGCATGGGGGAAAGAAGAGGTGAATACCTACTAAGTACACCAGTAATGACAATTATCTGTTCAGAAATTGTGCATGTCAGTGCATATCTTTTCCTCATTACCTCTCAGAAGACTTTCAGGAAGGCAATAAGGCACTCTGTTTTATTGCTATCCCAACCTCTTACATTATCAACATTTACAAAAGTGTACAAAAGAGATTCATTTCTGGCAAAAAACTCAGGAACTTGGGTCCAAATGTTTCTTCTGTCCCGTGGTGAAACCAACTAAACGAACTTGATTGTGATGTCACTGTACCCACAATCACCTGTGTTCTTTACACTTGGTTTAATGGAAGTTTTGGTGTAATGCTCCTCAACAATGAACAGTTCATTGCTTCTCATGTCTCAAGACACGTAACAAAGAAGAAAATCAGTATCACTACACAATTTTTTTTCTTACTATTTTTTGATAAGATGGCTGGCGTTGATAGGGAAAAAACAGTATGCCTTCATTATGAGACACAGGACATTACTTTCAGTGTGAGTTATAACAATTTTGTAATTATATGCTTAACAAGCAAACATGATTGAAAACCTAATCTTCCACAGGGTATTTATTAAATATGTGAATATTGTATACTATGGCTAATTAGACAAATTAAATATCCTCTTTCTTTCCAATGTGAGAATATCTATTAAACATATTTGACACATCAGCAGAGATCAAGATAACAGAAATTGTGAGCGCTCATTAACAGATTTCAATCTTTTTAACAGAAAAGAAAAAATGTAAACATTTTTTTCACATATTACTTGTGCAAATATGTCACTTCAGTCACTGATCTGATTTTTTAATGTCATTTCTAGGATGACAGGAAGTATGGATGCATGGAAGAATATGACTGACAGGCAGAAGAGCTATGTTTTGTGTTTTTCTCCACCACAGGTGTCCTGGAAGTTCCTTCAAAGGCCATCTGACATATCTGTGTCAAAAAATTTCCAGGTCAGTGTGATTTTTGTCCTTTAAAAGAGACGCGTGTTGGTCTGTTACAAGTGCAGACATTAAGGATGGATGTGATGGAAGACCTGTGCATGAGGACATGCTGTCTAACAGATTTCAAGCGGCTCTGGGTAGGACAGATGCACAAGTAAAAATAGCAGATGGACAGTCTTTGCACTGGGGATTGGCATTTTTGGTGTGAGCCTGGGCATAAGGCAAAGGACTAAGTGCTTGACATCCTCAGTACTGCGGCACGGTGCCTGGGGAAAGGAGGACCTTACAGTGGTGGCTTTTGGAAGCAGTCTGAGCCAGGTGGGCTCAGATCACCGTCACTGCTAAGGAGGGCATGGTTGGTGTTCATACTCTGCACAGGCAGGGGAGTTCAGGCTAGAAAGTGTACCAAAAGAAGCCTAATTCAAACATCTTTCTACTTTAATTTATTCATTTTGTTTCCCATAAGGTAACACTAGTTTTACTAGATACCACAACTCATTCCGTGCTTGATATAGAAATGCTCCAAACAAATCATAGAGTGATTTCCTCTATTTTGGTCAATAACCTAAACAAACCCCCAAATGTTAGCTACTTCTCAATGACAAGAACTAAACCACAAGGCAGGCTTTGTTTAAAGTATTTATGCAGCAGATTCTCCTGTGTGACAAATGAGCAGGAAGAAATTCAGCTAGGTACTGCCTCATTCGTAGATCTGACTGTGTGTTCTGGTCAGGTTGCAGGTGCTTATGTGGTGAGACCCTCAGGCAGGTACTAATTTTTGTGCTCCCTTTTCCATCTCCTGTCCACCTCCACCAGTTATCACACAGTCTGTTCCAGCATTCATTGAAAAAATCTTGGGAATGAATGCACTGGGAGGCACACTCTATATCAGCATGTGAGATGGGCACAGCCTTCAACAGCTGTATGCTCTATGTAGAGGCCAGAATTAGCAACCATCTACTGCAGATTCTAAAGAAATTGTTTGTGGCATGTTACAGCATGCATTTCAGACTCTAACTACAGTATGAGCAGACATATCTGCTCTTAATAAGGCTAAGGACTTTTAAAATGTGGGGGGGGTGTTTGTTTGTTTGTTTGTTTGTTTGTTTGTTTGTTTGTTTGTTTGTTTGTTTTGTTAGTTTCTTTAAGAATCTTTAAAAATGTGGAAAGTCACAAGAAAAGCAATGTTAGATTTTGCCTAGATTTAAGTTAAAGTTTCATGTATGCTTCATTTCACTAATGTAATCCTACAGGGATAAAAGAACAGTGATTCTTTTATCATAATACTCAAGATCAAGCAAGAAAAATTCCTTGGACAGTTAAGTTCTCCTATATAACTGCTAAAATCAAAAACTCATAAACCAGCCTGTGGCAAACTCGAAAGGAGGATCTTTAAAATCTCTGCTGCCTCCTCCAGAGTCTTCCCTGCTCTCACATTCCAGAGTCACACCAATGTTTTCCATGACAAATCCAGCTACAGCCCAATCTCAGCTGTTTCTCAGTCACTGCAGTACAACTGCACCATGACTTATTGGTGTTATGAATTCCAGACAACCTGTATCATCAGCATGTCATAAATCATTCTAAGCTGTCTCTCACTGGCTATTCCTTTTGCTGCTGGCTTCCCTGGATGTTACTGTTTATATACACACTGGATAGGAAATGCTGATACATCTTCAAACCATAGGCTAAGAACACTGTTTATGACCCTTTCACAGAGATCTCTAAATCATGTCCTTGGATAACACAGGTTTCACCACTGCTCCTCAATAGCATGCTGTATCCTTTCTGTTTCAAAAGATTTGAAGTGAACTGGGTGACCTTAGAGGAGCTGCATTTTCAGGAAAAAATGAAGCATTTATCACAAGAGTATCAGACAATTTTATAAAAAACATAGATGCTCATAATTAATATGCTTCTGAATAACAGCCTGAAAATATCTTACCTTGTGCAGAATATCCTACAATGACATAAGCTCTAAATGCAAATACAAATTAGGAGAGGACAATAAAAGCATAAATTATTGCCCTCTGTGGATATATTCATTATTGAAAATTGACTAAGACAAAAACAAGATTCTTCTGTTTTTCATGATGTACTAAAGGAACAACAATAACGGAAGGTTAATTAATATGGAGATTTCAAGAGCAAATTCAATAACAGGGTTTCAGAGTCAAGTATTGTGTTATCTTAATAGCAGAATCTAAAAGGTTTTTCTTTCACTGCTGATTTATATAGCTTCATCTCTTACATTTCCCAACAGATTTCAAATTTTCTAGTTCATTGGCTGAACCAAAATGACACATTACTTACTATGTGTTATGCCAATCAAAAATATTACTTGTCTATCCATCTGAACACCCATGTTTTTAGAGTTTTCTTTTTTTGGGTTTTTTTTCTTAAAAGAAAAATTATACTTGCCCATGTATTAGGCCATTGTAAAAATTATTTCTTTCACTAAATTATTTGCCTCAGTGACAATTTTAGAGAGAAGTGTTTGTGATATAAAACTATCAAAGAGATCAGCAAAATTTCAACCTATTCTTTGCCTTTCATTTTCAAAAAAAAGAGATTTTGAAACAGGAGATTTGTTTATGTGTGAATATAGAGTTGATGAGATTGAAGACGAACGTACTTATAATGCAGACATAAATGACCCAATCTGCAGATAGGCTCAATAGCTTGGCTTTCCATTCTTTATGATGGAAAAAAAAATGAGATCTTGAAAATATTTTTGCTTTGAAGTTATTAAAGAAGAACAGAATAAATCTAAGGTGCATAGGCTGCCTATGAATAAATTGAAAGTAGCATATGGACCATCACTGATAAAAGGAGAGAGGCTAAAGGTAGAAAAAATGTAGTGGTTTTTTACATGAAGTTTGATATGTTTTGTCAGTGTTATAAAAAATGGATCTTGGAAAAGGATCAAGGGACATACTGCCCAGCACAGGGCCTTGGCCTGAAGTCTAGAACTGAAACAGAAGATCATGTTCAGCAACAGGGGGTGGCACATTTTCTTCAAAAGTCAGTCCTACACTGGATGTCCTATATAGAGACACTGCTTCAAATATGTGAACCTGTAGGATGGCATTTCATGTAATTTCCTTAACTCAGTGAGGAGAAAAGTGAAGGAAAGACCTTATAGGAAACACTTTAAGTCTCAAGTAGATTGGAGCAATCTTGACAAATCCAGATGAACTAAAAATTCCTTCCTGCCCTAAGTTACTTTTCTTGATGTACTTGATTTTGAGGATCATCACCTAAGGAGTCATTTATGAATGCAAGACTGGTCAGCAACATAGAATAAAGTAGGACTTTCAAGTATGGTACTTACTCAATGAGTTGGAAAAGTTCCTAGAAATTACTTTTTCTACTAGGAAAGTTGAAGGCTTTTTAAAGACAAACCTTTCTTTCTTTCTTTGGTCACAAATGAGAAAAAACGCCTAAAGTTTCTACCTCTCTGCATTAGTGTGCTATTTGATTCTGCAAATAAATGGAGAGTATTAACTGATTGGATTACCAGGTACTCAAACACCTTTCTCTGTCAAGGGCCTTCACTGGCATTTCACTTAGGTGATCTGGGCAGGTTGTCTGTGGTTGTTAAACATTTTAATTTTCTTAAAGTTAAGACATCTTGTTCAGTGAATATTCTGTTGTCAGCCAGGCTTAAGTGATGCAATCCAAGATGTTTTCTATAAATGACACCAATTGCTTGCCTGACGATAATCTGGATAACTTGCTTCCTTCTGTTGTTAAAGATCCAAGTGACAGACTATCACACTTTAAGCTCTTCCCATCTTTTACTTCTAAAATGTCTTCTTTTATTTGTGTCCCAATGCTGTCAACCTGCAAAAAAGCTCCTTTTTTTTGAATAACAGATTAGGGGTGGTCAGAAAGTAGCTGCACTTCTTGATATTGAAATTCCTTTCTTTATTCAATCTTTTTCATTCTGTCCACACCTCCTTAAAAAGAGCATCTTTTTTTGATTTTCTCTCTCATCAAAGAAATAATTCTTATGTTTGTGCTGAGGTAAACATGAGGCTGGATATTTCCATGTTGAGTGGCAAATTCTTCTAGAAAAGCAACATGGAAATGACCAAAAAACCCCATCTCTAGTAGAATATCAGTAGCAAATGCACATGTCAGGTATCTTGAGTTTTCTTAAATGCTTGCTGGAGGATAAGCCACATTTTAAAAAGCTAAATATTAAGGCAGCAGAGCAGTCAGGGTGTGGGAGAGGACACCTAAGCTCCACAGTGATTTGAGTCTCCTCAAGGGGACCTTGGACAAATCATCCATCACTCATGAACACAACCCAGCAAGCAGCCTCAGCCTCGTGTCTGACCTGTCGCAAGGGTGCAGCAAATCTGAACTTGCAGTGATGGAGCAATGTGGGGTGACTTGTGTGGCAAGTGCTGTGTAATAGGTAATAGAAAGGAGAACAGCTTTCTTTTGTGTGAGATTGAGGCAGTGAGAATTACAACTAAATGAAATTGTCTTGACCTTTTACTGTTTCACGACAAGTGGCTTAATCAATGACCTCTGATATCTGACTTTAAAAATCAGACCTCTCTTTTTACCCTAGAGTAGGAAAAGATTGAAATGCAATTACAGTCATACTTTGTGCATTGTGGTGGTGCATTTTTAGCTTTCCCAGGTTTATTGATTATTGTTAAATTCTGTTAAATGGTTTGTTCTGTGTACCCCTTCACCATACCTCACCTTTGGTCTTTCCCTTAGGTTGTCATTTGTCAATTATTAGTTACCACCCCTGGGGCTCTGTCAATCACTCAAACCCCCCCACTTTGTTCTGGAAATTTCAGAGGGGCTTGTCAAGTGATTGGCTGGGTGCCAGCCTTCCCCCTACCCCCTTTGTCCCAACTGGTGATAACAGGTGTCTGTCCTGTCACAAGCTGTCCTAGGTTAAAATGTAAGATGTGCCCAAAGTATGTATTCTATCACCATCTTCATGAGCTGTTGAAACCGGGTGGGGCAGTGTTTCTCTTATCTTCTGTTAATGGGCCCATCAATGCTGTGCTGCATGACTCACAGATAACTCCCTCCAGGAGCCATCTCTGTTCAATCGGCCATCAAGGACCCACTGCATGACTCATAGAATGATGTCATCCCATTGTGAGATGCTTCCCCCCAAGGGGAGGAGCCAAGCATTCCCACCTGGATATAATCCAAGAGACAGCACGGGAGCAGTTACCCACTGGACTCCCAGCGGACAGGAGCTGCCAGACTTTTCTATGGGATCACTGCTTCAACGAGACCACTTCATCCAGACTGCTACCATCACCCTAACTAACAGGGTGCCAGGTTGTATTCTTTATTTTACTTCTTTCTTTTCCTCCAATAAATTGTATTTCTGCCTTGGAGCCTCTCACTGGTTTTCCTTTGCTCAAACCAGGACACAAGCCATCCCATATCCCCCTACCATTGGACCCCAGTTTTACCCACTTCTGTGACCCACCCCCCTTTAAAAAACAGTGTCAGGGGGCTGCCGGTGGAGTCCACTGAGGACATACCACTGAGTCAGACCTTTGGCCCTGTTGTTCCCCACCAAGGAGCAATAAAGCCTAAAGGTTCGACCCTCGGCTGAGTCACTCTGTACCTTACCATAGCTGTCTCCAGAGCTGTCCTTGGGCGACAAGAACCCACAGGAATCTCGGAAATGGCGTAGCCATAGAAAAGTACCTGCCAATATCACTGCTGCCAGGGTAGCCGGGGCATTGGGACAAGGCAACGCGGATAGTGTATAACTGAATTTCCTCATGACTACCAAATGATTTTTGCAGTTTTGAAAAGAAATGGCCTGTACTCACCTTTCCTTTAGCCGAATACAGCCTATGAATATCTCCAACACCAGGATCTTTTTTCTATGCTAGAGTATTTCAAGTTTTATCAATTCTCTGAAACTCAGAGACATGCAATCTTGTACCTATATTTTTTTCCTGTGCTCTAAGTTGCTGACTTTGCAGTGACTGTTGTAGATTGAATATGGTGGCAATAGCGTGTGGCTGATTATTCCTCAGCTCAAGTTTTGATTTGCAAAGATTTGCAGAGTGAGTTCTGTAAGGACAGCAATTTTGGAGGGGCTAGACTCAAACTTGATTTAATTCAGACTTTCTCCAGCAACTGCATTTATTATTTCCCTGGATTTGCTTCCAGTTCTCCTCTAGGTAAGCAGCACCTACCTCACAGGGTGTTGTGAATGCCCCTGATCTTCCATAGCTTATTTTTGGTTTTATGTCATGCGTTGGGTCTATGTATCTTGGGTTTCTCTGGTGTAAGTTGGCACAAACCCTGGGTCTTTCAGTCTAACTCACTGGTGCCTGGCCCCTTATCTGTCCTCTTTGGTGAACGGGAGCCAGCTGCACCTGCCTTCCTAAAACCAGCTCTGCTTATCAGAAATGAGAAATGTGTCAAAACTGCTCCCATCCTCTGTGAGTTACACTCTACAGTTAAAGACAAGCAAATACTACATGATGTGGAATTTTTAGGCCTTTCCTCATATTTGTTTAAACTATACAGCTGAAAGTAAATCTCTCCTGCACACCTTCTTCAGCAAATCTGTTGCTCGTCCAAGACCTAGGTTTTGTGACTAGTTGCTTCATTAACTTATTCTTTATGTTCTTAACAACAGATGGAAGGAGATGCAAGTAAGACCTCTGCCTTATCAAGGCTCACTACATATTAAAATATATAGTATTACTTTTTAATTTACTCAAATTAATGGCAAATACATTGGGAGCTACTTCAGATGACCACATCTGGTACAGATTACCTCCTTTTAAGGACAGCACTGAAAAAAAACTTTTTGAGACCTTTCTAAACTTGGTTTTATCAGACATCTTGTTTTAGTTGAAGTTATTCCGATTCTGGTCATGCAGCCTTTCAATGCCAATATGCAGTATGCTAAGAGAAAAGCAGAAATATTTATCTGAGCATCCAGCAGTATTTATGCCTTGTTTCTGGTAATACATTTAGCACACCATTAAAATGTTCCATTACGAGCTCTTAGAGTCAGAACTTCAAAATAAAAAGCTAATGTTTCACTAGCTATAGGAACATCCAGAACATTTTCTGAAATTAAGTTGCCAATTTTTAATTCTTGTC
Organism: Pycnonotus jocosus; assembly: GCA_013400435.1. NCBI lineage: Eukaryota > Metazoa > Chordata > Aves > Passeriformes > Pycnonotidae > Pycnonotus > Pycnonotus jocosus. Next base: position 31,890 of record VWYP01000822.1, on the reverse strand, counting down.
ACCCATAATATAGATTATTTACAATTCAATTAATTTATCCTCAGAATCCAACAAACAGAGATTTGGCACTGAGCTATCTGAATATATTCAAGAAAAGACCCCTAATTCTCTATGTATTAAAACTATGGCATAGGTCTTATAACTGACTCAGACTGTCTTCCTAAGTGGCACCTGATTCAGACTAGAGGCAACAATGTAAAGATATTCATAGCTGCATAATATAATTCTCTGAACTAGAATTGTATTTAATATTTAGAGGAGAGTAGCAATGTATATTCCATTCCAAGAAGATGCTATAAATTCTGTCAAGTGAAACAGAACAGGTGCATTTATGGTGCTTAAAATTTTTTTCAGTATATAAATATTTATACATACTGTTTATAACAATGATTTAGGCTATGATATTAAAATTTTATCATCAAGGTGAAGAATTTTATGACTGATCCAGTAAGAACAAGAACTGAAAATGACGCTTTTATGATGTGATTTTCCTTGACTGTCACTAATATTCATTCAACAGGTACAAGAGCATATTATGGATGTGCTCATATAGTATTTTTATAAGTTGTGACTTGTATTATATTATTTCCAAGAAGGCGAAATTCTTTTGTCTTACATATTCAGCATTTAGGATATTATAGCAAACAAGTTTAAGACATAAGATATAAGCAAATAAAGAAGCAGAAGCAGAAACACCAATTATTATAAAGGAAGAAAACGAATGTAACAGGATATCAACCTGGCTAAACAATGGTTTCTTCTTGGACCTCAAGACTTCAGTGAGAAGTTTACAGAAAGCAGAAACTAGGTCAGATTCAATGGGAAGATGACAGAGTAACAACACAAAGGAACAAAATCAGGAGGTACAAGGCACAAAAAAGACCAAGCTAGTAAGGGACATCAAAAGTAACGAGGGAGACAACGTAAGTGAAGAGGGAAAATGATGTGGGAAATGTATGTTGTAATATATGCTGCAGGAAAATGTTATGCTACAGTCAAACAAACACAGAAATTTCTTTTTAAATGGCATAAAAGATGTGAACAGATGGATGACATTGCTTGCCTCAATGTTTTCAAAGAATGAATGTGATCTGCAATCAAGTGACTGATGCAAGTTCTGTTAATGACAAAATATACTACTTTAACCTAGAATAAGGAAAGGATTTAGTGAACACCTATGAAAGTCAGAGACTTTAAAATTATTTGATACAATAAACCTTATCCTATATAATATAATAAAGAGTCACTGGAATATGGTGAGATACTGTATGACTAATGAGAAAAAAATAAGACTTCCCTGAAGCAAAGTATGGTCTGTGAAAACTGAATTATAAATGTACCACTTGACTTTAATTTTTCAGGAAAACTGTAGGAACAAACAAGTGCCAGGAAGAAAAAAAGATGATCAACAGTCAACAAAGATTTATTGGGAACAAATCATACCAAAGAAATCTGATTTCTTGCTACAATAGAGATATAGGACTCATGAGAAGGGAAGAAAAAACAGATATCCATTACCAATGTGTTAATACAATGGTATTTCTTGTAAACGACCTGGGGACAAGTGTTCTAGGTAAAACTCTCAGAAGCTGGCTAGAAAACTTGTAACTGAGATCACTATCAGATGGGAAAACATATGTATTGAACTTCTACAAGCGCCTACTGACTCTAGTACTGGCTGCTGCAGTTAAGCAAAACATGAAATTTCAAGAGAATGGGTTAATGGATTAGAATTGAACTGGAAGCTAGAGAAAGGCCTGAAAAAATAAGATTAAATTCAGTAAAGATGAATATAAGTTTTTCTATTTTGGTATGAGCACTCCATAGCATAACTGCAAGCTATGAAGTGTCTCATTTGGTAGCAGTGCTACAGAAAAAGTCCTTCTGGTAAAATGAATTACTACATGACAATGACTCAAACATTGACATTTTTGGAAAGGGCATATGTATGGATAAAAAGTGTGTATAAACAGCAGTGTAGCTGTGTTTTAAGATCATTGCTCATATTTAGGCACCTTGACTCATGAAACATATTGATCAACTGGGCACAATCCAGTGAATGATCAAAGGCTGAGAAAACATTAAAACCAAGAAAAACATTGAAATGGTTATTTAAAATCTAGGGGAGATAAGGTTGTAGAGCAGACTGACAGTAGCTTTTAAAAACATAAAAGACTACTGCAGGGAGGAAAGGAACAATTTGAACTTTATCATGCACAGAGCAAGAAATAGTGCTCCTAGATGACAGCAAGAAAGATTCAGTTTAGATGTCAGGAAAATATTTTTAACAATAGAGGTAGTAATGCACTAGAACAAATTGCTTTGGATACTGTAGAAATCACTTGAAGTGTTTGAGAATAGGTTAAAAAAGCACCAGTAAAGGGCATCTAAAGATGCTCTGGCCATAAAGGGATGGGAAAGGATGAAGGACTGTTTTTTCCAGGTCTATTTTTAATGTTTCTGTGAACCTGCTAGAAAATTTTGGCCATGGACCAAAATTATACAAGGTTGTGTCAAGTACAACTGAATCCTGTAATGGATGTGTAATGGAAACAGCAGGGACACGAAGTGTAAGGTTTTTCAAGCTCAGCAGAGCTCAAGTTCAAGACGGGGTTGCTGATGAGGTTATCAGGAGATGTGTTACAGGGAATGCTCCAAATTCTGAGATGGAGGTTTTCACCTCCTACCTGGCAAACTGGGAGAGCTGCCTGCAGATCTCAGCATTCTCCTTTTTCCCTTCTATAGTATTTGAAGACTTGAATGCACAGTATTTGTATTAAAATCCCTCCTTGTCATTGAGGTCAGTGTCTATAGAGACCCTCTGGTGATCTAAGCTGCTTTATAAGGCATATTCTAGAAGTTAATCTGAAAAATACTAAATTTCTCTGACTTCTTCCAGAGAAATTGTTTGCTAAACTATAGCTAAAGAACGTGATTCCTGACTCTCTGCTGATAACTTGCTGTTAAGAATATATTCCTGCTGTTCATGACATGCAGCTGATTCTGTATTACTTGCTTCTACTATGAAGTACAATGAGATCTCCTGAAAGACCATCTCCATAGTCATTCCAAGTAAATATTTTACAATATTTTCCAGGTTATAATTTTAGATGTTATAGGAAAAATAATGGGGATGGGTAAGATCAAGAACCAGAAGGTAATTTGAATCACCCTTTTCTCCTTCTCACAGGACACAACAGGCTAATGCCTTTCCTTTTTTCTTCATGCCTCATGGAGTTGAAGAAAATCCACTGCTGACAGAACCTCAATGTATGTACAGCTTTGGCACTCCATCCCTGCTGCCTAATATGCTGCTAATACTTTATTAATACAGCAAATTCTTTCACCAGCCTCACCTGAATACCAACAATATCTCCATTTGCCTTACTCACCATCCAAGCTCTATCTTCATACCTCAGCACAGCAACATCCCCCATATCTCTTCAGCTTGCTCAAAACTTATTAGTGACCCAGATGTTTCTACTTTCAATATAGTTTGAGCAGTGATGTAATATACATAATTTCAGTCCTCTGTAAAAAAAAATACAGTCATACTCCTGGCTTTTGTATTTTTTTGATACCTCCTACTGATAGAATTATGTCAACTGCTGTGCATGGTTTTTCAAGGTGTATCATAGGGAAGTTTTATATATGTTAGTTTATATAACTTTCACAGTCTTTCTCACAACATGGCATACTATCACAGAAATTCCTGATTTATGAGAAGAAAATTATGTGCTTTTGCATGAGCAAAGAAATAAGTTCTGGAAAGTCTCTTCTTAGGATGACATATTATTCATTTATCAAAAATATGTTCAAGGAAATTATGTGTGAACTCTGAAAATATGATCAGCTTTGGCATGAATAATGGTTATTTCTTTTGGCTTTTGTGAACTCTTCAGCAAAAAATTACAGATGCTACACAAGACCAGTACATGAGCAATACTTGAAAATCTGATGATGTAATACAGCTACACTCTTGAATAGAAACCAAAATACACGTCATTCAAAATACAACTTAGAGGTAACCTGCAAACATCTTGTCAGTGAAGGAGGTATCTAGAGCCCAATTAAACTAGAAGTAGTGCAAATATAAAAGGCAAAAAATATTGTGAGTTTACCAACAATTGCCTATAGCCTGAGGCTAAATGATGGCGCAGAAAACTTACGTGACCCAGTGCCCAGGTGTCCAGTAATTTACTCCAGGCTGCCTGGAAGCTGTTGACAAAAATGTTGTCAGAAACAGCATTTCAGTAGACTAACATTCTACTGATCCGTAGAATCCAGTCTCTCATCTCTCACAGAGTTCAGAGGTGATTGCATTCTGTGGCCTCACTGGCTCTAATTAGTAAGGGAAAGCAAATAAATAAATTCTTCTTTTTTTTTTTCCTGACTCTGTGTAAAATCCAAACATATTGTTGAACAGTGGGGAATGATACATTAGAAGTGCCTATTTATATTTTTGTCTTGATGTGCTCACAGAACTCTAAGGAAACCAGCTAGAAATGAGAATATAAGGCTGTGCTTAAAAGTAAATGCTCTCTTAAATAAAATACTGATCATCAAATAAATTCAAAGGTATAGTTGAATTTTAACATCGCTGAACTATAAATTTTTTTATGTTGGAAAAGACCCCTAAAATCATCGAGTTCAACAACTAACCTATCATTGCCATAGTCACCACTAAACCATGTCCCTAACGAGTTAGCAGATGGATGGTTAATCACCACAAACACTCCTGGATTAAGCAGCCCCATATAAAGATTCATTTTATCTGTAAGAAGGAAATATACTATTGTATTTTTACTGAAAAAAAAAAAGTCCTAAATTCAATCTGTGCCTTCTTCATTTGGAAACCCCATTAATTAAGCAAAATTGGTAAGTTAATTTGCTTTTTCTTTATTTCCATGCATTTTCATTTCAATTGGCTATACTCCATTTCGTTAACTTTTCTCAAAAACTACCGTATTCTTACTTATCACTTAATTGTAACTACAATTAAATTGAGATGGGAGGTATTCAAAAGCAAGCACAAAACCAGTGAAGACTTCAAGAAGCAAAAGATTGTAAATGTAATGAACAACATCAAATGACCTGACATGGGAATAAATGTATATCAGTTTGAGTCCTAACTCTCTACACCAACATAACATGCCATAGGATGATCATTAAGGTCAGAAATGGCTAACTTCTAGAGATTAATGTCTCCCTCAAAAGGCAGTAGTTACTCATTCAGCATTACAGGAAAACAGTGCTTTAAGGAGATTCAAATGGTTTGTTTTCTACATAGTCACAATGACCACCCCTTTGAGTATTTTTGCAATAACTTTTACTTAACTATTAAATAAACAAACTAAGCTGGTCTGTTGCTTATTTAATAGTTAAGAAAGAAAGACAGACAGAAAGGACCTGTCCATCCTGTGTCTTTACACTTATATTCTAAGTTTATCCTCTTAACAGACAATTGGTATTGAAACCAACTCTTAAATATTATGCTTGAAATTCAGACTTACAGTGCTTCATGTATGTGGGACAGGAGAACTAACTCATGAATTGTTGTGACTGACAAAAAGATAACAAGACTTAACAGTGATAGATTTTATGCTAAACACACGCTAGGCATTTAATCAAGGGAGAGATTTGAAGCTTTTCAAAGAGTGCTTTCCTTGGATTCTGCATGTGAGAAAATTTAATACAGAATTTCATGCCTGCATTATTCATACTCAGGGTATATTGATTCTTTTGTGTTTAGAAGTCACTAACTATATTTTGTGACTTATGGTTTATCAGCTACTAGCCACAAAATGGAAAAAATTCTATGTGTAAAACTCCGGGGATGCAACCTTAATTCCATTTAAATGATTTTAACCTGTGGCATCAACACGGGTATAGGTCATCGAATTTTAGGAATCAGGCCAAAAACGTTCCAGTTTATCTACTGGGATGAAATTCCTGACTAACAGGAGCTGATCTGAAAATTCCAGATCTGGAAACAAAAGAAATACAAGCAACTGGGAAGTACATTACAGATGTAAGATGGATGAGGGGCTACAGAGAGATTTTCTTCAGCTTCTGCTGAAACAGGCATCTCAAACACAATTCTGAATGCAACCTAAACCAAAACCAATTCCCCTAGTCAGTCACAGTGGTTTGCAGCCCCACTAGTAGATATGGTTAATGTATAGAACCTTTTTCATGAATATGTTGATCTTTTGATAATATGTAATTAATTCATCATTGACAATATTGTAAGGACTCTGCATTTGATAAAAAGCTCACCTTTAACCACAAAAAGGGATGCAGACTGGCTATGGATTACACCTAATGAAGAGCAAAATCAGAGGCAGAAGAAGAGTCAAGCCCACAATCTGGAAAGCATTACCTCTTAAAGTAGCCAGGTAGGACACTTAAGAAACAAAGACAGAAATTAGGTGAGATACCATGTATTTGCTTGTGTGACAGGACTGTCCAGCATCAGATACAGATACAGATACAGATGTCCAGCATCAGTACAGATATTTCTGTTCTAGTATGCTAACAAGCCTAAGCCATAGAAAACTTGTGTTTCCTGGTGTTATTGTTTATATGCCTAAAATTAATAATATTTTTAGGTGTTTATAGGACTTAATGTATTTTCCTGGGCATATTTCAAATTAAAAAATTTTAATTTTCTTTTTAATGGAGAATGAATCTATTATTTTCCTTATAATTTTGAGATTTAGCTTCAGCATTGTGAGGGATATCTCCTTTCAATAACATCTTGCTGAAAAAAGCCACTTTGAAAACTGTCCAATAATCAACTGCACCTTCTGAGTAGGTGCATGTGGGATACGTAGACAGCTCATGTCTCTCGCCAAATGCTAAGGCATACCAATACTGAGTGACCCTTGAATTTTATTTCAAAACAATTCAAACTAAAAAGTAAAATCTCACTGTCTTGTTCATTGGAAAAGCTTCTAAAGGAAGACAAAACAAACCCAGGCTGTTGGTCCTTTCAATCATTTACCTCTGATTTGTGAACAGAAGGGAAAATAGCCATGTTATGTAACAACCTGGCACACATTCCTCTTCCACAGAGACAGGTTTTTACAGCTGGCAAACAAACTATTCCCTTGCAACAGAGCTTTAGCAAAAAGCTCCTGTTCTGTCTGTTTTGGATGAGGGATGGCATATTGAATGTGTCAGGCTTGGACCCTGCACTTTTCTGAAATCTCATCAAAACCTAGTGCCTGAACATCTGAGTCAGATGTCAGGAGTGACAAAAGAGCCAGCTAAGTGCTCGCGGCTGCCCAACCGGCAAGCTGTCGCTCTGCTGTCAGAGAGTAATCAGTTTGATAGGGCTTGTCACACATGGAAAGCAGTCATTTTGGAAAGAAAACCAGCATATAGAGAGCTAGGCTTAGAGCAAAATAGTTGGAGTCGCTATGATTTTAAATTAGTGTCACATTTAGGCATCTCGCCTTATTCCTTGGGTGGGATTATGAGCAGGGTGTACTTCCTCATTCAGACTTACACTCACTACCTTTGTAATGTGGTTTTGGGGTGAGAAATTCTAGTATCAGCACTTAATAACACCACTTGGTGAATTCCTTTGAAAGGTACAGTGACACCACAGGCATCTGATCCTCATTGACTTAAAGATTCATTCTCACTCACCCAAATGAAGGAAACAGCAAGAACATAGGTGTCAGCCCAACCAAAATACTTGCTCTTTGCCTCCACAAAGGCTAGGCAGAGGTTTGGTCCTGCTGGTGGGAAACTGAAGACAGCAAAAGAGAGAAATTAGAGAGCATGGTGTGTTTATATCCTCCTTTCTGCCAGGCAAACACACTGAGGAGCTATTGAAAGATCTGTGTCCCTATATGTGTCTTTGGACAACCAAACAATTATATCTCCTTTCTCATTGAGCTGCTCGAGGAAGGGGAACAGAAAAGCTGAGCCATTCTCACTCCTGGAGGATAAAATGTTGATCCAAGCAACTAAACCCAAAATAAGTGTAGTTTACCAAGGTCTATTGAGCTGGGGGAACACGTTTCTGAAAAAAATTTCTAGGAATTAACAGATGTTTTAATACCACTTGCAGTTGGATGCAGTGTTAGTAAAACAACTTGCAAGAAAGTTAAATATCAGTGAGCTATTTCAGTATGGAAATGGTTAGAACCAGACGATTTAGGTGCACCTGGCATAGAGACACCAATTATCAATGGTGATTCTTACGGTCATGCCCAGCTCTAAGGGCTGAAGATTTCATTAATAGAGCTTTCCAACTCTTCATTGAGCAGCCACCACCCTGAAATCAGAAGACATGAAGATCTCCATCTTTCCCCTATTTCCCAGCATATACGAGTCAAATGTGCTTATCACTGTAGAAATTGCCATCCTCATTATTAATTAACTGCTACCCCATATAACACCAGAAAGAAGAACAGGTTTAAGGGCCTCCTCAACTTCTCCTTCATTTCTCAGCTGTACCATAAGTAATGCAACCAGGCTACTTTGGCACTTGTTGAAGGACAGCTATTTTGTTATTTTGTGAGATGACTGCCTAATGGCAATCCTTGGACCTGGGACCTGATGCTGCTCCTCTTGCCTTGTTCTGCTACTTCTTTCTAGAAATGAGTGAGACTGTTTCTTCCCTCCCTTTCCTTCCCAGCCTGGTTTCTATATTTGTCCACAAAAATGAGAGGTAAACATTTAAATCTTTTCAGACTGAGGTAAAATAACTGAGATCTTGGGATACTTGGTTTGATCTCAGCCAAGTAAAACCACAATGAACTGGATCAGTTACTCATAAATGCTTTTTCCCTCATAAATAGATAGGATTTACCATGTCTGAAGCTATATTTCAATTTTCAGCTTTACTACAACTTTTATTAGGGTATTAAAAGGCATTATTAGTGTTCCATGGGGTTTTTCATTAGGAAAACCCCACATAAAAATCTAAATGTAAATTATGTGAAGGATGAAAGTAGGTGGTTTTCTGCTCAGTAATTCAGTGCTTACACAAATAAAAATGAGATAAAACCAAATATTATGTTAAAATTTCATTCTCTAAAACTAGGAAGAAAATATTTGCAAATGGATATATTGTCTGCAGAGTAAATTCTGGTGGACTTCATTAAAACAGGTGTCTTCTAAAAAAATATACTAATTTTTTCTGTTATTCCAACCAGAGAATTTAAATATTTATTAAGGTCTGAAGCAGAATTAAAAGTAGTCCATTCTTGCCAAAAGCATAAATAATATATTCTGAGGAAAACCTATTCCTCAAGTGTAAATCACATCCACCATTGGTTGCATTAAAGCTAATGGAAAAACTCGTTTAATATAAAATACTTAGGATATTGTGTCTCATGCTCTTGCCATATGCCTTTGTATGGAGAAGAAAATGCAAGTATAATTTTTAGCAATATTATGTACTGATGCTAGGTGGGATTATTTATTTAAAGATTTAATTAGCTTTTTTTTTTTTTTCCACATACAGAATCATGTGTTTACCAGTATATCTACTGAAAATATTTTTTATAATCCAAAGCTCTCCATCATTTAAACCAGTCAGGTTTTCAGGCTTCCTTTCAAATACAGTTAAATAGTATTGCATTAATGAAAGTACCAAGCATGAGGAAAAAAAATGCACTTTCATTGATCTCAGGTGAAAATAAATTGTTTAAATTAACTGTTGAAATTTTGTGAGCTACAGGGAATAATCAGGCTGTGAGACAACATACAAAATCTTGTTTGATGTATGATTTTAATCTGAAGTTTTTCTATGTAGTCAGTTGCTCATGTAACTTTTGGTGAAGAAAGTGGTTTTCTTTAGTCTCTGAATTGATGAATTGTCTCAGGTTTGACGGATGTCTCAGACAAATTTCAAGGGAGTTAGACAGGAGAAGGGAGGTTGAACATTGTGTGACTGCATATGAGTTTTAAAACAAATCACTTTTTATAAAACTCCCTAATTTCAAGGACATTATTGTTATTTGAAGCAACCCTAGTAGATATAGTCCCCTGTTTTACTGTCTGAAATTTAAATGAAGTAAACGACCAATAAGGACATTTCAGGGAAGAAAATGCCATCTACTTCATTACCAAAGAGCACACAGGAAAGGGACCTGTATGCAGTATAAGCAGCACAAATGTATGCTTATAAAGTAAGATATAAATCTTCATAAAATAAGCCAATAAGCCAATGGCTTTTTAAACAATAAAACCAATTAACAGCAAAATGCTGATTGCTGGTTCTCAACCCAGCACCTCGTCTCATTAAGGGACACAAAGTAGAGACAACTCTTTCCTTGCTCTTTGATGGCTGAGTTATCTGTCCTGAATGTTTTGGGGTTTTTGGACAGGAATCTCTTGGTACCATTTAACAGCAAAGACTATTGTGAATGCATGTCCTAGAAGGGCAGTGATCTCTAGTTCATTTTTATAGACATATGGCATGGCAGCGAGAGTAAAATATGTCTAAAAATCAAAAATGTGACAAAGTTTGAGTAGTTTTGCTTCTACATAACATTTTAAAATATTTGCACATCAATTCAGCCACTCCAGTGTAGAACACCCTATGATGGTCATAGATGTTTTACTATAAGGTACTCGCTGAATTTTACTTTCTCCTAGGTTTTTGGGGTTTGATGTTATCTCTTGACATCATCTTGGGTACCCTTTTGCTCTGCTTCATGACATGATATATGAGGTTTGAACTTTTTTCTTTCATTAGAATTCAGTGGCATTTAGAGACCTAATTATTATCTTTCTTTGCTAAGCTTTGACTGAAATAATAGTAGCTGAAATGAGTGTTACTCTTTAGGTCTTCTTTTTTTTCCTCTAAGTCTTATTAAAGTGGAGTTACGTTTCTAATGGCCTCTTTGTTTATTTCAAATAATCTTTATTTATACTTCTCTCTTTCTATTTGATTTTAATAATGTTTTCTCCATGTTTATGCATCTGTAGAGGAAGCATCTGTTCCCAGTAATATGAATTTCTAGTAATATGGAGGGTTTGTGCTCCTACACACTGGATTTTACTGTACTTATCTCTGGTTATTTAATTACATAATTCACTTTAATATATAACTTTATGTACTTTTGAAAAGATTTATGTTCCAGCCTAAATCTACATCCCTACGCATCCTAATTTTATAACTCTAGTTCTGTTGTCTTTTCTGTCTTACTTTCTTGTCTCCAGCTCTCTACTTAAAACTGTGTGTTGTTTATTTTAGGAAAGGGTTATTATGGCAATCCAGGGAAAACCTCTTCATTTAGTCATTAGATTTATTAGGCAGTCCTAGCAGTCTTTAGGGAAAAAGAGTTAACTATATTTTTTTGCATATTGGTCAAAACCAAAGTAATCAAAAATTCATCACAACACTTGTTCATGGTTTAGAAGACACTTTATGTTGAAACAAATGGAAATATCTTGCAGCCTAAGAACCTTTAAACCCCACCCTTGCCACAAGGGGAGTCTTGATTCCTTAGATACCATTTGTGCTCAGCATCTTCCTGAAGATACATTTTGAAGCCAAGGTTTCAGACAGGCCCACCCTTCAGCCCCTGCATGCTAATTAGTGTTCAGATGGGCTCATGTATTTCAGAGAAAGGTGAAACAAGACACAGCTGCTAGTCCTCAGCAGAGCCAAATGAAATTAAAGTCTAACACACATGAGTGCTTAAACACTGAAATTAATACGAAAGATGCTGACAGGCTCTTTTTATCAGTCACTTTTTAAACATATGTAATTGCGATCACCGCAGGAGTATCATATTAATATGCAGAGGAGATAATGTTAAAGAGAATAGGTGAGATGGGACCAAAATGGAATTTGTGAAACCTCTTTTATCCATGAGGATGAATATACTGTTGCTGAAGTATGAAGTGCCCCAGGAGTTATGTAGTATCATTAATCCATTTAAGTAGCATGTAGGCCAAAATGAAAAAAAAAAAAAAATTCTATCCTAAATGACCCCAAAGTTTTCATAAACTTAGACTACATATATCAGCAGAAAATGTAAGCAATGTGCTCTGGTCTTCACTCCTCACAGTGCTGGGTGGTTTCTCAAATCAGAAAAGGGACTAAAGGCCTTCCGTGTTATCTGCATTCTGCTCTGGATACAGAGCCCCACAGGGCTGCAGCATGGTGTGGATCAAGTTGTTGAAAGATTATTCTCAGCAGCTCTTCCATCACCCTTCAGGGGAAGGTAACACCACCCCTGTGACCAACCCGAAAGAGGGGGCTGGTAATGGGCTGTTACCCTTGCAGCAGGCAGGTAATATTTTGGACTGGTATTAGAGGAACTAGTGAGATAGTCAATTTGGGTACCACAGCAACATTTCCAGACATTATAGAATAACTATTGTGACTCTTTGTTAGGAGACCTCTGGTTAGGTTTTCTTTTCAAATTATCATAAGAGAATTTGGTGATAATAATTTTCTTTGATGAATAAAGTTCATTATCACCATAAAGTTGCTATCTTTAAATACTTTTTAGAAGTAATATCACAAATTATAAATTCCTGATGAACTTTCTAAGATTAAACTTGTGATACATATTGACTTTTTAGAGGAGATATATATATATATATAAGGAGCCAGTGCTCATATTTTACAATGAAAACCAAATTCTAAATAAAGCCTTTACAGGTTTTTTCTTTCCTGGTGAATAGTAAGTTCAAACTACACTGTCTTATTGTTGTCTTTTGTGTGGGCAAGAAAAAGAGGAGTCATGAAGAAATAGGAAAAATTAATAAGGGAAAACCCCACTATGTATTCAAAGAGATTAAATTAGAGTCTAATTCAAACCTTATTAATCTCATTTGGGGAACTCCCACTGGCTTTAGTCATATTCAGCTCCAGCTCTATAGTTAAGTAATTAATATTCTGAATCACACTATTCTAAGGACCACGTAATTTGTATTTTGGTATTCTTCTGACTTCCAGAGCATTAGGGAAAACTGCCACAAGCAAAAGCGTACAGTTCATCTGAGACAGCGTGCTGCTTTAGTGCACAAATCTTGTTTTATTTGTCTGTCTGCAGACAAGTTGCCTGCAGATAATTAAATGGAACTGTACTTGAAGGCAAAGTGGTCCAACCTTTCATTCTCTTAAGAGAACATTTCAACCCAGTGGATTATATTTTCTGTCTTCCAGTATTATATGCAGCCAGTTTATCCTGATACTGAGAACAGTTTGTTCAGATTGTCAGTAACAAATAGAACAGAGAAAATGTGTTATGAGTCTTAAAGGGTGTGGGTGCCTCTGACAAAGTGCAGAGGTTTCATTTCATGAAGTTTCATAGCCCCCATCAGTAACAGGACAATCTTATATTGCCTTCTACCTGTCACCTTTCTCTCTCTGTGGCAATTTGGATGTAGCTTTCTAGTATAATTTCCCAATTCTCCACATATCTAGGAAGGAAGTTCTTCTATTCTACAAGTATTTAGAATTTAAATATTTTTATTATACCAGAAGAAAACTAATGGAAAACTTATGAGATGATCTTCTACAGTTATTTGGATTGAAGGTTTATAATGACATGAACACTACAGATAGAAAAAGAAGAGAGACTGCATATTGTGCTTTGTGATCAAAGACTTAGCAGAATTAATTTCAAGTGCCAGTGTCAAAATATATTTAGGCTAGTACTACAGAAGATAATTAGTCCACAAAGAGAAGCTGAAAGAGAACATTTTCAGAGAGGCTGATAGACTAGACAGTGACATGACATGAGCTGCAGTACTCTGGTGTTTGAGATAATTGGCTGTACCAGAGATTTGTCTTTGCTGTTTTTTACTGACTGAATATATTTCCATTTAAAACTGTTTTAGGTTCCAGTAGTATTTGTCTTCCTATCATTTATTCCTCCCAAAGGATAAGTGAAAAAAATAATCCTAGTCTGTTCATATTTGACACACAAATACCTTTCTGCAGATTCAAGTCTTGAGCACGGCTTTTCTTGTGCCTGTTTTCATTGAATTTGCTTGTCATTCATAAATAATAATTTGTGACTACTCAATCCACTGCTAAAATACATTTTCAGAGATATCAGTAATTTTTAATGCTCTTAATGGTCTTTTGAGGAAAGACTCACAAAGGAGATGCTCAGTGCGTCCCTGAAGCTGTATTTCTCAGGCTGCTCACTAGCCTTTGTGTAATGAGTTGAGTGGTGAAACATCCTTTGACTGAACCCTTACATAGCTAAGGTGGAATGGCACTGGCCACATGAGGAACGCCTACAATGAAGAACAAGAGCAGGGAGAATCAGTCATCTAATGACAAATTTATAATTTTCTCTACCTGAGCTGTAGCCTCAGGAGAGCAGTGTTGTTATTGCTGGACTTTTTAAAAAAAAATTTCCATGGTATTGGGAACAATTCCTTTGGAAACACCAGTACTTGCTGACCTGAGAATGGAAAAAATATTGTTGGCTAAAGCAAATCATCTTGAGATCTCATTAACAGCAGTCCTAAATGAGATTTTTTGAGCTCTCCTGGACTGCAGCCTGTGAGTGGGACAGCTCTCAGAGCTTGCCAGCTCTCCAGCGTGGAATACTTAGAGGACCATTGTCTGATGACAGGGCTTGGGCTGATGCCCTCACTTCTTGATGCTCAATCCTTTGCCCACTGAGAAAGGCCATGGCACTGGCACAAGTATTCCAATAACTCTTGAGGAGAATTTTTCACAGGTACATACACGTTTGTACATACTCTATGTGTGTGTGGGTATCGATCTGACTGCCTGACAGCAAGTATAGCATAAATATGAGGAATACATTGCTAAGTCACTGTTATAAAGTAAATTCTATTAAACCACTTTATAAATTAGTCAGTAATAAACTGCTGCCATAATCCTTTTGATATAAATTGCTTACCAAGTCTGGGAATAAGATTGGAACAGGCACAAATAGAATTCTCTCTGACAAGGAGTTCAGATGGCAAAGTGGAACCTCATGACCCAAAAGAACAGTCTCCCTTGCCCCTTGCTTTTCTCTATTAAATTCTTAGACATAAACCATTAACCAAATCTGGGACAATGACTGGACTCAGTCACTGTGAGGAATTAGAAAGCAGGGGGGACCCTCTCTGAACCTTGTGACTCATGGGAGGGTCTCCCTCTTAAAACTTTACCCATTTTTAACCCCAGTCTATACATAAATCATTCTAAAAAGATCCTAATTTCATGTTCTTGTGTACATTTCATCCATGTAATAATTAGTAGAGTGAACCTTGCAACCAAAGTTTGTCATACTTTTGCAAATGTATATAAAACCCACTTTCGCTGATGTCTTTTTCAATGATGTTTTAAGAAGCCCAAAGCACTCATTTTGCTATTGTATTGTCTCTTAATATTTCTTTCAAAGGTTTTCTCATATTTTATGATGTTTTGTTGATGGCATCTACTTTTCATGTTCTTTTGGACTAGGAGCCTCTGAATTTTTGGTACACTTGGATACATTACTGGAAAGTGTTTTCCCTTGTCCATCTGTGATCAGAAAACTTGTTCTGGATCAGAAAACGAATTCTGGAGAAAAGAAATCAGGAATTCACTCATGTAGCTGCAGTGCTCATCCTGCACTAATGTTGCCCCTGGCTGCCATGGACCACAGACATTAGAGTCCAGTTTCAAGTGTTTTTTGTCTTTTCCCAGCTTCTCCACAGTGCTGGACAGTGCTCTCTGACTGCTGAGAGACCCTGTGCTACAACAGCTATGTCTTTTGCAAGCACCGGAAATGCCAGAGGATATACTGAGGCTCATCAGCATAAAAGGCATCTCTTGTCAACCAGAAAACCTCCAGCATTCTGACAGCTGAATAAATGGAGCCCTTCCTTGAATTTAAAGATAAGACAGATAGAAAAGGGCCAAATTCCAGTTCTAGGAGCTTACAGATGGGAAATTAGAAAAGCATATTTGTCTTTTAAACGCCAAATACAGGAAAGTGACCCTCTCTCATGCTCTTACATGTTTCTGTCAGTGACTCCTGACCTCTGGAGACACCAGAAGACCAGGATACATTAGAGGGATACAGAAGACATTAGTAACCATAGCTCTGTTATTACCTATTTTGGACCATAAATAAATCTGATATTATCTGAGTCTATTTTATTCCTTGGTCTCCCATATCCTGTCATCTTTTAATGGCTTTTTTCTCTTCACTAGTTGTCTTTGTTGATACTCATAGCCACATCCAGTTTATCACCAATTCATGGCCAAGGCTAATTTTCTGTCTTTAAAGAACCAACACTCTAAATTAACACTGTAATTAGCATCCACATATGTCAATTATTTTATACTTGTGTACGCAGTAAGTTTTTTCCAGCATTCAAAATTAACAAACTGCTTCAGGTCTCAGCTATAAGGCAACAAGGATTAGTGGCAGTGTTATTGTGGCTGTAAAAATTAAATAGTCATTACTACAGTCAAACCAATTATGTGTGCCATTGTGACAACTTTAGTGTGCATATGTTATGCAAATATATAAATCACGACCTTCTCTCACTACTTAGAATGTACTAACATAAAAATATTCTGCTCTGGTGAGATTAAAATAGATGTGAACAAATTCAGAGCACTGTGAATTGCTACTTGGCCAATACCTTCTTCTGTGATCTTTTGTTCTTTAATTTTTAAATGAATAGATTACATATTTGAGAAGGGGGGATTGTCTCAGAGGGTCTACTTACAGAAATTACATAGAGGTCCTTTTTTGTCAGAGCATTTTTGGGTTTTTCCTGAAAGATTTTTCGTGTGTGTTTGGCATGCAACATCCTTGAAGCACAGGTACTTCTGGAAAACAATTCAAACCCCACTTTTCTTATTCCAAGTTAAGCAGCACTACCATATTCATGTCTTTATTGTTCTGACTGCAAGTACCACACTATCATTACACCCTATGCTCACAAATCAGAGAATTTATTTTCATTCTCAGTGTACCCTTGGGTATTATTTTTTCAAGCCATCCATTTTAAGATTCTACCTTTCTGGGAAAAAATCTGCATTTGTAAAAGTAATTTGAAATATTTTACTAATATCTAAGGAATAATATTGAAGTGTGATGAAATTTTCTACATCTTTAGCACTCATGCTTTTATATATTCCTTCTTTTGTTTAGAATTTTTTTAACTGATCATATTTTTTGCAAACAAAAAAATCAACTTATCTAAAACTTCCATGCATAATACTTACAAATTTTAAGACAACTACAAATATTAATTGTGCTGTGCAAAAGCAAACTAATGTGAATGACTACTTTCATGGTTATCATAGACAAGACATTTTGCAAACTTCAATATTCTTCAAAATTATCTTAAAAGCCCCAAACCTTTGTAAAGAACAACGTGAAGGTTTGTTTTTTGTTGGGTTGTTGATTGGGGATTTTTGTTTCTTATTTTAATTGGGGAGTGTGTGTGTGTGTATGTCTATTGATTGTTTTTCTCCCCAGGGAAACGCAATCAAGTAAAAGGAAAACAAGCTATAAGGCAGAAATTCTAATGCAAATTTTAGTTAACAACATTAGTCACACATGCCTATACTTACCTGTTTAATCATTAAAATAACTGAATAAAAGAAAATCTGGGAAGTTAGATTTAAGAAAGGCTACTACTCTGCCTATTTACCCTGTTAAATCTACATATGTATGCACACATTATGTCAGACTTAGTAAAAACCTTGTACATACATTTGCACACATTTGAGGAAATATAACTGAGATAACTGCTTCTTTATCAGAGATTGATGTGTTTGTTTTCTGCAAACCATCATCCATTTAAAGCTTCAGTGATTTCCTGTACTATTATTTATTCTATTTGCTTAGCAAAATACTATGTACTGTTCATGGTTCATAAATCTTTTCTCTAATGTTAACAAAGGAATTTATCAAGACTTTGTTTCTTTTCCCATGTGACCCTGACTCAGTCAAGTTGTTTTGATGCACTGTAACATTAATCTTTACCATCTTGACATTAATTTGGGCTTCTGCTTTGCATGAATGTCTCACTTTACTGTCTTGCACAAGCTTGACTATTGATTTACAAGTGCATTCTCTGTAGAGGAGAAGAGCATATTTACAAGAAAGCTCTTAGCTGACTGTATCCACATCTATAGTACATTTTCCTCAGTGTATGTCAGGAATCAAATATTTTACATTTTGGGGACAAATAAAAGCTTTGAAATTGAACCACTGTAAATAAAAGCAGAATTTAACATATTATATCTTCCAGATTAGAAATACAATGTTTAATTCAGAGCTTCCTTTTTATCTTCCCCTGTGTCTGGACTAATGGACTTCTATTTCCACTGTTCCTCAAGGAATCAAAAAGACTGTAGTTAACAGTCCTGCCACTGGATGTGCAAGTTGAGATGAATAATTGCTACAAAAATAATTGCTACACCAGCATTATGTTGTTGAATATGTACGATGTATTACAACAATGTAATTCAGCTATGAAAATAATGTAGTACTAAATTAATTTCTGCAACACCTGTAAGGATTGGTTTATTTTTATCTAAACTGTTCTAATCCCTGACAACCAGATACGAAATGAGTACATCAATCCCTAATAATAATAGTTTTCATCACTAATAATATACTTGTATGTATCCTCTCTAATTAAAGTAAGAAATAATCATTTGGCATAGCAGGGGGAATCTAGATTTTTTAAAAATATAAATACTATGGTAAGTGAAGAATGAAGGCACCTCTCTTAGAAGTGATCTCAACTGTTTTTACAAATAACTTAGTGTATTTTAAAGCCAGTGGGTATAACGCTACCTGACATACCTAAAAAGAAAGAACAGAGATACTGCAATTTAACAAATATTTAGAAATGACAAACAAAATTCTAAGTATTTGGAAATTTTATACAAAGGAATATGGAATCTCTAAGAAATTCTCTTGGCTCTTACAAACTACCAGTCCCATGTTACTCCATGACTAAATATAATAAACCTTTTATCACAAATGTCAAGTAAAAATAGTTACCCTCTCACAAAATGGCACTTTGTAGGCTGTACTGCAGAGTTATTGGAGAACTTAATGCTTGCATCTTCAGCTGGTTTGCTGAAACACTTATATAGATATTAACATTTGTGCAGTTCTTCTCAATTTCACACCAGTTTAGAAGATTTGATCTGCTTTGCTGTACTGCTCTATGCATATTTAAAAGTTAACTACATCGGTTTTGGTTGCCATGAACCTCTAAAACTGCTTCAGAAATGACAAAGATTGACATCATAGATGAGTTGGGATCATTGCAATCTAGTGAGGAATGTATTAAAGAGTGGTTTCCTAAGAAGAGCAGAGCTCCCACTAGTTCCAAGGTAGCTGATAGCCAGTGCAGCTAATAGCCTCAACATAAAGTTTGAGAATTAATTCATTTTAATTTCGAGATAAAGTAAGTACAAATGATTTAATTGTCAATATTCTAATGCTGACACTGAAAGGTGGGTTGTTTTTTTTTTTAAATAAACAAATATAGTCATTCAAATTACACAAAAACTCCTAAGGTCTCACTGCTGATGTTAGATTTCTGGGTTATTCCTAGGCTGAGATGTTGTTCTGCAAAGTTAAATATATCCCAAATATATACTTTCAAGGAAAAAAAAAATCAGATTTAGAATAGGGAAAAGAAAAGAAGAAAAAAAAAAAAAAAGGAGACTCCATGTGCTACTGTCTTAACTCTGGATCTGAGAGTCAAACTGTGCTTCTGCCTGCTCAGTTTCCATGTCTTGAAATGAGAGAGTCTGAGCAGGGACAATCTGAGTTCATGTACAATGTTCTCACCCAGGCATAACTTCATTAGCTAAAGCTTTCTTTAAATCCACACAGCTTGGGCAAAATTCAAACTTCTGCAACCCATTGTATTCTAAAGTTCTTCCTCGGAAAAAAACAGAGAATGCAAAGGAAATGGACCATTTTCATCAATGTAATTAAATTACCCAGTTTAACTAGCCCTTGCTTTAACATTATCCAAGCAAGATTTTTCTTTCAAACTTGATGAGGCTCATAACCCTTTCAGTAATCAAATCAAGAGTGAAGAACCCAAATGCTACATTGCCATTTAACAGATGGTTATACAGACCATGAAATAAATACTAGTGTTCTAAATATCTTATGTTTTTGATCTCAGTAAGGACTAAACAATAGCACCTGAAATAACCTGATTTTGAATCAATTTGTGGTTTTCTAGCATGTAGGAAAAGTGTTGATCTTTTCAGATAGATTTTTTTTTTTAAACCTGAAATATGGAATGGAAAAATTTCATTCAAAAAGGAATTACTTTCAGAAACCCATGAGCAGTTTTAGAAGTAGGAGTAGGAAAGAGTTCCTTCTCAATTATAACACTATCAGTTCCTACTGAAATGCCATGTGCTCACTTTTTGCTGCTATTGAAATTCTTATTACTTAAAATTCTGGAAAGTAATACCTCTACTGGTGGATGATGTGCTGTCAAAATATTAGCTGTCCTTCTTGACTGCTATGGATATTTTTCTTATGTGTTATGCTAATATGAGGAAAAATAATCACTTTTAAGAACTACTTTCATGCATTTCATTGTCTTGCTTCCTTCGATGAGTTATTCTAATTTATGTATCATCTATTAAAAATTAGCCTAGACTCTGAACTTGATATAACAGGCATTCTTGAAATTATAACTGACACTGCCAATAAAAATGTTAATCTTTTTAAAAAGCTTTGAATGTACAGTATAAATATTCACAAGTTGGAACTTTATAGTCAATAAGAAAATTCATTGTACTAATCTTTTTCTACAGAAAGCTTTTTATATTAAAAAAAAATCTTTTTATAAGCAGGCTTGATCTTTTATGTGGATTTTCACTTACAGAAAGAACACTTTTGTGTTTCCAAAGCATAGAAATCAACTCCATGATTTGTGTATGTAATTCAGGTTAATGGCTCAAGGAACCTGGGTGAGGTTTAGAGACAAGTGAAAGGATGTAAGATCCTAAAGGCAGGAGCCCACACACATGAGAACCCAGAGCTGAGCAGAAGCAGGAGCACTGTGCTGAGATCCCCAGTCAGAGAGCTGGTCCAAAAGTGCAGCTGCCCAGAAGCAGCTGAGGGGAAGGATAATCAGCAGGCAGCCCAGACAGCTTCAGTCAGACACCTAGCTCTGCTTCACTGCTGGTAAGCCCAGCTGGCCCTGTGCTGTCCATGTTTCGGACATTTCAGGTTCAGTCAAGGTGCATAGCCACTTGCAGGTATGCACATTCTAGACAGCAAATTCATAATTTATCACCTCTGTATTGAGATCCAGTCTTACAGTGCTAGAAGATTTTGTTAGTCTGTGTGTTCTTTCCTGACTGACACACTGTTAAGGGTGGGCAGGCAGAAAAGCCTGAAAGCAACTGAGCCTTTCTCTTGCAGTGTAAAGTGGTGGAGCACTGCAAGGCTGCTCTGCTTTTTGGGCTGTGACTCAAACCAGATACGCCACTACTTCCACCAGTCATTCATTCAAAGAACATTGATCTGACCAAGCTATGTTGTTCTGTGACATCAGTCCTGTCCCTGTCAGCTCCATAATGTTAGTAAAATGAGCTTTTCCAGGATTTTAAGATATGGGCACCTAAATATTCAACCCCAAATGGACTTCAGTGTAAGGTAAATATCTAATCAATGCCTAATAGTGCAGTAAAAACAACAGTACCTGTGGTCATTCACAAAAGCAACATAGGCAGCTAACCCATATCTGGAAAACCTAACTGTTCATAAATCTACAGAAACGAAACTAGTTAAGTACAGATTTTTTAACTTTTCTCCTAGATTTGCTACCACAAATTGTATCTGTGCTACACTTAAAGCCTGTATTATATACAGGCTTGTGTTGTATTCTGTTTAATTTTTTACCTTTTCCACATTACAAGAATTTAACTGTTCTTAAATTTTCTATTATCTCTTCTCTTATATTCTTCTAAAACAAATTCACCATAATTTTGAAAACTATATTTTTTGTATTATTTTTAAAGCTATTATTTTCACACAGAACTACACCTCCTGACTTTTGGGCTGATGCCAGTTATTCTTCAATTTACTGCTGTATTACTTAGAGCTGTTGATCCCTTAAGCCCTTGGCCAGTGCTTACAGGTCTGATGAAATTAGCACTAGCTGTTACTTTCCCAGTAATAGGGTCTCAAATATCTGCCTGGGATTTCAGTTCTCTCTAGTCACCCATTGAGCTGTCACCAATCTATCCCCTGTATTACACTGCTACCTCAGCTCCTTGACCCCTCCTAAAGCCTTCAGGCAGAAGCTAACAACCAGGCAGGAGAGGAAAGGGAGAAAATTATCTAAAACTCACACAAATGAAAAACGGGTTTTCAGGCATTCTCAGCTAGGTGCTGGTTTTGCCTGGATGGATGGCTTCATGTGAGGATACAGACTACTGAAGAGACCCTTTGTGTACCAATGTGAGCTGTAGGTGCTGCTGGACTTGCACAGTGTGGGGAGAAAACAGCTACAGCTGTGGCTTTCCCTTGCTGTCTACCCTGCTACCCTGTCTGGTAGGACCACAGAAAGACCTCTGCAAACCAAAGTCTTCAGTGAATTAAGGCATAATTCATAAAATATATATTTATTTTCATGGCAGAGAAGGAAGTGGTTTTTTTGTGCATTTGTGTTTTGCAGAACCATCTGCAGACAGGCATATCCACAGTATGAATCCTCTGGGTTGATATTAGCATTTGTTCTATACACCTATCTCTTCCCTGAAAGACCTTCTGATGGCAGAATTAAGATTAAAATCTAGATGTCTCTATGTTAGTTCTCAGTTTAAAGGTAACCTGGAGAAAAAAATAGTTTTGACTGCAAACAAGACCATGAGAAAACAAAGATGAATTATCTACTAGGAAGGCATGGAATTTCTTCACTTTCACCAGTGATAGGTTCATTTATCTGTTGAATCTACAAAGACAGCCAGGTATCCTCTGTGTTAATTACTACTGTGAGATAAAGAAATACGTTCTGGCTGCAATGTCTTTTCTGTTTTCTTCGTCAGTGGATGACAAGATGCATATGAAATAGGCATCAGTCAGTGAAAAAAATGCAATTATCTGAGTCAAAAAGAGAACAGATTAGGCTATCAAATATTGCCATTAAAAAATGATCTTCCATAAACATTAATCTAAATACTGTAAATCATTGGGTTGTCAAATAGGAGTTGGAGAAAAAGGCACTAAGATGACAAAGAATGTCTGTCAGCATTTCTAATTTGTTTATTACTGTGGTAAAATACTGCATTCAGCAAAAGTACTGGATAGCCTCCATTACAATAAGAAATAAATGTTAACTCGGGAGATGGATGATTCTTTCTAGATGATTCTTATTTGTTATACATTAAGATTACCGTGCTGTTCACTGAAGCTTTGTTTATCCAAAGGAAAAAGATACCTACAGGAAGACAAAAAGAAGACATAAAACTCTGCCTATGCATATATATACATATCAATACAGGCATACACATATACATGTGTACCTATGAATAATTCTATAATTTCAGAAGGGAGAAGCTAATAGTCCTTACACCTTGACTTGGTTTGTCAACTGTTTTAATCACACCAAAGTGTAGTCCTTACTTGCGGTGCTCCCACCCTGTCCTGTACATTTTCATCTGAACCAAGTGGAGCTGATCTCTCCATCAACAAATAAACTTTTTTAAATCTTCCCTCATGTATTTTGTCCAGCCACAGACTTTTTTCAGAACTACTTGCAGTTGCAAAATTAAATTTTCCAGACAAAAACACCCCAAACAAACAAACAAACAAAACCAAACAGGAAAAGAAACCACCACAGTGTGGTGAAGGAAGGGGAGGAAGGCTGCATTAGCCAAACAGTACAGAGCTTCCAACCATGCCCAAACTCACAGGGGTGGTACCAGGAGAAAAGAATGTTTTTTGTTTCCTTTACCTTCAAATCCTTTCTTCCCTCCAGCAGGATTAAACTCGTTGCAACGTGGAGGGACAGCCCCGGTGTGCAAGGGCAGAGCCCCTGTCTCCTGTGCCACCTTGCAGGCCCGGGCCAGGCAGGGGCCAGGTGTGACCGGGCATCTCAGCACTGGGGGAGCCCCGGTGTGGTGGCCCACGGAGGACTGGCAGCATCCAGGGATGTTGGGGCTCTGGGCCTCTGCTCAGACAGAGCCCGTCCTGTCTGTCTGTCTGTCCCGTGGCCAGATCCGAGGGCGGCTGTGAACAGCCCCAGTGGATAAAGCACGGGGGAGGCCAGTGCCTGCACACTCTGCAAAGAGAACATCGGGAGCAACAGCACAGCTTAATTAACCTAAACAACTTGAATTGGCTTATTTTAACTGGTGTTTGGCAACATTTACGTTAATTAAGCATGTGTTACAAGGAAACTGGTCTCGCAGCAGAAGTTTTATCAAACCCTATTACCCCATTACATCCTGCAGGATTAATTCTTTTTTCCAAATTCTGTGGGCCAGAAATTATGTTAATTAAACCAACACTTACTTCTCTTGTTTACAAGAAGTAGTATAACAGACTAAATTAGGAATTAAATGAAGGCTTTACTTTTTTTCAAACGAATTTTTTCTCTTTTTTTCAGTAACACTGTGTGATCGCTTATAACTGAAATCAACAGGAAAAGTTGAACTAAGTTTGTGTAGAAAGACCAGGCTCTGGTTTCCTCATGGAAGTGTGTGAACTATCAGACATGAAAAAAACATATTCCTTTTTCTGCTGTAAGAATATTTTCTTAGGCCCCTGTTCTTAGATTAATCGACTTCAAGATGTGAAGAATCATAACAAATGATGTGGTCCAACAGTAATGTTTTATTGGTCAAAACTAAACACATTTTTCTATTTTTTAAATTTTTAAAAAATTTTTAAAATATTTTTTAGGGTTAATGGTAGGATAAGTCCTCTCTGACCCTAAATGGATTATTTGCTGTTTTTTATTTTTTGGCCTTTTTTTTAACAAATAAGATGGCAAGAAATATAAAGGAATAATTATAGTCATGGTTTAGCAGGTTATGATGAGCTTATTTTCACCATGTTTCACTTTGTGTGAGATGTATTGGGGAATATTTGAAAACTCTAATCTAAAACAATTTATTCAGGGAAAAAACCAAAACAAACAATAAACCAGAAAAGACTGTACCTACCGCTGTGACACAGTTCAGGGAAATGGCAGTTCAGTGCATAAAAGAGCTGAGATTTTCCAAGCAGTTTTGATCATCCCATGATCAAAAGTATTGCCGGGTTTTTCATTACTTCCTCAAAGTTTTTAAAGTTTCTTGAGCATATTTGTGAGTGTGTTTAAAATGTCCACAAACATACATAGAAGCTCATTAATTTTGATTCACGCATCCCATTTACACATAGTTACTATACACATGCATGTATATATACACACACATTATTCACCCTGGCCAAGAAAAAAAGAAGGCAGAAAAATCACACATAACTAGCTAGCATTGGTAGGATATATGAAATAGGGCATATCTGTATTTGCTCTACTCTGTTATTCATCATTCTACTTTATTCTCATGGAGGATATGAATTATTAATTTTTAAGCACAACAGGAAGACATTAGTGCTGTTTAATGGCCAAGTGAGATTTTCTAATGAAAGGCTCGTGAGTGGTTTGTTGTAATGAGGAGTGTTTTTACAAGAACAGGTATCAAATATAAGAAGTAGTCATAACTTCTTTTTCAGTCTGCAGTATTCTAAGTCATAAAAACAATTGCATTTTGGTTACTGACAGAGAAAATGAGAAGTGGGTGACAATGTTTTCTTTTTCTAAAATACAAATCATTGCATGACTAGCCCCCAACTAGTAAACCTCACTTGCTATACTCTTAATAACAGAGAAAAAAAAGTGGATTGGTGTGCAATTCCACAAGAACCCCTAAGGTACTGAGGGAGCTGGTGGAAGAGCTCACCAAGTCACCTTCAATCATTTACCAGCAGTCCCAGCCAACCAGGGATGTCGCAGTTGACTGAAATAAGCCAGGGTGACACCCATTCACACAAAGATCAAGAAGGAGAATTCTGGGGTCTCTAGGCCTGTCAGCCTGACCTCTGTGCCAAGGAAGGTCATGGAGCAAATAGTCTTGAGTGCCATGGTGTGGCACATGAACAACCAGGGATCAGGCCCAGCCATCAAGGGTTTATGAAAGGCAGGTCCTGCTTGACCAACCTTGACCACTCCTCTGGCAGATGACCTGCTTAGTGGATAAGGGAAAGTCTGTGGATGTTGACTATTTAGACATTATTTGTAAAACATTTGATGCCATTTCTCACAGCACTCTCCTGGAGAAACTTGCTGTGCACTGTTAAATATCCTTATCAGTGATCTGGATGAGAGGATCTAGTGCACCCTCCATCAGTTTGCAGACAGCCCTGAGTTGGGTGAGACTGTTGATCTGAGGGGTAGAAAGTTTCTGCAGAGAGATCTGGACTGGCAGGATCAATGGGCCAGGGCCAGTGGTATGAGTTTCAACAAGGCCAGGTGTCAAGTCCTGCCCTTGGGTCACAGCAACCTCTGAAAGTACTACAGGCTGGGGGCAGAGTGGCTGGAAAGCACCCAGCAGAAAAGGACCTGGGGGTGCTGTGACAGTGACTGAATGTGAGCCAGAGTGTGCCCAGGTGGGCAGGAAGGCCAGTGATGACCTGGCCTGTACCAGCAATAGTGTGGCCAGTAGGACCAGGACGGTGACTGTTCCCCTGTACTCAGCACTTGTGAGGCAGTACCCAGACTCTTCTGTTCAGTTTTGGGTTGCTTATTACAAGAACTAACCAAAGATGCTGAATTGTGTCCAGAGAGGGGCAATGGAGCTGATGAAGGGTCTAGAGCACAAATCTCACTCTAATTATATCTCTCAAATATTAAAAGCTGGGGAAATAAAAGAATTATTATTACTATTATTAATAATAATAAT